>WEIT01013384.1:132137-200482 GCA_013389985.1 Dryoscopus gambensis
GGGGAGGAATGGGGCTGCTGCCTTCTTCTGTGCTGAAATTGTAATTTAAGAATAAGGGTGTTTTAGGGCTGCTAGAAGTTTTCTGGTGTTTCTGAGAATAAAGTGCTGATGCATCCCCCTGCTGAAAGGTAGGAAGCCAGTGAGCAGGACTCTCCTCAAATACAATGGCTCTATCTTGCTCTGTTATGCCACAAAGGAGTGGCTTGCTTAATCTCCGAAATTAATAGAGCAGAGAGGAAACGGCTCTTAAAGAGATGTGTGTCTGCTTCCTTCCTGTGCGGAGCGCGGGGAGCCCGGGGCACCGAGGCAATGTCATTTCACATAACTAGAGGGCTCTTCTTATAAAGGACAATTACAGTAAGTGTAGCGAGGCTGGAATTTTTGACTTTTCAGGGTTTTTTTCCCTGCTAGGGTGGCGGGGATTTTTGTTTAAAACCTGGTATATTATTTTGGTGGAAGATGATGCTGTGAGAGTTTGTCCCACATTTGCTTTCTCAAGAGACTGAGTTGGTTTTTTTGGGGGGGGTGGGGGGTGTCCACCTCTTGTTTAGCCACATCGGAGAAACCAGCCTGCTGCTCCGTTCCCTGCCACACTCAGTACAACAGTCTAAATGTGTTTTGAGCTCTTGTCCTAGGAGAATGTCAGTTCAACCAGAATTAACGGAGTGTATTCTAGTAGAACAGCTCCTTTTTCACACTGTGTTGGCCCTTTATAGCAGTGTGTTACTCTTGGTGTGAAGCCAAATCGACTGATAAGCAATGCACTAGATTTTCCTGCACGTGGTCAAGGCTGTTTGCACCTATACAAACATTTTTAGCTTTAGGAAAAAGGCCTAGTGCTCACAAAACTAAACCCCACCTAGCCCCTGTCACTTCAGAGGGAGGGACTGAGAAAAATTGGCTTGCCAAGAAGCCTTCAGGACTTTTTAATTGCTTCAGGGAGAAAGATAGGGAGACCAGGAAGAGATGCCGTGGGG
Source organism: Dryoscopus gambensis (assembly GCA_013389985.1). Lineage (NCBI taxonomy): Eukaryota > Metazoa > Chordata > Aves > Passeriformes > Malaconotidae > Dryoscopus > Dryoscopus gambensis. The sequence continues at coordinate 133,115 of WEIT01013384.1, forward strand.
ACCAGGGCTCCTGGGTACCGTGCTGCCTCCAGCCCATTTGATTTGAGAACAGGAGGATGCTGCTCAGCATGTTTCAGGAACTGACTTTAGTTGGGCAGATGAAGCTTCGCTCTGCTTTCATTCCTTAACTTTTGTTAATAATTTATGTGTGATGCTGCACAGTAGAAATATACCTCCAACTCTGCACTTGAAACCGCTGTCTAGAGCAGCATAACATGATCCAGCCATGTTGTGTATCTTGTGCGTTTATTGAAAAGAAAGGGTGTGTGGATTGTGTGGGTTTTGAGTCATAATCAGGGGGAATCTGTAATAAAATGACTACCTACAAACTGCAGGACAATTTGTTCCCTCCTAGCAACATGATGTATTTTACATATGAACAATAGTAGGTTGCTTTGCAGAAAATGTGTTTTTGATATTAAGATTATCAGTGCTGCCACCCCTCGTCCCTCATTTATTATAGGACTCACTGCAGCAAAACTGCCAAGTTCTTAGTGCTTTTTCAGCTTCCATTCAGCCGCATGATTTGTAATGACTGTGGTGAGCTGGGGAAAGGAGGAAGTTTAAATTTGGGCAGTTGTGCATCTATCCACAGCTAACGAGGCATCTAATTTCTCTGCAAATCCAATACAGCTTTACCACAGCCCTGGCTGTAAGTCCAAGTATTCTGTAGTATTTTTCAATATTTTTCTGCACCTTTGACATTGTCTGTGTGTTTTAAGCTCCATCTATTTTGGATTTTATTTATCTGAAAGATGAGATGGAGAACTGGCTTGTATCACTGCTGCTCACGAGTGGTGTGGGAGGCTCAGCAGCCTTGGGCTGCCTGACCCCACATTGCCCACAGCTGCCCTAACCAGGTACTGGAAAGGGCCAGTATTCAGTGGGGATTGTATTGCTGCAGTGTCCTTTTCCTTCTGATGCCTTTTCAGGAGCCCTGAGTAGCTACATCCATCTGCCCCAAACATCACTTTAATGCCCTGCACAAAATCCCCCTTCCAAGCATGGCTAAATCTCAGCTTCAGAGTCCCTGCAGGCTCCTGGGGGCAGGGACCAGCTCTTCTCCTGGTTTCAGGCAGGTACCCAGCCCCAGCCATTGTGACCTTGTCTGTCTTGCAAGTAATTATTGTGCTCCACGCAATACTGCCTGAGAACGGGCGGCAGCACAGCACAAGGTGGGATGGCTACAGTTTAAAATAGAAGATGGCATAATGAAGTTCTTAGGCTAAATGCCAGTGTAAAATTAGCATTTAACCTCCCCCTTAGAATTTGCCTGTTAATTAGGTATCACTGTCTGTATTGGCATCATTTTTAGAAGTTGTTACAGCAATATTAACATGACTGAAATGCATTGCATGAAATTATATTATGCATCAAAGTTTTCTCCTCGTGGAGGCTTAGATCATCCAGCCCAGCTGGGAATGGTATTATTTTACTTGTCCTATTATAGACATCTAGACACATACACAGCCCTCAGACTTAAAGGAATGTGTCTGCAAGGTAAAATAATAAGTGTATACCAGACAGTCCCCAGGATTAGAAGGCTATTTAAATGAGAAGGAAAAGTGGGGGGCAGAGATGAGAAGGGAAGGAATTCCGTGCCTTGTAGCAATACCCTATTTCACCTTCCAGCTCAGACTTCTCAAACTGGATCAGGGCACTGAACTTTTTCTTCTGAACATATCAACCTATAAAGCCAGGTGTTAGCATCCCAGAGCAGGTTGGGTAGGGGATTTCCATTACATCGTTTCTTTGGACTTTTTTGTTTTAATAAATCTTAATGCAGTGCCTTTCATGCATTTTGATATCAAGTTTCACCAACTTGCAAAAAGTTTCACTTCTGGCTGTTTCCCCAAAATAGATGTACAGATGTGGCACTGAACTGTTGTTGTTGGCCTTCCCTCTGCTCCAGGATCTTTCTGAAATCCTGAAAAAGTCTGGGGTCCGGCATATGAAGGGCTGCCTGTTCTTGCAATGCCTCCCATTCCCATGTAGTCATTGTCTTTCTTTGGGGGACCCCATGATGTGGGGTCCCGTCCAACTGGCCTGTGATAGCTCTGCCCATTTGTTTTCCCCAGCTCTGTTTCTTTTCTCCCTCCCAACCAGCAGAGAGTTAGAGGGATGCAGGCTCTGGGGTCCTGTGCCATACACCACAGGAGTACCAGAAGGCAGGCAATTTGCATTTTAATAACTCCCTCATTATGTATTTGTCTGATCCTGTCAATATTTTGCATTTTTAAAATTTTGCTGACTGCAGACTTTTTGGGCTATCAAGTCTATAATTAGATTGCCTTATTTTAAACACCTCAGTTATAAATCAGAGCAGCCCTATTCTGTAGCCCAGTGCTGTGTCTGGAGAGCAGCTGGCCGATATGTGAAAAGCAAAAGATTTGAAGAGAGCATTGCACACAGATTTGCTGTTGTTAGGAATGCCTTCGGGAACATACTTTANGAGGAGGGGGTCGATCCTTTTTCAGAAACAAAAATTACAGGAATTAAATCTTTGTCACCGGATGTAGCATCACCTTGCTGTCAAGTGAGCGTGGTTCTTCCCACACCAAGTAGGAGTGTTGTAAACCTCACCTTCATTTTATTCCACCTGCCTAATGAGGTGGGGTGTTTTGTTTCACCTAAAGCCTGAGCTAATGGCAGAAGCATTAAATGCAAATTGCACCTTGAGGACCCTCCTGGAATCACACAGCACAGCTTGTACTGCCATTGATGCTGGGTTTATCTCAATTGTTGTCTAAGGCTTTAGAATTATAAATGTTTGTGTTAAACATGTACTTTCTCTTCCGTGTAGTGCAGTTATTTGTATTGCATGTGAGGTTTGAAAGAAGTCAGATATGGAGAGCACAGAAACAATAAAATCTCTGTTCATGTCTAGATGCACAGGTATGCGGAAAGTGAGGGTAAGTGCTGGTGGTGTTGTAAAAGATGTGGAGATCATTTCATCCTCAAGAGAGCAAACTGTAAGTGGATACACAGGGAAATGCCCACTGAAATCAGCAGCAAAGTTTCCAGTTGTTTCACCAGCTCAGGTCCAGTTATAAAACTGAATACAGATTCTTCTGAATATAGAATATCTTCAAGACAGATTTCAGAGAGGAAAAGCCCAAGTTCTGCTTTTATTTTTAAAAATATCACTGATGAGCACTGAGATACCCAAACAGAAATGTGTTTGATGCACGCGGCAGTGGAGAGCCTGGACCCGATGAGATCTGCAGTTGGCACTGGAATGTGGCAAAATGGGTGGTGGGATGACATCTGCAAAAAGGAACCCCGAGGAACAGGTGAGCACAGACCAGGGCAAGGTTTGCTTCTTTAAATTTGCATCAGGAACCAAGGGCAAGTTGTGTGCAGATGCATTGGAGAGGGAGGCAAAGCATTATTAGAAGCTGCATTATTTCGCTTACTGTAAATAGCTTTTTGTTCAGCATGGAAAGACAGCAGCTCTTCCTGGGGTTGTTTGCTGTTCTTGCGTGACTGCTTGATGGTTCAGCTTGTTAATGGACCAGGTTTCTATTAAAAGTGTTTAGTTGCTTGACATCCATGTGCTTCAGAAGCCAGGAGCTTACTATGTGCTGGTGAAGGCTGCCACTGTTTTCTTATATGGAGATACACATGTTTTTAAGGGGTAATAGAAATTCCTCCTCGTTCTTGGATTGCTGGTAGGCACAACTTATTAGAAAATAGTGGAAATGTACTTGAGGTTAATTGTCCTTCCTTCCCATTCAATCCATGAGCTTCTGCACATTTTAGGGGAAAAAAAGTTTGCCCTCTTTCAGAAAACCCAAAACTAATGTGGGTCAGCGAGAGATCCAGACCATGGCAATGTGAGAGCTGTCTAGGAATCCCATAACAGCTCCATTTTGGCATAATGAGATGGGCAGTCCTGAAGAGCTCAAGGTTTTCAGAGTTGTTGTGCAAGAGCTGCCCAAGGTGCCCTCCTGTCCCAGCCCCATCCCGAGGCACCCCAGCACCCTGAGCCCTGGGAGTGGGGGCGTTCGGTGACGAGCAGAATCTCATCTTGCACAAGTGCTTGGTGAGCAAACCTGGTGACACAGCTTCTGGCCAGCTCGCCGTTCTTCCCGGGAATCCCATTTTCTTGGCAGAGTTGAGGAGTGGGGCCTCCTGCTTTGCTGTGGGCCCAGCTCGCTCGCAGGAGCCTGGCGAGCTCCTTCCCTGCAGTGCAGTTCCATGTCCCACACTAGAAACGCTGTATTGTAAATGAGCAAAGTTTGTTTTCAGGGAGTTGCTCATATTGACACTTCTGACTTACTGTCTGTCTTGTTACAGAGCAGATTTGTCTCACAGAAACCAGGAAATGCTGTGTAAGGGAACACACAGGGTGCAGCTGGAGCAGAAACTTCTGTAAATCAACAGTCTGCCCCAATGTCACCCCATTTCTCCTGTGTTATTTTTGGTGTCTTGTTGTGTACTAAGAAAAAGTATTTCAAATTCAAGAGCAAGGAGGGGGTTTTTTTTGTATTGGAGGACTGATAAATTGTTGTGCATTTTTCCTTTAAAGATACACTTGACATTTATCTGTCCCTGTTTGTATATAATGAATGGGAAACAAAAGAGGAAAATTGTATTTCAACTTTAGGTGCTTAAGAGGAAAACAGAGGTAGTTTACTAGGGAAAGACATGCTGTATCTGATTAGAATTCCTTATTCTTTAGGCTGTCATTTATACCTGGATAAAGTAAATATAAAATGCTGCCAGGTTAGAGCAGTGCTATTATACATCCATTGTCCAAATGATTGTGCAAAGAAACAAGGTGAAGGACTAATTCTGTGTTGGTTTTCTGATTAGATTTTTAAATGGAAGCAAAGTGAGGATGACTGTAAAAGGGAGAAATACAACAGGTGAAACCTCCTAACAAATGTGCTTAATCATAGTACACCTTTTTTGTGCATCAGGACCTTTCACGTCTGTACAGAGCCCAAATAATATCAGTTCTTTAACAATTTTTACACCAGCATCAGAAGGAGTAAAAAATAGATTGATTTTTTAAATTATTGTTGATCTTACCAAATCCATGCAGTTAAAAATGGACAGTATGTTTTAGATTTGGGTACAAATAGGTATAAAACAGGGTGTCAGCCTTTTTCATTAAAAAAAAAAAGTTAGTGTGTTTGGCACTATGTTTGGCTTTCTATTTGTTTTTGGCTCCAGATCTGACTCAAATGTTTGTGTAAGAAAGGCTGCACTAAAAAGTGCAAGGTCAGGTCTTGGTATGCTACTCAAACCTGTCACGGAGGGAAGGGGAAGAGTTGCTGCCATACGTAAGGTTGGCGTTTCCTGCCCATTTCCTACATCACGTCTGGTAAATCTAGTGACTGAAGCACAGGAAACCAGGTACAATTTCTCTGCAGTGTCTGCAAGCAAGTTCAATAGGAAGTAAGTTAGTTTTGAAGAACTGGAGCCCTCTTCCTCCAGAGCAGCCACAGGGGTGGGAAGAGGTGCACAGGGCTGGGTATGTGCCATGGTGAGGAACCAGTGGTGCTGCTAGGCACTAGGAGGGACACTGCCGAAAATTTGCTTCAGAAGAGAAGTAGGCCCTCTTACAGGAACTTGGGAATGGGAGGCTGGTGCAATGCATATTGATGGTCATGATGCATGCAGGAAATGTTGTCACGGTCCTGGCAGAGCTTTGAATAGGTGCCGATGGAGGTGAGGGGTTGCAGCTGTGGTAAGCACTTGGAAATCCTCAAGTTAGTCCATTTGAAGAAGCTTCATTTCCTTCTACAGAGCAGCACCTGACAGCCTCTGTGCCAATGTGAAATTAAATGGGCACCCTCAGCCGCTTTCTAGTGGCTCACCTGCTCAATCTCCATTGCATTTGCGGTCAGCCAGTGCTCCTCAGCTGAAGTTCAGCTCCTTCCACCTGAGGGGCTGTCATTTCTTATAGAGGACAGTCATCTTACCATGCCTAAGATGTCTTCAGGGGGACTTTCTCTCAGTACAATTCCGCTTGAGGTTGCTGAGACTACCTGAGCACAGCACATGCAATGTCCTGCTGAGGTCCCAGCACAGCCCAGCCAGGTGGGTTGCATTAAGACAGTGTCCACCCGTGCTAATTAGTCCCAGAGCTAGCTCAATGTGGCCTTGGCTTCAGGATCTCTGAGCCCCAGGGAAGGAATATGGTCTGAAGTGATGAAGTGATCTCAAGCAGCTCTGTTAAAATTAAATGAACCTCCCCTCTCTGGGCTAGGGTTAAACTGGTGCCCCTTCAATTCCTTGAATGCCCTGAAACTTGCAGGTAGACACAACATGGTGTTTAGTGACAGATGAGAACACTTCCAGGAAATCCAAATTTTTGTTCCCAGTTTGCAAGGTCCTTGCAGCTCCCCAGGAACACCATAGTGCCATCCGGACATGACAGTCGTTTCCTGATGGTTGCAGCAGTTATATCCTCACTAACCCATGTAACGGTAGCTGAAAGAGGAAGTTCCTCCCATTCTTTCCGAAACAAATTAAGAGCTACCTGCCCTCCAGCTGTGTGCTTTAGGAGAATTCATAGTTCGTTCAGGTTTGCAAAGTTTGGTGTGAGTGGTTGTGTGTGCTGGCCTGGGCAGCAGCTCTCTGTTGGCTGCCATCCGGCCAAGCCAGCTCCTCTCCCCAAAGTGGGCAGACAGGGCATCCCTGCACCTGCATCTGCTGGTGGCTCAAGCCCTTCTTGGAGGAAAGGCAGAACTCTCAATAAGTCACAGGATTCAGTGGCAGCTGTGATAAATTTATGTAGAAAAAGAGTTTTGCCTTTGCTTTCAGACACTGGGAGAAAAGCATGTTCTCGAGCTTGAAAACTTTTAGGGGAAGTAGTGTAATTCTTGTGGGTAAACTGAAATGTCATAGCTAAAAAGCAGCAACAGGTTTTTCCATCCTAAACTAGGTACACACAGTTTAAGTGTTCTGACCTTTCAAGAATGTGTTTGTTCAACTCCAGACATCATGTCTGTATTAGAAAACAGAAGGGTAATTAAGTGTTGATGTTCAAAAGCATACAGTGAGTTTTCTTGTAATATCATTGTTTCTTAGTAAAGGCCAAGTCCTGCAACCCACATTTGTCAGTTAAGAAGCCCTTACTAGGATAAGGACTATAACCCAGGATGTCCGCCTTGCTGTATGGGTGGAGGGAAAGTCTCTACTCATTTGAAAATTTAAGTCCTTTACGAAGTGGCTCAGAAAAAAAATCAAAGTACCTGCAGGGTTTTTTGGTTTTCTCTTTAACATGATGCTCACGTGGCGTAATGTGAACACTTCAGACAAAAAATTATTGCACTCTGAATTGAACTTGTGCTATGCTTAAAAAGAAAAAATAACTCTGATCAGAACAAGAAAAAAAAAAGCATATGTATATTGTAGACATGGTGTATTGCAGCCACAGTGCACGGTACATGTTGGTGCCTGGCCACTGCCTCCTGTGCATTTCAGCCTTGCTCTGGTGCTGCTGCAAAGCCAAGGGACACCCTCCTAGCCCTGGTACTGTTTCCACAGTTCTCACCTCCCAGACATACAGCCACACCTGTGGTAGGGTAGAGGAAGTGAATGAACACAGTTTGTTTGGAATGTGTATTATAATTTAAAGAGTTCTAATAAGAGAGTGTTTGATGGCACATAGTATTGGGAGAGAAAATAAGTGAAATAGGGAAATGAGGAGCCCATTTGTGAAGCACTCACAAGGTCTCGGGTTTTCTAAGGGTTTTCAGGTTATCTTGTCCCCTTGAAATTAAATTGCAGACAAGTGTCTAGGCTCATCTGCAAGGCTTAGCTAAGACACTTAATGAAAAAAATAGTTCCTTTACATAATTCTCTTCCTTTCGCCATTAACAGGATATATGGAATTCCATCAGTACTTCCTCTGTAAATCAAGATATTGGAGGCTATTGTCTCCGTGTGCGGCTCCAGCTCAGTGTGCAAAGCATTTCACATTCAAAGCTTCAAAGGTCAATCATCTGATTAATACTCCCATTCCCCCGATGAGTCTTTTCTCTCTTTGTGGTAACCCAGTAGTTTTGAAACGCCTTATGCAGATGATTCTAAAAGCATCTCCTATGCACTGAGCCTTGACCCAGCCGCTGCAGCTGCATGTTGGTGCTGCACCCATTGCAAAAGTTCCTATAGGAAGTGGAGGAGGGAGCTCCAGCCATCCAGGAGGCTTCTGTGAGATAGTCCCACTAAAGTCAGCAGTAAGTTCCAAGCTCTTTTTCCACTGCTGCAGTACATTTGCCTAGAGTTTTACAAAGAGACCAGGACCACGTAAAGTATTCCCAAGTGGAGCAGCATGCTTCATCCTGTGTATTCCAAACTACCTCCTCTGTTATGACAGAGAACTGCAGTCTGGCTACAAAGTCTGTATCAAGGATTGGTAACCCTCCAGGATGGTACTTGGCACTCAAGAGCTAACACATGTTTTTGTTACATGAGCATGAGTCTAATAAAATGGCTCACTGGTTTAATATGCCCCTTTGTAAAAACAAGGCGCAGTTGGATTTAGAAATTGTGATGATTTGGCAAGTTCAATTATTAACTTCTCTTGCAGGGTTAAGCTTTGACCAGAAATTTGCCATGAACCCATGGGCACATCCTGCTAGGAAACATCATGCAGAAATCCTTCGCTGTCCTACTTGATTTATCTGCACAGTGCAAACTCGGAGTGTAGAGCTGTATTTTCCCCCGAGGAAATCACAGCAAGCTCCATCACCACTCCAGAGTAGAATGTGCTGAGGTTTTATTGTTTTTGTGCTTGAAAATAGTTCTGCTCATCTCAAGACAATGCATCTTAGAAAACTTTTGCAGGTCCTGAACTGATCTGTTTTATACTCTGCTTTCACCATGTTTTGGGAGAAAAGTTGGAATGTAGTGAAGAGCCTGAGCTATGTGAGCTATGCAGTGTCCTGTGGGATTGTTTGTGAACACAGCAGCTAAAGATAGAAGTGCACCACAGAGATGCTAAAAATACTGTCCAACTCTATGGTGGTTGTTTAGCATTTGGAGCGCTATAGTTGGCCTTACACAGACAAAAGGAAGATGCAGTTTTGCAATTTGAATATGCAAATGAAATCCTGATCTTGCAAATGTGCAATCATATGCTCAAATCTAAAAAGACCGCTTGTATTTCTGAAGTTAAGCATTGGCACGATTAAGAGTTTAATCAGTCAAATACAGTGTCATCAGAAGTCAATGTGATTGCATGGCAATGCAGAGATTATGCTTCAAAAAACAGCCAAAAAAAATCACATTGTGTGATTGAGATCAGATCTTTACATTCCACATGTTGATACTTGGAATTGTGTTGTCTTATAAATCATCTCTTATTAACACAGTAGGTTGCAAACAGTTTCTTCTTTACATTTATATGCCTGATTTAGTAAACAGTATTTTAATATCAGTGGGAACACAAGCTATGCTTCATGGCTTTCAACCGTGTGACCTTTCAAGGCAGAACAAAAGCTTAGAAATTAGAGTTTACATAAAACTGAGAAGTGTAGAAAGCTTAAAAGGCTGTGTAATTCACTTCTGCAGCAAGAACACCATTTTCTCTAACATTGTTTGCATAAGACAGCATTTATGTTGTCAATTTGTAGTGATGAATATGTGATTAACATTGCTTCTAGGACAGACGGGAACTGGTATCTATAGCAAGTTGAGAAGTTCTCTGGTTAAAACCCAAGTAACTTGGGCATTGCATATTCTGGTGGAGAGAATTTCTCCAACTCCTGTGTATTTTTAATTCACTCCTTTAGTTACAAATAATGAAGAAGCAAAGAGTGAAATGTCATCCCTGATGAAGTCAGTGTTCCAAAATATTTATAGAGTCATAGAATCATTTAGGTTGAAAAATACCTAAGATCATCGAGTCCAACTGATGATTTATTTCATTAAGGCCAAGATTTCAACAGCTTTATACAGAATGAGGGCTTCAGGGCTGGAATCTATGTTTGGTTTGGGGTTTATAGTACCACTGACATGAAGAATCCCTTTAAAGGTCCTTGGGTAAGTTCAAGAGCCATGTTCAAAGAGCAGGTATTACAGGAGCAAGAGCTGTATGCTGAGCTGACCATCTCCCTGCTACAGGAGGAAGGGTGTGTACAAACAGCTTTTTTCCAATGAATTGTGTTCATATTACAGCTGATGCACGCTGAGAATAGCAGAGGTGCTGGGTTGGTAAAGATGAAAGTGGTGGGATAACATGAAGTAGTCAGAAACAAATTAAATATTCATTCCTCTGCCTTACGAAAGAGGAATGCTTCTGGCTGTTACACAGACTTCTCTCTACACCCACTTTCTGTGAGACACACTAGATTGATTATCTTTTTTCTCTAAGTGAGGCTTGGTTTTTTGGATCTGTATTAATCAATATCCTGTTTATTGTTTCATTTTCTAAAAGACAGAGAACATCAAAGGAGCAGGAGAGGAGCCATTCAGGACGTTTCTTTCCTTGCCCACTTGTTCCGTCCTTCTTAAGAGCTGTGCTCCAGTTTCTGATACCACTTAGGAGAAACCTCAAACTGCTCTTTTAAATGTTTTGTTCCCCCCAAGTCCTAGAGGAGAGCTCTGGATACAGTAATAGATCACTTTCCAGTGCAAACAGTCAGCAGAAGCGCACTGGGCTGGCAAACATAAGGGTGCTGCTGTCAGCGTTTGGGGTAGCCACACGCAGGAGGCTGAACTGTTATTCTTTGGAGGAGTTAGTGTGAGTACTTCAGCTGTTGGAACAAAGATGCCTTTTTTGCAGACTGAAATTCCATTGTTTCTTACTGTTCTGTGAATTTGAAAGCTTTTTGTCCCTAGGTTTGACCTAATTGGAGGCATTGCTGCAGGCTATTAATTCCCCAAGCATACCTTTTGACAGAATGGCACCTGTAGTTTGGTAAAACCACAGGACTAAGTGTTCTGAGATATTAAAAATATAATACAATATGTAGCAGAAGTGTCAGACTGGGTTTTATCTGGTTATCTAGTAAATGGTAAACCTACCTCATAATTTAGGAACATGTACATCCTGTTTCTTCTACTTGTGGTCATTGCATAACTCTGCCACTGTTAAAGGCTGAAAAAGAAGAGAGAAAAGTATCTTACAAATCCTGGGAGACCCAAGTAGCAAAACCATCACTTTTTGCTCAGTGGAGAGGATCTGCTATTCTCTAGCCTAGATATTGCTGTGAGAAATTAATGTAGTCTACAAAATTACTGCAAAGTGTTCCATAGGACTTTGAAATTAATGGACTATAAAAAAAGATATAAAACAATACTGCTGGTATTAAAACTGAGGTAAGATGAGGTAATACTGATGGAAAGGCATTGAGTCTCAGATTGATCTTGATTTACAGCCAGATATGAAAGAAATGCTCTTGTACTACAGCTTAAAACCAAGAGGCAAAGAACTTGTTCTGTCTTCAGCTGTCTAGTTAATAACACTTGTCATTAAATGGAACGTGGAAGTTACAGCCAAACAATATGCGTGACGTGATTGCTGTAAGTCTTCAGATGACTAATTACAAGGCATCTGTACAGAGATCTCCTGCTAGCAGCACAACACAGGAGCAGGCAGTAGTCCTGTTCTTCCAGATTCATTTGTCAACGGCAATTTTTCTCCTGGAAAAATTTCCATTTTAACAGTGCCATTAATACCAAAAGCAGATGAATTGCTAAGGAAAGACAAGCTGGGAAGGCTCCAAACATTTGTTTTGATAGGGCAGATCTCTGTTGGTTCCTACCAAATGAGTCTGGTAATGCTGTCTGACCTGAAAAGTATCAAAGCTGCTGATTTTTTTTCTTTTTTCATTTCTTTATAGTGAATGCTACTTGGTCTCCTGCATGCATCTTGCTTATGTAGGATGGCAAAATATGTATATTCTTGGCTATGTCTTTTTTCTCCTTGGAACTCATCCTACATTGATACCTTTATTCAGGTATTAGTGATGTTTCCTGTGATTTTGAACGGGGTAATTAAAAAAATCTTGTTCACAAACTTGCTGCTCTGTAGGCTGTAAGTTGTTCCATTTGAAAGCAGGATACAGATCACACACATTTCTATCATTATAAGAATAATTTCATTCACACAAATTGGTGAATGGGAAAATTGTATTTGTAGTATTTTCTTCTCCTTAATTTTTTGTTAAAATTTAGAAAAAAAGAAAGCTAATACCTCAGGATCATGGTAGTCCAGGTTGAATTTCCTGTTAGTTTCTGTGACTTATTGTAAGATCACATTATTCTGGTTTTGTCTAGTCATGATGTTTGATGTTTGGGATTTTTGTGCTTACCAGCTGAAGGGCTCAGTTCTGTGTTTGCAGCCAGGATTGCTTCCCTTGCTGCACGGGGACTTTGGGGAGAAGGCCATGCAAGAGAGCCTGCAGGTCAGGAACCTCTTCCAGAAGTTCACATATATTCAAGTCAAACAAGAGATCTGTTGAACTGCAGCAGTGTCACAGGGGGAACAGGGACCCATCACAGCTCTGGAGCCACCGTGCAAGGAAGCCAAACCTCCTGCTGTGGTCTCAGGTGATGCACACTCAGGGGGTGTGTGGGCACAGCCCCTGGTTCCAGCAGCTTTACAATCACAACAGGAGTGTGAAATTTTTAAATGAAAGCACACACCTTGTGCTCTTCTTTCTCTTTTAACACAGCTTGAGGTCCCTGATTCACTGAGGGAATAACTGGGGAAGATCTCAATGAGCGGTGACAATAATGGGGCAAAGTCAACTGATACTTGTGTACTGATGGGAGATCAAATTCTCCAAATGTAGCAGCAGTGTTTAGGAGGTGATTTACATGTGCACGCCTAAGTAGCAACTTCCAGTACCTGTTGTTACTATATTTGTTTTAAAGACGGCAGATTTCATATTTCCACTGTAAATCATGAAGAGGGAGAAGCTACAGTGTCAGGTAAAAACAATCCACATGATGCATACAAGCCAGCTAATAACCAATGTCCTTTAATGGTTAAAGTGACTGCTTACATCCCCGGTTCCTCTTCCTACATCCTCCCTTCCAGATGCCTATTTCTATGAGCATGATGAATAGAAGGAAATCCACCCTATGAATTTTCCCTATTCATAATCCTTTCTGTACCACCACACCTCATTACAAACGGATCTGCCACCTTTACAGTCTACAAGTACCCAGCAGACCCCAAAGTGGACTTTACTCTGATACTCCTTACCCAAAGAATTGGGGAATTGCAATTTTTAAGCACACTGGTGCATGCCACTGGTAGCTTGGAACTGCATTGTGCTCTCTTTCCTGACACTGTAAAATGACAATTTAATGTCCATCCATGCGCAAATTGCTTGAAATCAGAAGGGTCAAACAGCCTAAAGTAGCAGGAAGAATGTGATTTTGGCTTATGTTTAATCTCAGTGTGGAGAAAGTGAATGGTAGTTTTAATTGCTTGAGCCTCCTTGAATTCTCCTTGTAGCCTGAGATATGACTTTGATAAAATGTAGTTTATGTTTCTCATAATCAGGTGCTGCTTTGGCTGCTCACTGGTCAGCAGGAGGCATTTTTTCTTGGATTCAGGGATATAATGTGAGTGTCTGTTACCAAACTGCAGCCAGCATGCACAAACAGAAACCTACAGATGTGCTAAATGCACTTACTGCAGTGCCAGGTCCTGCTGTAGTGGAGTGGGATTGTTGCCCAGGAGCATTTGGGGTTTGCTGTTCATGTGCAAGCCACCCAACACAGAGCATCTGCAAGTAACTGCTGCCATTTAAAAGGTAATATTGTGTATCAGATCCACTTTCCAGTCTTTAAACACACAGGCACATTCTCACTTATTTTTCACAAACTGTCCTTAAATATTAGCAGGACACTAAAATCTCTCTAGAGTGTGGATAAATGAGCAATAGAGCACACAAAACTTTCCAAACTGTGAATTTAAGGCACGGGAGAAAAAAATTGTGAAGTTTTCTTGTTTTCTATGGAAAATTGCCAGTTCCATTTTCTCATTGCATGACTGTTTTTGTCAGAACAGATAGAAACATTTTGGGCTGATGGGCAGATAGGTCTCGCTGAAGCTTGTTGAAGCCACAGAGGCTGAAGTCTTGATCGCGGAATGCTGCAAACAGTTTGCCTCTGGCAAATACATACTTCCAGTTTTGGCAGTGTCTAGTGTTTGAAAGAGACAGAGAGTGATATATTCTCTGGTCAGTTCAGTTGAGCAAACCTTAGACTCAGGTTTTATACTTTGCAGAGGGAACAGTTTGCAATATGCCTTGAGAAAATACTGGGGGGAAAAAAGTACTTCTACTTATCTCAGGCTTCTGCCTTGCGCAGTCCTTCCACCAAAAATTAAACATGCTCTATCTGTCAAAATAATTCAGATATGCCAGATCTTAGCAGCCCATTAGTGACCTGGATTCCCCAGGTGTCTTGCTCTGAAAGGCTTCGTGCAAAGCTGCCACCACATTAGCAAATCCCAGGATCTGTGGTGAGACTGATGTTTTCCCCACCTACCCCATCTCCTTTTACAATGATTTCTTTTCCTCAATAAAACAAGCAGAAAAGCCAACACCTGGGATTTCCCAAGAGTTACAAGGGTCTTGAGACTCCTAGTGAAAGAAGGTTATCTGACTCCCATTCTGGATATCCCAGTTAAGGATCCATAAGCTTCAAATTATCAAACCAGGAGAGCCTCGGGCTGTGCTGCTGGGCACAGGGGCAGCTGCTGAGGGAGGATGTTCATGGCAGAGTCCCACTGGCCTCGGTGCTCACTTGAAGAGGCTGTGTAGGTGTGGGAATCACTGCTGTAGGTTGGATCTGTCTGTGGCAGTGAGTGGGGTAGGATGGTGCAGATCAATAATCAGCACCCTGCGGTTGTCGTAAATCAAGGCTTGACTCACTGACAGGCTGCAGGCACAGGGAGAGGCACTGAAATACCTTGCCTAATGTTTTTCCTTTCTCATTTCTGCAGTATGTTGGCCTGAATCTCTGAATCTCTGGTTAGAGGTGGCTTGTTTCTGGTGGAGGGGTCATTGCTCCAGTTGCAGTTTCTCCTTCCCAGGTTCCCACTTGCAGGTGAAGGAAGGCACGAAGGTGGAGAATTAACAGGGGCTGGCAGGAGGGCCATGGGGCAGCCTGGCTCATGGGGAGAGCTGGAGTGGCAGCTGAGGACAGCTGATGTGTTACGAGAGAAGAAAGGCTGAGTGCTGGCAAAGCAGGGAGCCAGTCCAGAGGTGCCCATCTGTGGCTGGTTATTAAAATCCATTGGAACCACCACAGTATGTATTTATTAACAATTTGATCCCTCCACTTCAGTTTTTGCCACTTCCTGCCTTCCTTTCTCCCTTCATTGAGTAACAGTAAGTTCCTCAAGGCCAGCACCACCTCCTAAGTTTGGAAGGTGCCCGATGCCCAAGGTCACCCTCACAGCAGCCCCAGCTCAAGGAGGGCACAGCCAAGGACTGGCTTCTCCTGCCGAGGCTGCCTTTCCCTCCTTGCACACGAGAAGCCTGTGGAGTGCTCTGCCCACACGGAGGGAGTCAGTTTGGTGCGGGGAGGGAGCGTGTGACAAATTAGCTGTTTGTAACCACAGCTGTGCAGCTTCCGTGGACAGAGCAGCGTAAACAGTTATTATTTATTCTGCTTGTGCTGCCATGTCGAGCCAGCAGCGCTGCTCCTGCATGACGCGAGTCTTTCCCAGAAAGACAGACAGCCTGCTGGTTTGGAGAGGACAGTAGTGCTGAGATCACTGCTAAAAGCAAACCTGAGATAATGGAGAGCTCATAATCGGATATTCCCTGAATCAGAGAGCCTGCCTTTGTTTCCCAGGTATTCCCAAACAGAAGTTAGCCTGTGCATGCCAGTGCATTTTAATGCATTTTGACAAGGTCGCAGGAGCCCCTTTGTTGCTTGTCTGCTCCGTCCTTGCCTCCACATCTGAATGAAGCTTTCCCATACTGAGCCATAGGCAGCCTCCAGCCAGCTTAGGAGTGTGTGTGTGTGTGTAATGCATTTCTAAAACATTTCCATTCACTTCTCAGGTATTCAATTTGAAACAGAGCTGCCCAATATAGTAATCAGCAGAGAAAGGTGAAGAACATACTTTGGTGTTCTTCTCTTTTCTGTTGATTTTGTCAAATTGTGTAAATAAGAGGAGAAAGAGTTGGAATAAATCGGGTCCTTCCTGGGGAATCTGGAACCAGATGAAGGAAGTGGACAATAAAAATATTTTTGGTAAGGAAGGGTCTAGATAGGCTTCAAAGCGATAGTCTTGGGGTGCCTGGGAGTGCTGGATGAATGTTCCTCAACAAACAGCTTCTTGAATTAGTGAGGTCAGGAGCTCCTGGTCCTAAAAGTTGTAGTGCCTTGGTGATGCTCTCCTGCCACCACTGTAGTGGGCATGTCTGAGCCAGGCAGGCTCCCAGTAATATGAAATTGTGTTACTGTCCCCTGCGCTGGTCAGTGCTGCTGCGCAGGCACAGCAGCACATGCATGGAGAGCAGTCTCTGGAAGCTAGGGAGGAAACTGGTGGCTCCTCACAGCCAGCACCAGCCCAAAGCGTGGGAGTAACAACCACTGAGGTGTCAGTGGGGAACACTGCGAACAACCTCCCAGACAGACCAAGGAGGGATTTCTGTTTACAATGGAAACTTCATACTTAAGTGCCTGGTGACTATTGTCTATTTTTACACTGGTGATGTGCTTGAAGCAGAAGGATGATGGCACCCAAGTGCCCCTTTTAACCAAAATTATTCTATGATTTGTTTAGTTGCTTTAAGGAAACTATCTTTCTCTCTCAAGTTTGGGGCTGTAGTCAAATCTATCTTAAACAAAAGCAATGCTGCTAAATTCTGTGGAGTTATACCTGCCTGCGCTGGGAGAAATTGGTCTTCTAGATTTTATAGTTCTTGTGCAAATACTCACCTGGGAAACAGGAATCTTGCTTTTCAAGAGAACATGACACCCAGCTAATTTCACTGCCTCTCTTACAGCCAATCTTCTCGGGAGGGCTAAGCAACAGCATCCTATTTAAAAGTCCTGTCTCAGTTTTGGAATGCCCATGCCATAGGAAAGCTATGGCCTTGTTTTATCTGTTTATATCTAGTGACAGTCTAGGGGAAATGAAGTTTTGTTTTCCCATCACATTTATTCCCCAGTGCAACAGTTAAAAAACTATTTTTCAGAGTGTTTAGAAAGCCCACATTTTTCCCCAGTAACTCAGAGCATAGGAATGTCCTATGGCAAAGGAAGAGCTGGCAAGGACATGCATGCCAGCATGTCAGCTGGCCAAGGGTGGGAGATCCCCGCCACTTCCTGCCTGAAGGTTCCCAGGGTGCAACTTGGGAGCACACTATGTTTGTTTTGGATGTGTGAAGCCCCTGTAAATACTCTCTATACATGTCTGAGTTTTAAATATATGTATTTATGCTCTACCAACATGTTTCAGCCTACACAGGGCAACATCTGTTGAAACATGCAACTCTGGCTTAGTTTTAGTAGAGAAAATTAAGGAAAACAATTTCATCCATCATTAGACTAACACTTGGGAGAAGATTTAGGCCTGGTTCCATTTCCTAAAGCTAAGCAGATTTTGGCCTCAACAGCAAATGTCTGATGGTGCAGCAGTGTCTGGCTGTGACACTGGGACAGTCTCTCACAGAGCAGCGATTCTGGCCCAGTGCAGACACTGCTGCCCAAAGTGGCTCTCAGGTAACCAGACAAAATGCACTGGAAGCAGCTCTGCTCAGTTCTCCCCACCTGTGGTTTTGAGCACAGCCCATGTTAAAGCAGTGTGACTGGAGATCACTGGAGAGAAGCACTGATAACTCTCTAAGGGACAGCTCTTGGGCAGTAAAGGGAAAATACCCATGTGAAAAGGTCTCTTTGCCACAGTGCCAAAGCTGCTGTGTCTGATGATGGAGGGCAGATGAACACCTCCTAAAAGCTGTTCAGCAGCTCACTGTAGTTTGCAGATCTGCTATGATGATCGTGGACAACCAGATTGTATCTTCTCCCTCGCCTCCAAATATGGATACCATGGATACCAGCATGGCAATGCCTGATACTAATCCCAAACTGCATCTACAGCCTCAGCAACTGTAGGCACAAATCTGCTATTGTCCCTTTGCCCACCAAATTAGAAATAAGTGATGAGAGGGCACTGTTGTGAGACCAGCTGAGTGAGCCACCAGGCAGCCCTGCCGTGTTCCCAGGTCAGAGCCATTCACATTTGTGGGCAATTGCCTGAAGATAGGCAGAATTTAGGGGTGGACATCAGCTGTTTGCACAGTGACCTTCATGTGCACAGTGCAGAAGGAGCTGCACATGGTGTGCCCACCCTGTGCCCTGCAGCCTCCCTACACTCTGCAGTGACAGTCCTGTGACACTGTTATCTGAGAACACCGAAGTGATGCTGTTGTGCAGTGACTGAGGCATAACTGTGCCATGTTTAAAAATCAGTGTAAAATTTAGAAGTTGGTCATATGCAGCATAGCCCTAGAGAGGATCTGGTTATGCTGGGGTTGGCAGGGGGAATTTTCTGGTGATATGAGCTTTTATTAGAGGGGATTTTTTTTTTTATAGCACTAGATGACGGGAAGCACTTGGAATTGTAGCCCGGAGCTGGGAGAGGCTTTACTGTGAGCTGCTTTAGAAGAACCAGTGTTCTTTCATTTTTCCATCGCTGATCAGATACTTTTCTAAATACTGCTTCCCTTTATTGATAAACAAGGTTATAATGCTTATTTCTCTTAACTTGAAGCGGCAATGTTAATGTCTGATTAATCCTGTGACATACAGGTCATGCTTGTTAAAACTGAAAGCCACGTATGATTTTATGTGGAAGAGATTGCCATATGCTGAAATAGTATGAGAAGCATTGTTTTCAGTTTCACTTTCTTTATATGTAGAAGGCAGGTTTCTTTTCCCTAAGATCTGTGAATTTACAACTCCATCATTTCTTGTAGATGAAGATATTTATATAATTGTATTTTGAAAACATGTCCATTTTTATGAATGAGTGGCAATCCTTCAAAAGAACGAAGCCCACAACGCCTTAGATTTAGAAGAATAAACAAAAATTAATAAGTTTAGCTGTTACTTACTCTTTCTGGAATTTAAAACATCTGTGATTAGGAAGTTTGAAAGTCTGTTTAGATAGATAGCTGAGAATTTGTTTTGTTTTGCTTTGTTTAGAAAGTATGCTAGTTATTTCAGATGTTCGGCCTATAAAGAATGTAAAACAATTTAATTGTCTCAGGTCTGAATTTAATCCGAGTCACTGGCAGAAGGTCACAAAATTCAGTCCAGGGTTTCATTCAGACTTGCCATTTAGACCTAAAAAATGTTACCATAAAAATGTTGGCATGTTTGTTATGCAAGGAATATAATGTCTTAATTGAAATGCAACCAGAAACTATTTTAAAAACTTCTATTACAGTTCACATGACAGACAGTATTTTGTAGCTTTAACATCTGTTTTAAAGCCAACACATGAGATTTAGCCTTTGTCTGACTATAACTCTTTTGATTTCAGTGAAGTTGCACACATTTAAATCCTGATTGAATTTGTCTCACATGATCGGGTTTTTAATTGTATGATTTAATTTTCTTTATCTCCAACCCAGTGTTGTAGTGTGGAGCTTCAGCACATGTCAGAATATGGTCAATAATGGATCCTCTCTTCTTCCTTTTATATTTTCACAGTTACAGGGATCCATTAAAAGAAAACTGGAAGATGATAGCTCTCCTGCCTCCAGTGGCGTGCCTGATGTCATTTTCCCAAATGACAGCAAAAGACTTTGTCTTGACGATGTAAACCTTGCCATGGGCCAAGGTGCCAATCCCAGTGTGGCGTGTCCAGAAATGCAAAGTTCCCCATTCTCCACTGGTCACAGCACTTCTTCCCTGGGAGTCTCGGGGCACCCAGTGCTCCTCGAAAACAATCACATGAATGGTGGTGGCATTGGCTCCCCGTTCTCAGTGCCACCCAACACAGAAATAAACCAGAAGGGGTCGATAGGAGGGCAAACCAACAACATTGTCCACTATGATGAAAAAGGGCACAGCCTACAGTCTGTGGACCAAGAGCTGCAAGATCTATTGGAAGAGCTGACCAAAATGCCTGATCCTTCTCCCAATGACCTGGATCTGGAGAAGATTTTGTGCAGCAAGGCTGAAGATCCACTTGGTCTGAGTCATTCCCAGCCAAACATAAGTACCACTCCAAAGTCCTCCCCGCAGACTTCCCACTTGGAGAACCATGTTGCTAACAAAGATTTTTCTCCAGGCTGCAATCCGACCAGTGGAGGATCCCCTCAGATGAGACCATCATCTGCTGGAGCTAACTTCCAAGTTCCTCCCTCAAACAAACCTGCTGCATCACCCATCTCTACAGCAGCTCAGAGCAAGAACCAGCCACCACCGATGCTCCCAGTACCCTTGCCCAGCATGCCTGGCTCCAACTGGCACGCTCAGCAGCTAAAGCAGCTGGCAGCCAGCAAGCAAGTGTCTGGTACCAAGCAACAAGTACAGGCTCCCAGCTGGCCAACTATGTCTCCTCCTGGTCTCTCTCCACCTTACAGGGCAGGATCATCCCCACACCATCAACCTTTCAGTCCTCAAAATGTTATGGTGTCTGGCATGCCTGCTAATAATTTACCAGGAAACAACATTCAGAGTCCTCAAAACACTCTGCTTTCAAGCATGACTTCCAGTAGCACCCCGTCCAATGGCCCCTCTCCCCCTTATGGCTCTGAGAAGCTCTCCAGTCCAGCTCTGAGCCAGCAGCCCTTCAGCCCGCAGAGCTCCATGCTGCCCGCTCTGACAGGAGCCAGCTTGCCAGCCAACAGCATTAAAAGCCCTCAGAACAACTTGGTTGCCAGCATGGCCTCCACAAATACTGGACCTTCTCCACCGTACAGGCCAGAAAAGCTGTCAAGCCCTGCTCTGCATCAGCAGCCCTTCAGTCCTCAAGGTACATTAATCTCTAACATCACTCCCACCAGCAACCCCACAAGTATGCAGAACTCGCTTTTTAAATCAATGACTACAAACCAGACCAAAAATATGAACATAATTATGCAACAGCCATCCAATAGCTTACAGCCAGGTCTGGTGAATGAGAGCCCTGTTAGCCAAGACCAGTTTTCTTTCAATAACACCAAACCACTGTCTCACTTTGCCTCAGAGTCAGCTACTCAAAAGATGTCCCCTCTGACAGCAGGACAAGGACAGCAGTCCCTCATTCACTATCTCCAGCAGCAGCAGCAGCAGCAGCAGCAGCAGCAGCAGCAGCAGTCTCCAGCCACGCAGCAGTCCCAGCAGACCAACAACAGCCAGTTTCTCCAGCAGCAGTTCCGACAGCTGATGCAGCCACATCGGATGCAGAGACAGATGCAGGCTGCCACACTGCCAGGTCAAAGCAGACAGGTGAGAACCTCTCTTCTCTCTTACATGGATGATTTGAAAATACTGAGTCATTTATTTTCTTATTTTTGCTTTTCCATATGTGTTTCAAATGCGACGTCTTTAAATTTCTGAGGTGTGCATGGTGCATACATGGACAAGGCAATAACAACCTCTGGTGTTATCAGAGTAACTTTATTTATTTCTTCAACTAAAAATGTACCATAATTCCACCATGCATTGCCTGTTTTAGCCTGGTGGAGAACTTTGTGCTATTTTAAAATTATTTTTTTTACATGTATAGGTGATAGTCCTTTTTAGCTTATATTATAAGCTCCAGAGATATTCTCGTTGCATGTTTTGTGTCATCCTTTCAGAGGGAATATCTTCTTTTTATCTTAGTGCCCTTCAACAAATTCATGTCTGTGTTACGCTTCTGAGGCTAGAAAAGATCAGGTGGGGTGAGAAGTGAAGTTAAAATGTGTCCTTCATGGACAGCAGGTCAAACAGTACAGCTCCTGAATAGCAAAGAGGCAGACTTGAAATACCTGTTACTAGCATTTGCCAGAAGCCATTCCCTGCTTTGGATGAGGGCCATTCCCCACCCATGGTGATCCGCGATACCAATCGAGCTGGTAAATGTAAAAATGCAGCTGGCAAAAGTGAGGCTCAGCCCTGGTTTCTGTCCAGTGACCTTCTCCCTGAGGCTCAGTGAGAAGTGTGAATCTGCTACTACTCCAGATCAGAGAGATGTACTGTGAACAGGGTCCTCGGAGCAGGGAAGGGCTCGGGGACTGGGTCTGAGAGCAGCCTGGCTCTGAGGAATAAACACCTGTCTTTTTGTTCAGAAGAATAGTTGGGAACACTGAATCTCACCACCAAACCAAGGGCTTTGTCAGGCTGAACCAACACTTTGTAAGCAGACTCCTCCAAGCTGCTTAGCTGTGCACACAGTCACTCCATCAGCGACTTGGGAAGGACTGAGAGAGACACTTCTCTCCCAGCAAAGCCGAGATTGATCTCTAGAATTCTCCTGGGATCTGCTTGAGAGCTGAAGTGTGGAATGCACTTCAGAAGCCTCCAGGTCTTCTCTGCTCTTCCCTGCAAAGTGCCTGGTTCTTAAGGAGGGGGATTTGATCAATCTTGGTGTAATGCTGGTGTAACTAAATATCATAATGTCCTATGATAGTAATGAGATATAGGGGAGAGTTACTAAATATCAGCTTCTGAGTGGGAAGTCAGTGAGGTGCATTGCCACTGTGCCACTTCAGGATCAACTGGCTCTTTTCCAAGTTGTGCACACTCCATTCTCCCTTACTTCATGCAGCAGCTCAAAGCAGGCTGCAGGGAAGCACTGGTGACTCGCTGAATTTGGTTATGCAAGTGTAGAACAGGTAACAGTGGGGGCCCTTATTGAACAAAGACCTAGAGCAGTCTGTTGCTTCAAGCACATAAGGACCCTGCTCGTGTTCAGTGGGACCCAGATTAAACACAGAGTAGAAAGCCTTGCTGGCTTGGGATCCAGGCCTGTGGATAGACATAGGGCTGAAAGGGAGCAAAGTGCAGCAGCTCCATGAATTACTGCCCACAAGATGTTTTACTCTGGAGGCAGGTGTGGGTGAAGAATAAATTCATGGTGTTTTCCTGCATCTTGGATGAGGACTAATAAGTTGTTAACTGCAGTGACATGATCACTTTTGATCATATGTCCATAGTCTTTGAGCATTTTTTCTTGGCTTCACCACTGAGTCTGTGAAGTTGGAATGTCCTTGTTGGATTCCTGAGGTTTCCTATGCCCCAGTTTTCCCTGCTTTGCATTTTTGTCTTATACCTCTGAACCCCTTGCATCACTGATTAGCCACAAAAAAAAAAAAANCCAAATATTCCTTCTTCGAGCAACTTTCCTGGTGCTCTGCCTGTGCTGCATTTTCAGTTGATTCTCACTGTCAGAGAGAGAGTTATTATAATCTTGCTGCTATCAGTAAAGATCAAGGACAGTTAAGACAATGATTACAGGTGATGAGCATTTTACATTTTCAGACTAGTTAGGTAAGCTTATGGTGCCTCCCTCATTTTACGGGGAAGACTTATTACAATAATTACACACCAGATGACAGTGCTTCAGTTTTACAGTCTGTTGAGCTGCTGAAGAAAGATGGTGGATGTTCAGGACTGGAGCATTTTGTAAGGTTTTGATAACTTTACTGCAAATCTCGTAGGAGAAAATGGATCCTGAATGATGAATTAAAAGAAAGATTACATGGGGAAATTATTCTATGTAGGAATCCTTGAGTCTGAGATACTTACTTTCTTGGAATCTGGCATGGAGATCTGTTATCTGTCTGCAATAGATTTCTTATTTACATTGAGAGGTTGATACTGAATTTTGGAGCCCACCTGCTCGGTACCAATTTTACTGCATTAAAGTGAGGTAGCCCCAGTGACTGTGGTTTTGATTTCCAGCAGTGTATCCAGAGCTGAATTTGAGCTTTGCAGAATTTCAGTGCCAATTCTCTCCTGAGGCAGGTGATGAATAGGACTTTTCAAGCATAGAGCAGTTGTTTCATTAAAAGGCACAATATTAAAGATTCAGAAGACAGGGGAGAAGACTTCTGCATTTCAAAAATTAGTAAACTTCTGATGGAAAATTGCCCTTTTTTAGCCTCATTCACAGAAATTTGTTCAGAGAAAAATAACAGCATTCCCTGAAATGTTGTTTAGTGCTTAAAAGTCATCCCCCTACTCTGTGTGTGTTTGCAAATGTGACTAAAATTTATAAAAAGAAGGCATAGTACTCTCTTCTTTGGAGCAAGAGGTGCAGCTTTGTACAGAAGAAGAATGTGGATGGTGGCCAGTTGGAGGGAGAACAATAAACCATGAAATTTGATCCTTGTAGCAGGCACAGCAACATGGGGAAGAGAGCAGCAGCCACAGACCCAGAGTGAGCATTTTGCTGTTGTTTTAATATGTATTAAAGCAAACACTCTGCATTCCAAAAGCGGGGTTACTGCTGGTGCCTCACAGCTCTACCATTTTTGTAGTTAGTGATGTATCTTTTAAGTGTAATCAGTCTGCGTCCCAGATCCTGTCTTGCCTGGACAACTGCTGAATCTGATAGGGGCTAATCTCCCCCCATCTGAAGCACTATGTCTTTATTGTTGAGCATTGATGGGTATTGATTGAGGCGCTGACAGTTTGCATTGTGTGACAGTGCAAAGCCTGGCGGGGCTAACGCTGCTCTCTGGCTACAGGCAGGATTTGGTTTTATTCCTGTAGGGCTGATGCCTGCGAGTGAAATTATACTCAAAGATCTGGACTCGTAAATCCCCAATATAAAGATGGTAGTAAATGCCGGAGTCAAAGATAGTCTCCAGAACTATCGTGCACTGTTTTCAGGGGTAAAGCTTCACCACTTCACTTTACTGGCTGTTTCTGGGCACATGAAAAGCTGCATTTGCCCAGGCAGGTTGAATAGTTGGGCATCTCCCTGATTTTCATGTCTAAATAGAGTTTGTACTTGCAGATTTCCTGTTCTGGAATGTCACATACACTGGGCCAAATTCTGTCTTCAGCAATGCTGATACAACACCCCACTTCCAGAAGAGCTCTTCTGTCAGTCCCTGCAGTGTAAGAACAGAGGGCTTTGTGCAGGGGAAGGAGGGATCCCCTCGTCCCTGAAGGTGGGAAAACCAGCCAGTGATGTTCACAGTTTAAATCAGGCTGGAATACAATAAACCCTTTGGGCGGCTGTTCCTTTGCCAAGCCCAAGATGATCTGAGCTAAAAACTTGGGAGTCTCGGGGAGGAGGGCAGCGTTGTCCACTGACTGCTCTGGGTGGGAAACGTTGAGAACCAGTGCAGAGCTGCAAAGGTTGTTTTGTTGGGGGGATGTAGGTGATAAATTGTCTGGGTGGGACACGCTGTGTCTCTGAGCTCCACTTGCACCCTAGGAACCAAATGTGCTATTCTTGGAGCTCTGCATTCCTGCTGACATCCAGAGAGTTGTACACTGGATTGTCAGTGAAGGGTATATTTGTTTCATCTTCATTGCCAAAAATACCGAAAGAGAAAAAATGACACGAAAAGAGACAGAGATAAAACTAATATTATTTGCAGTAAACATGGCTGTATTTTTACTACATATGGATTACATATGAGATAGTGAAGGGCATGCTAAAGACTAAAATACCCTTTGAAAAGCAAAGTATTTCTTTAACTGTGGTAAAAGCAGCAATACATTATCTGAGTTGGAAGAATAAACTGTAGGTTGCAGAGAAACACCCAAATTTCTGAGCTAGATTAAATATACTTTAAAAAAAAAAGTTTAAAAATCTTCTTTCAGAGCTTAAGTTTTCTAAATATAGAAACAAAACTGAAGAAGAAATGCACTGTTATAAAGAGCAAACTGACCCAGAGGTTAGATGTCAAAGGTTAAATAACTATAATGGAATACAAAATACAAATTTTATTTATATAAACAGAAATGGTAATACCATGGACTGATTTCTGGGTGCCATATATTATGGGAAGTTATTTCTGCCAGTGAAAAGTCAGTGCACTGTGACTGTTAGGTGAGACTGTTCTGACTCAGCAGCACTTTATAAGCTCTGATGCAGGTTGATGAAGAGTTTGGAAAAGCAGAGAACACAGCCTGCATCATCTGAGTACATACAGTCCTCCTGCAAGTACAGGGGAAAATCATGTTTTATTTGGGATTTCCGAGATGTCACAAGGCATCTTCCTAATACATAAAACAATTAGAGCATCATGCATTATTAATAAAACCAAAAGTACTGGCCAGATTTCATCTGCAGTTTCAATCTCCTAACCTTTCTCTTCAGGTGTCAAACTTATTTTTAAAGCCACTTTGAATGAAGTTCTGCTGGTCTCTTCTCTTCTCTTCTCTTCTCTTCTCTTCTCCTTCTCCTTCTCCTTCTCCTTCTCCTTCTCCTTCTCCTTCTCCTTCTCCCTCTCTCTTTCCTTTCTTTCCCTTTTCTTTTTTCTTGGGAACCAAGTTTTTAAAATACTACCTTTTTTTTCTTTTACTAATGCTGTGGAGGAGAAAACCAGATTTGATTTCAAAGGGCAATGGTAGCACAATACCAAAGCAAAGCCTTTGAGGGATGGAGAGCTTTTGAAGGCAAAGCAACAAGCCCTTCAGCTAATTAAGTGCCTTTGAATAGGGGAATAAAGGAAGCTGGTGATGAATCTGGATTACAAAGAGCAATAAGGCTGAGCCTGGAGTTTGACCTCTCCACAGATGTAAAAACATCTTCTTGAATGGTCATTTCTGAATGTATATTTATCTGTGCATTTGCAAGTGAGTTGATATTTTTTTCAAACTTGGAGATTCTCTGTTCTCAAGAGAGTCTGAGAGGAGCTTGACTGAAGCTATCGACTGCCATCTTCTCCCTTCCCTCCCCTGTGAATAAATAATGTCAGAAAAGTTTTGGGAAGTAAGAAGTAAACTTGTGGAACAAAATGGGGTGTTTGGCCTCAACATGTCAACAGTAAGACAACATTTTCAGAAGAGCAGTAATCAAGATAAAAAAACCTTAATTCACATCTGATCTTCTGAGCCCATTGCTCTTTTGCAGTATTTTTTTAAATCGCATGCATTGTCTTCTTGTGTTACATTTCGGGTATTTCAAAGCATTCCCCTGTTGCAGTGGAGTCCTTGTAGCCATGTCTTACCCTTCCCACTTCTTTGGCTTGCACATTAAGATGTTTACAGGCACTGATGTTTCCAACAGCTCTGCCTAATGCACTCATAATTCCTTCCAGTTTAGCTCTCTGTTATGCTGAAAGCACTCTTGGACACCACACAGCACATCATTAGGGGAAGCAATCTGCAGAGGAGAAGCTTGTAAATAGACCAAATCCTTCTAAACACCATGTGGGGAGCATCCTCCCCCACTCTCAGCATCACCCACCTTTTGGATCTGAAATTAATGTGGACACTGCACCAAAGCTGCAGCACTTTCCTCCATCCAGACGGGTCTTTCCCTTATGACCTGTTTAATAAAATGGAAGATGTTCTGCCAGCAATTGAGCATTTAGGACACAGACAACTCTATGGGAATCTCACACTGGACAAATTAAAATCCAATTGGAAAGAAAAAAAGAGGCTCAGGAGGTACTGTAAACACCAGTGAGGGGTTCTGGAGGCATTCAGGGAAGTCTTTCTCTTCGTTATGTGCAGGGCGATGAAGCAAAGCATGCGGGGCTGAGGGAGGCTTGTCCAGGACTTTGGTGGAGAAAGAGGAAGTAGTGCTCATGTGCTGTGAGCATATAGATGGAAATGTGACTTACCCCAGAGAAATTTAGGGCAAGGTGCTGCATTTCAGCCTGACAGGCTGCTTGCAGTGTTTCCAGGTGCTCAGGACAGGGGCTGTGTGTCAGGGCTGTGTGTCAGGGCTGAGTCCCTGCTCCAGTCCAGGCACAGCCACGGAGCCATGGGTGGGCAGAGCAGGGAGAGCCATGGCACGGGGATTCTGCGTGACCTCTGAAAACCCCCTGCTTTTGTGGTTTTCAGCTCTAAGCAACAGACAATTGCTTCCTTCTGCTCTGTAGTGCAGGGAGGGAGACAGCCTCATCTCCCAAAGGTGTAGGGAAAGTGGTACTATCATGCTGAAAAATGTCTGATTCACCAGTTGTACCCAAACCCCTCTGACCCTGCCAGCCCAGGTGAGCAGTTCCTCTCAGGCTTTCCAGGCAGCTTGGTAACAGTTCACAAGTGTTCTGGGCTAAACATCGGCTGAATCCGACGCCAACTGCAGATTTTCTTGCACTTTTTTTCACCCCCACATAACCCATTTTGCTTTATTATCGCAGATTAGAAAAGAAAAAATCCATATGTAAAAATCTTTAATTAAAAGCAGCTGAGGAAAAGGTTATGAACATATATGTATTTTCTCAACTGTGCCCTTAGATACAATGAAGTTTTAAACATCCTGGGAATCTCGGGAAGGACTTGACAACCTTCTCACTGCTTGGCTTCAGGATGAATGTAACTTCCTGCTGTGTATCGTTCTTAAAAATAACAATTTGTAGAGTGGTTAGTGATGGGTAAGGTACATCCTCACTTGCAAGGCAGCACACCCATAGTTCTTAGATTGCAAAGGTGTGTTCACGGCCCAGTGTGCTGAGGAATAGCAACGAGGAAATGGTTTCCATGATTGTGTTGTACACCCAACTATTTTCAGCTGTGCTGTAAATCCCCATTAATATCAGAACATCTTCATTCAATTTTTCCCACGTTTTTGGAAGGTAGGGTTGTACATTGTCTGTATTTTCTGTCTCTTTCTGAGTAAATGACAGTTTGGGGAGCTTGTGTTGAACTAAAAGCAGCCTGGCTTTTGGAAAATGTGCTCACTTCCCTAAAACCACGCCCTCCTTACTACCTCAAATTTGATGCCTACATTAATAAATAATTTTCATACTTTCCGCAGTGATACTGTTAGAGCATGGCATCTAGCCTTGATTTTGGGGGTGCTTTCTACCTAGCATTGTCTTGTCAGAGTCTAAAATTATATCATTACTTCACAAGGCAAAAATATGTCCAGGACCAAAGTCCAATTTAACGACTAGAATAAAGGCAAACAAGTGAGTCGGAGAGTCCCCGGGATGCTGTCGGTGCCGTGCCTGGCTCCGGCCGGCGCTCCGGCAGGGCGGGGAGCCGGGAGCAGCCCCTCCGCCTTCCTGCTCTGCCCCTCCGCCGCTGCTGCCCGGCTGCAGCGAGCGCTGCGCACCAGCTCAAAGTACAAACATGTTTTGTTTCAGATGCAATACCTAGAAATAACTTTCCTGGTAAAATGAACTCAAGTCTCTCTCTCTCTCTCTCTTTTTTTTTTTTCCTTTGGGCATTTTGGAGAAATTTCAGTGTGTGGGTGGGGGAAAACAAAGCCGTAGCTGTAAACAGGAACTGATATTGTCTGTGGGACTGAATGGGGAGAGAAACTGAACTGGCCTCGGTGATTCTCTCATACATCTGTGAGTCTGGAAACACTGGGATGATTCACAGTTTGCTGATTAATACAGGAGCAGGCAAAATGGTGTGAATTAACGGCCATTACAGAGCTGCACTGGATGGCAAATATCCCCCCAGAACAAACGATGTTTCATGAGGATTGCTTAGAGGAAGAGGTAATGGGTCTTAAATACAAATTAGAAGCAGTCCTATCAAAGCTGTTAACATTAAGGGTTTGAAAGCCAAACACTATTATGAGCTGTTTTCAAAAACTGTACATTTAGGAAGCCTATCAGTCTGCCCTGTTGGCTGTGTAATATTTCTGTCTCAAGCACTTTGGATATTTCAAGCAGCCGGCAGTAATAACTGATAGAAATCCACAATCAGGAATGCAGCAGCTCTTCTTGGGGCTTTGAAGGCTAATCACTCTATTACATGTTTTAAAGTTAAATTTTTTTTATAGCACATATAAAGGCAAATATCATCATTATCAGTACATAATTCTGAAAAGCACTACCATTACCAAGAAGAAATCCTGTATTACAATTTAACCCTTTGCATATAGGAATGTTAAAGGAAGAAGGTAGTAAATGCATTACGTCAGTATAAATAATATTCTCTGTATAACCAGCAAAATTATTTAACATTTGTCATTGAAGTAATGAAAACGCAATTCCTTGGATCAGTGTCAGGCAGATGCAGATGTGAATGCAAGTTACGGACAAGCTGTGCTGAGCTACTTTTCCCCATTACAGAATTGATGAGAGACCCACAAGGAGGGTAAGCCCTTTAATGTAGCCAAAATAGTGTGATATCCTGGCCTAAGACATTACATTAACAGCTTGATCTTGTAAAGATTCAAACACACACGCCTAAATTTACGCAGTGGGAGGTCATTCCAGGACGACTGCAGGATTATTTCTGAGAGCAGAGTGAATCATGTATGTATCTGGGCTTTGTATGCTCAAGAAAGACCAAAGGTGGAGCAGAAGGATGAAGCAAGGGGCCCAGCAGTCATTGGCACTGGTATGTTAGTGCTGCAGCAAAAAAGGAGAGGGGGTTGGAAGCTTTGATGCACTTGTTCCTGCCTCAAGTTTACATTTGAATTATTTTTGGCTTTTCTGGTGATTTTGTTGTTGTTGTTACTGGGGCTTTTTCCCTCTAGGGGTTAGTACCAGCATTTCACAAACTTGCCAAACTTAGAATAAATTCGTGTTTTAATCAGTCCAGGGGTTATTTGAAGTCCTCTTGTGTTTGTTTTTTAAAGTCATCAATTGCAGAAGGAAAATTTGCTCCTTGTAGGAAGAAAAGCTGCCCCATCCTCTCAGCATAGCAGCAAAAAAAGCAAATGGGGAAAAAAAATCTTAACAAAACAGTTTTCCCCTCTCCTTTGTGATTAGCAGTCTGCTAATGTTAATGTGTTTCT
Organism: Dryoscopus gambensis; assembly: GCA_013389985.1. Classification (NCBI taxonomy): domain Eukaryota; kingdom Metazoa; phylum Chordata; class Aves; order Passeriformes; family Malaconotidae; genus Dryoscopus; species Dryoscopus gambensis. The sequence goes on from WEIT01013384.1 coordinate 163,869, forward strand.
TCATTTCCAGCAAGATGAGGATGTACTACCCTGGAATATCAGTAGTATGTACCTCTGTCATAAACAAACCAATTTCTCTTAGTGCTTAAATACTCAGGGCTTTTGAAAGCTTCTCTTTGCATAATAAATACGTTTACTATTTCCTCTACTCTCTGGCATTTAAGAATAAACAGTTACTGGACTGGGTTGAAGGGGAGCTTGCAGGGCACTCGTACTCGGGCAATCTGTTTTCCCTCCCCGTTGCTCCAAAGGCTGTGTTTAAGCAATGAATGAACAATCGTATGAGCATTATTTTTTTGTTTCATACAACCCCCTTTTCCTCCTCCTTTCCAGCTCAGTCAGCACACTTTCTGCAGTGGCATTTTACTTTTCTACATGGAACTGTGTTTAGCAGCATAGCTGCATGGTGAGGATGAGATACTTTTTTCTCCTTTCCCTCCTCTCCCCAGAGATGCCCTGTGACTTCCTCTATTAGTCCATTAATCGCCGTAGCTCAAAATTCAGTCTGATCAAAGGAGCAGAACGAGGTTGAAAAGTGCAGATTCTAGCAATTGACTTGACTGTTTAGATTCCCTGCTGAGCTCATTTAGAGCTGGAATTAAGCTATTCCTGCAGTATTTTTCGTCCTTGGCTCGGCGCTAGGGCAGCGCTGAGGGCTGCGCCGGGGAGTGCCGAAGGCAGAGCGGCCACCGACCCCCCCAGCCCGGAGCCAGCCCTGCCGGAGCAGCCTCCATCCCCTGTGCCAGCACAGCGCCGAGTAAGCTTGGCTTGGTTGGACAAGAAGCTCGGTGTTTAGGTTGCTCTAGTTACTTGACTACAGAAAAAGTCGAGAACTTCACTGAAGGAGTAAGTCTTGATGATTCTGTTTTTAGTTTAAGCATCAAGTTTCCATCTCTTGCAGATCTTTACTAAGGTTAGGGCGCATGCTACGAATGGGAAAGTGAGTATTAAAACAAAATGTAAATGGGAAATTTGTAAACAACATGAAGTTTCTTGTAAAAGTTTTCTTTACGCTGTAATGACTCACTTCAGGAATATAGTTGGTGTTAATGCCTATTTATACATGCAGTTAGAAACTGGTGCTGTTTTCTCTCATTAATAGTCTTGTTTTTCTTGTTTGCTTAAGGCAAAAATGCAGACTGCCCATACCTGTGGTGTTTTCTGCAGATTAACATCTGCTTTTGCAATTCTTACACATCTCAAATTCCTGTTGATGTAACTGGGAGTGCAAACTCTCCAGGAATAGTGTCGGACTCTTGATGTCATTATTTGTGATTCTACAGTTCTCCAAAGTGTGCTAATATCTCTCAAATAGAGGTAGAGTCATTTGACGTGTAAGTTCTTATCTCATTAAAGTGAATTATTGTTACTGAAATGTGAATGGCATTCTATTATCAGAGAATATTATGTATATAATGGTTTAAGAGTGCTTAAGGTCAGCAAGAACAGAGAAATGCTGATAACATCACCACAGACTGTGTGATGGTCCTGAAATGTGAGTAAATCTTTAACTGAAGAAGGTTTTGCTAGACATATGAGTGTTTTCCCATAGTTTAGGACTTGGACTAAAATCCCCAACATTTATTTAAGTTGCATTTTACCTTTTTTGTTTGTTTCTTTATTTGTTTTTAGTAAATTAAAAATTACTATTAATAAGAACTTCTTTGTAAGAAAAAAATTCGGCATTGAGGGGGGATATGGACAAATCTATTTTTTTCTCAGTCCAGAGTCTGAACTTTTTCCTGCATAGGTGGCATACGTCTATAAATTTTATTTTTAAAAAGAAATGTGGCCTTCATGAGGGACCTTATGTGGAACAAGGTTAGTAAGGAACTCCTGTTTTCGATGTGTCGCTCCAATCTAGGTTTACACAATATATAAAGTTATTGTGCTTTAGTTTATAGAGAGCTAAATAATAATCCTCAAATTTCATCCTTTATAAAGCATTTATCAGAATGGTGGGCTAAAATCTTGCTTTCTCTATGATTTCTTATTTTTTCTACTTATGATAACAGTATTGAGGCATTTCATAAGATGAAATGCTGTCTAGCTGCATTTAAAATACACATTTTGCATATTTCTGTCTTGATTAAGCCAGGGGGAAGGTATGTACCTGCTGCCTAGATTACTGTCAAACGTAACTGAAAGTAGAGTTGAATTGTACTCTGTTCTCCTAACAGAGCCTATTTGCTCCTCTGACTGGGTACTAAAAGGCTTTTATTGCCCTGCCTCACTAACATTTTCCAAATAAAACTTTTTTTGCCAGTTTCTGAAGAAATAGCAGAACAAGTACCACCTTAGACAGGCTGGAAGGAGTCCTGTGCCGTGGATTATAAACCAATACAGTTGGCCAGAATAAGGAATTAAAGTAATCCCTGATATTAGGAACATGAAAATGAGATGACCTTCTGTACATGTGAGTTTCTAACCCAGCTGCAGCCCAGACTCCCCTCTATCGCTGTTTCTCCACACCTTTACTGAGCAGAAAACAAAAGCCCAGCCATTCAGCTGGGAAACTGGAACACATGCTTGCAAATGTTACAGACTTTAAATGCATTGTATTTTTAACAGTAGTTCGTGATTGGAATGACAGGAAGGAAATGAGCAGAAAACATCCTATTCTATCTCAATATAAAATCTTGCTTGTGAAAGATACAGTTACCACAATAATGATGGGACGCTAATTGATTCATTGTGCTGGGAGACAAGTGCTGAGCTGGGGAGCCAGCGGGGTCATTTTCTTGCCCCAGCTCCACTTTGGTTGTTTGCTGAGGAAGGGCAGGAGAGGGTTATAAAGCTGCTGCCACTACATTCAGTGCATGTTTTTCTCAGAAAAGAAGAGACACCGCCAGCCAAGATCTCTTTCCTTTGGAAATTGTGGCTGGGAAGGGCCCCTTTGGCTCGTCAGACAAAGTGGGCAGTCAGACAGCCCCTTTCCTGAATCCCAGGCAGGCACCAGACGGCTGAAGGAAGAGAGGCACCAGGCTGAATTAGATTGCCTCCTGCTTTGGACAGTACGGCAGGGAGGCAGGCTTAATTGCTTTGCAGCTGTTCATTTTTTCCCCTTCTCCCTCCCCTGCCTCCTCTCCCTCCTCCCAGCTGACTCCGGAGGCAGCCCCTGCTCCAGCCCCTGGAAACCGCCCCAACTTGAGGGCAGAGTATCAGAGGTTTGTGGACACATTTTTATCAGCCTTGATAGTCTTTCCTCAAGCCCAGCAGCAAATGGGAGCAGAAAGGAACGTATTAAGGAAAGAATTGGTATAACCTGGTGGCTTGCTTTTTCCTGGGTTACTTGGTGGTGTCTGAAAGCTGCTGGGACAGAGGACAGGGCAGCACCAGGCCGGTGGCTCGGGTGGCATCGTATCAGGAGAGGCAGCAGCGTGTCATCGCCAGCAGGGCCTGGCATCCTATCTGAGGGTACAAATAGGGAGAGCCTTTGAACAAGCCCCCTGTGATGTGGCACTCCCTGCAGCAGGATTTACAGAACATTTGGGGTTTGCTCTCCCAGAGCTGCTGCTCCATTCACGGAGCTCTCTCAGCTTCCTGCCGGGTAATGTGACTGTCAACTGGGGCTGGTTTGGTGATAGTAAAAGAGACTTGGCACTGAAATGGTCTTGCCATGACTATTCAAGGCAAAGCTCTTTTGAACCTTGGAGAACTCGCAGTTCTCCAGCCCTCAAAAACTGCTTGGGCCAGACTTGCAGATCTGTGTGTATCTCATAATCCCAAACTGTCTGAACCTCGTGTTTGTTCAGGAAACAAAGTTTGTTTTCTTAATTGCTCTCACTCTGGGATTTAAAAATTTAAAAGGTCTTTCTGTGCTGAAGCGATGAGGCTGTGGGCAGCACTGTGCTCACCTGCTCTGCAGAGAGGGCCTCTGCTTGCCCACTACTCAGCCAGCCTTCCCAGTTATGTTCACCTCCAGCAGCAATGTCAAGCTAACCCAATTTTGCAGCTGGTATTGAGTGCTACAGGCAAGCTTTGGAGATGTCTCTTCAATTCCTGAACTTGCAGGATTTTGTGTATATTTTCCCTCCAGTTCTACTGACTCACGCAGTCCTGGGGGGTGGAGGCAGTGAGAGAACACAAAGACTGTAACCCAGGCCTAATTTACTCATCTGGTAAAGCCAGTTGTCAGTGAGCCTTTCCCCTCTCTGTCCACAAAGATAGTACCTCCTGTGAGTCTGTTTGGCCTCCCAGGTATAAATATGGCATCAGTACCACTTGACTGTGCTAGGCCAGTGTGCCTCCTGTGCTGGGATGCCCTGTCTGGGTGATAGCATTCCAGTGGGAAATGCTGCTGAGCCCACAGCCCTGTGCAGGGCACGCAGCTCTGTGTTGTTGGGGGCAGAGGCTGTCGTGGCAGACTAATCTCTTTATTCTAGACCTGTTTGCTGCTTATTTTTTATGATATCCTTAACAGCCTAAACCAGAACTTGAGGTGGTCACCAGTGCAGGGTTTTGGCACTTTTCTTTTCAGGCACAGAACTGTAATGGGGATCGTTGCTCAGGGCCACTGGGGAGACCGAGGGTGTCATTCCTGGAAAGGGAGTGTAGCTACGAGATGCTTTGGTGCTCAGAGAGATTTGTGTCTGTAAGAAATGGATTTAGAAATAAGTTACAGTAGCATGGCAGTGACTTTTTTTTTCCCTAATCTGTTCAACATGCAGCTACGATAGCTCTGCCAGTTAGATTTGAATTGAAACCGGCTCCACAAGGTACAAAGGCTCTCGAGCCTCATTGCTGAGACCGGAAATCCATTGTGGCTCCTGATTAGTGCTGGTGAAATCGGAAACCTTTCTTGGGGCAGATAATGATCTCGCAAATGAAAATATAACCTGTTAATCCTGAATTTAACAGGATGGTTATGCAACTCCAGGCCAAATCCAGGATGTGTCTTATCTGTGCACCCCTTGGTCAGAAAGGCTTTGCTGATAGGGAAGGATGGGTTTGCACCCCTGCAGTACCCTCTTCTCAAAGCTCCCCTGCTTTATGCCAGGCCTGTGCCAGAGGCAGCAGAGGGGTGATGGGGGTGAGACTGAATAAGGAAATTGGGGTTCACATGTTGGGACCACCCCTCTGAACCTCTTGGCTGAAGTACCTTAAGATTGGGCCTCTATTTAATGTTCCTCCCCATGACAGTCACCACTGCCAAAGGACAGGTGGTCTGGCTGGGGCTATCCATGCTTTTGCAGTCCCATATTAATCCCTTTAATTATGGGTAACAATAGGTTCTGGTTTTTCCTATGTTAATAACAAGTTCCAGGGTATAAATAACTCTGCAATTAAAACAAAACACCTAATGATTTACCATTTGACACCTATGCAGTCTGCTGGAGCCTTGGCTGTGCAAGGAACTTTTTCTCCTGCCCTGAGTATTTTATAATTGTTCTACAAAGAGCACATGGATGCTCCAGTCATTAAGAAATGCCAACCAAGGTACATTGTGGCACCAGGGAGCAGAGAACAAACAGCTAGGGCTGTGCTGGAGGGAGCACTCCTTTCAGACCCACAGCCCTGGTTTGTCTGACTAGTTCTGTATATTAACCTTTGTTTTTTAAGAAAAACACAATCAGGGCTGTTTTCTTACAGGACCCATTAACTCCTTCAGAGGCTTCATGGGGCCTCTTGATGAGAGCAGCACACGTGTGGCCATGTACTGCAGCCTGGAACACCTCTGCTGTTCTGCTTTTGTTGGGTGTTTGCAGAGAGAAGCTTAACAGTCCCTGCTTTGTGCTTTTGGAAGAGGCAGTCTGTATGTAAAGATACATGGAAATAGGCCTAGTCACATTTGCCAAGGAGATAGGGGCCATGGGGAGAGGGAAATTCACCTCTGCTTTCCATGGGGAGGCATGGAGTCCCGAGTGTCATTTCCGAGCCTGCCTGCGATGTGTTTGATGTGGAGCCTGTGAACAGAGTTGCTTAAACATACAAGTGTGCCTAAAAATACAAAAATAAAAGCAGAGCTATTTTAAGACTCGAGAACCAGGGATTATAAATAGCCCAGCTGGTGTGTTACTCCTGGCTGGGTGTGTCAGTCCTTAAACATCAGCACAACTGTCACTTCCCTTTGAAGCAGCTTGTCACCAATGACTGCGGAGCCTCCTCTGCATTCCCGTGTTCTCCCGATAAGCGCAGGACACTGATAAGGTGCTCTCCAGGCTGTGTCCATCACACCAGCCCTCAAATGGCAGCTTGGGCCTTCTAGCACACACCAGTGGGAGGTGGGTGCAGGCTGGCAGGGAGCTGCAGAGCTGAGATTCAGTGGAGGGAGGCAGTGCTGGCCGGGTACAGCAGAGCTGGTTCTGTTGAGAACGGGCTGTGGAGCTGGGGCTGCTGAACCCCAGAAAAAAGGCAAAACAGTCATGTGGTTAAGCACTGGTTTGAGCCTTGTGAGCTGTGGATTTAGTGCTCTCCATTGTCAGTCTTCCTCTGTGACTGACATAAGGATACATCTTTCTGCTCCCACCATTTAGACTTCTCCTGTGGCCATTAGAGGAAAAGATGTTTAGAGTGTAATTTCAGCTCACCATAATGTGCACCTCCAAGATGTGGTGGATGGGCTGCAGTGAGGGAAGCCTGGAAAACACACAGAGCCTTGGCCCTTTCCAGCTGGAGGTGCCTTTATTGCCAGTCTGTGGAGGCAACAGCAGCTGTGGTGATCCAATATATAAAAGTAAATTAGGTTGAAAGTCACATAGGTACCTTAAATAGCTGACTTTTGACTTTCTGACTTTCAAAAATCATTTTCATTTCTGTCTGTTTTTCCACCGTGGTGGCTGGAAAGAAGCACCTTTGACGGTGTGTTCCACTGCCTCCACACTGCAGGCATGGGGACAGGCTCTTCCTTGGACGCTGTTTCCAAGAGGAATTCTGGCCGACTCCAGCACCAAGTAATGATGTGTTTATTTGCAATATATGGAGCCAGGAGCTGTCTCTGGGTGATAGGGATCTGGAGACTAGTAAACAAAAAAAGGCAAGGTTGGAACTCAAACTGTAAGAAGAGTTGTTTGGGTCTAAAGAAAACAACTATAAACCAAATAACGGTGGTGTTCAAAAAGGTCTGGAGTGGTATATGTCAGGACAAGGTGCAAATGTATCTGCCAAGCCCCTGCACTGGTAGGATGCTAAAATCTGGGTTATATTCACAGGGAGTTCTGAGCAGCTTGTACCCAGAAGGTGAAGGAAAGGGAATATGTTCACCATTTCTTCTTTTCATAGCAAACAGAAATGGGCTAGGAATCTCTCCTGGTGTAGCTGAGTCTTCCCCAGACAGGGGGAGTTTATTTCATGTTCTCACACTGGAGGGAAGCTTGCAAATAGGCATCAGTAAAAGAAGCAAAACACCCTGATGTCTGAAGGTTTTCAAGAGCTCATGCTGAATTCTTACTCTAGCTTGCTTGTAACACATATGCCTGTGTCCTGACAGGATGCTCTGCTAGCACAGGCGCCAAGCCACTGGTGATAGAGAAGATGATTTCCATCAAAAAATGAATAGGAACAACAGCAGTGACAAATAAAGATCTTACAGGTTCAAACCTGATAAGCTGACAGCTCCTTTTCCAAAGCTGGATGTCTTCAACTAACCACCTAGAAACAGTATTTTGGTAATCTGCTGGCTGTGGTGGGCACCTGCCTTCTCCACCTTACTGAAAATCAGGGAGCTTCTGGGGGGCCTGAACACAGATCTGAAAAGTTACGGTTAAGTGCCAGGACAAAGATTAAAGCCTTTTTCTGAAAGCGAAGTTGTTAGTTCAGTCTGAGAGAAGAGACTTCTCCCATGGCTCTCTGTGGTCAGAGCTGCTCCTGGAGGGCAGTGGAAGGACTGATTTAATGCTCCATGTCTCCTTGCTTTTATGCCGAACTCTAAATCATGCCTGTGTTTGGCGGCAGCTTAGCAGCCAGTGCAGCATGGAGCCTGAGACCCCTGGGGTGCCACAAGCACCCAAATCTCCTCTGCCCTGGCCTGGGGGTGTTTGCAGCCAAGGTGTGTGGCTCTGCGAGGATGCACAACACCCACGGACACAGACACACACGCACATACAGACACGCGCACATACAGACACACACACACCGTTACGGTATGAAGAAGCTCCGCTTGCTTTTTATTCCCTCTCCGCTCTCCCTCCCTTCTTCTTTTCTGTAATCATTGCAAAACAGGAACAAATGAGTGTGTCACTTTAAACCATGAAACCACTTAGTCCATAAAGACAGATTTGGCGTCTTTGTGCTGGCAGTGACAGGCCAGCGTCACTCCATAGTGATCCCACTGTTCTCCTCGGCCCCGCACCCCACCGCCCTCCCCACCCCCTCCGAGATTTGCTCCGTGTTTGCCTGCCTCTGTTTTTGTGGTTGGTAACCAGCAGAAGAATGGAATGGATTTAATGATTTGTTGGCTGCGGTGCTGGCATGATTAAGTCAATAAAGCTGCAAGCTGAAAACAGTGTAGTTACAGTATATGACTTTAACCTTGTTAATGCATGTTTACGTCCTCCTGCCCAATGTATAGCTGTATATTGCATAAAGAAGATCTGACCAATCTTTAACCCATTAAATAATTCATAAAGTGAGAGCAGACATCAGCTACTTGCGGAGCGGATCAGTAACCATGGGGTCAGCAATAACTTTGGCTCCCTGGACCATATCCAGCATGTTTAAACTCTGGTGATGTCACCAGGCAAGCTTCTAACCTTAATCATTTGGATGGGAACAAAGGGAAGTTAACTGTTGACATGCGGTGTCTCTGCAGAAGAAACACTTGTGGGTGCTCTGCAACATCTCTGCCTCGCAGGAAGCATGGCCGAGCTCCAGCCTGCGAGCCTCTTTTGTGGACTTCCCTCTTTCCTTACAGCAAAAGTGTGGCTGGCCAAATGTTGAAAGGCATGTGTTTCCTAGACTCTTATTATCTTATGTGACAGATACACCAAAATCCCACAGAATTTCACAGAAATGTTGGCTGACACGAGAAGATGGTATTTGGAGGCACTTGGAAGGTTTTCTCATCATGGATAAATTTTGAATGAAAAACATCTGCCATGTAAATCATGGAGAAGGACATATAATGGGGAGGGAACAGGGTGAAGACAGGGATGTGGGAGAGGATGTGGAGTGAAACTGGACCATTCTCCCTGCAGTAAAAGTTGTCACAATAAAATATCAAGCAGGACTTGCAGGAAGATCCTAAGATTTTCACACATAACTACCTCAGCCAGCCTCTTCTTTTCGTAAAGACAAAACATAGGGCTGACTTGTCCTAGCACCCAGCCCTCTTCACACAACTCCCAGCTGGGCGCTGAGGGATTCTCCAGGTGCTGCAATGTTCATAGCTGTTGGAAGCAGTGTTTTTTGAGGACTTAAGGGTCAAGTCACGGGATCACAGGGCATGTGGCCGGGACATGCTGCGCTCCACTGGGCTGTGCAGCCAGGTTACAGGCCCTGGGGGACCATTACAACTCTGTGTAGTTTAATGTTGTTCTGAGATGCAACCAGCTGTGGCCAGACCTGGAGGAGAGATGCAGAGAGGAGAACATGACAATGACTTGTATGTGGAGTGAAGCAGGAAAAGCCCTTCCACCTCTCACTGGTGAGCAGCAAGGAAAGCAGCTCTGCCAGGTCTGTGGGGTCATGACCCCAGGGCATGGGAGAGGCATGTTTCAGATGTAAACCCCCACACTGCCTCAGGAAATTTCCCTCATTCCCCTTTTCTAGGAGGAACTTTAATTCCTTTTGGAGGGAAACTGAGACACGGGGAGCAATGGAGTTGTTTTCCCATAGTCACGTGAAGAATCTCTTTATGACAGAATGGGAAACTGGACCTGGTCATGTGAGCCCAAGTCCATAGGAATGGCTTTTGTCCTGTGACTCAGTAGCGAAACAAACTTGTTGTTCAAGATCCTCTCCTTTAGAGGCTTGGGAGTTCACCTGTCATGATCCCAGCTTCCACTTCTCCTTCTGACAAATTGCATGCTCACAGTCTCATGAGCTCACCCTCCACTGTGTGCCCAAAGGGACACTTGCTTGTGTGGCTGAGCTCCTCAGTCCTGAATGCACAGCACAGAGCAGGGGTGTTTGCAAACAGACCTCTAACACGGGCACGTCTTCATGGCTAGGACTGCTGAGGCTGTTAGAGACACCCAGGTAAAAGCTCTCGCATGGTTATTTGTGAGGCAGATGGCTGCGTACAGCAGAGCGTATCTTCAGAATCCACCACATCCACCCAGTAATGAATTTTCCAGGTGCCAAAAGATAGGCACCTTGTGTTGGAGATTAGAGCCAGGACCCTCAGTCTGCTGTTGCCAGCATCTGCAGGCAGAGATCGGGGGTGTGACTGACCCCCAGAGCTAATGTTGATTATTCCCAGTCACTCAGTTATTCCCTGTTTCTTTTTGGTGGCTCTTTTGAAGAGTCTCAATTTAATTTACCCTGCTTTTTTTTTGTTGTTTGTTTGTTTTGTTTTCTTCATTTGGTTATTGCTGTAATCCAGAATACCAGTCTCTGCTTCAGAGAAGATGCTCCAGAATTTATGGCAAGTCATATCTGATCTGAGTAAAAATTCCATGTTCCATTTTCTTTGTTTTTAGCTTGGAACGCTGTGCGATGCGCCTGGAAATCTTTCTTTACCGGTCTGTTGGTTTCGATGAATGAACCCACATACACCTAGTGATGTTTTATTATCACTCACCCACCATAGGGTATTATAGCAGCTGGTAACTTTTGTGCATTGACTGCGGGTTTTTTTCTGCTTGATAGAAAACAGAGTTGCTCCAAGCATATGCTAATGCTGAATGGGGAGATCCCAACTTCTGACCCATAGCTAATATCCTGCAAGTCACATGAAGCTACCGGGGATTCTTGAGCTGGAGTTCGAAATGCCTATGTTATCAACAAATAAACACCAGTAATTGCTTCTAATATGACATGCAGTGGTTAAATGACAAGATCCTTATTAATATGTGTTTATATCAGCCTTTTCAGTGTGTATGAGGGGGAGTATGATGTGGTAAAATTATTTAAAATTAGTAGGAGTATTTACAGGAAGGCATAAAGAACTGTCAGTTGAGGAAAGCAGCATTTTATGTTCTTGTGCCAGATGACCTTGCTTCAAGGACAAATCAGAGCTTGATGAAATGAAGCTGCAGATGGCTAGTCTCAACTCTGTAATAATGAAATGACACAGGAAAAAAATGAGACATCTACAGTTTGTAAATACAATCTGAATGGAAGAGGAGAAAAGGGATTTTTTAAGGGGAGATTGAGTTGACTTGGTTACAACAGTTCAGCTTCGGGTGTTTTAATAATAATTTCCATTTAAAAACATAATGGAATCACTCCTTGTTCCCCATACTCAAGGTCACCTTAATACATTTTTCTTTTTTAACATGTCAATATCTTGGTTTTAAAAATTTGATCATGAGGACTACCTAGTCACAGCCTTCTTTGTATCCATTATTTTAGCATATTATTGATCACTGCATTTTGTTTAGTAAGTCATGGTGGTGATTTTTGACACCTGATTGGGCAGAGGATCTGATGAAACCCTTTTTAGGTGTTGGACTAGTTTAATCTGTTAGGAAAGAGTAAGGTTGTGAGAAGTTTAATACTGAAAAAGTGATGTGATATTCTGTGCCAGAGCATGCTTTGTTTGTGCACCGACATGGGAAATCAGGAGTAAATATGTTGGATTTTGCGTGTGGGGAGGTTTTCATGCAAAGGGCTTCTCAGAAGTTGTTAGGAAGCCAACTGCTACTGAAAGTGAACAAGACTTGGGCATCTGCCTCTGCAAATTGATCCTTTGCACAAAAAGGAAAAAGAATTCATGGAAACATTAACTTGGAGAAAGCAGGGGATTTTCAAAATCTCAGCGATCCAGACCACCTCCCTGCAGTTCAGAGATCTTTTCAGAAATGGGCATCTAGAGAACTGATTTATCCCATTAGCTTGAGATTTTCTGATTTTCACTTTGTTAGTGTGAACTCTTCAGTATTTCTTTTATCAGATCTCTTCTGCTCTTCCTAATACTTAAATTCACCAGCCGGTCATTGCATTTCCCTGTAGCGGCTTCTGCCGGGTGTTGAGCTAACTTGACTCCTTTGGAATCTCATTGACTCCTCTGAGAGCATGGCTTGACATAACACAAGGATTGCTTGAGTGAAACCACTTTACAGATACAAGATGTTGTAGTTTGTCATCACAGATAGCACAACCTTGTAGAGACAGGCAGGACTACCAGCCGAAATTAGGTGAGATAAATACCGTTTTAGATGATCTCATTCAATTTATAGGCAAGCTGCCCTCCATGGGAACAAGAGCGTGGTGTCAAGGGTTGTTGGAGAATCACGGCAGCTGTACAACCCAAATATAAATATTTTGTTCTGTGCAGAGAATTCAATTTTGGGTCCTAACTATACATTATTCAGAGAGGTACAAAGCACCCTTCTCTGCCTCTTTGGGTGTATAAACAGAAGAATAGTAACAGAGGCAGATTTTGTTAAAGAATGGTGGGGATGAATGAGTCTGACCCCAGAGTGCTGCTCTCAGATGGAAGAAAAGTGTGTGAACACTGCAGGCACCTAGGTCCCACTGCCATCAGGGGCCTGCCAGAGACTCCGTGGGTCTCCGCTCTTCCTAGAAGGTTTGCCTTGCATTCGGAATACTGGATCAACGCTGTTCTCCAGGCTCCCTTCACCATGGCCTGGGAGTTCAGCTGGGCCAAAGAATCTATTTTCAAGGGAGCTGCTGTTGCTGGAATCTTGATCACGCCTCTTTACAAGCACTGCAGTCCCTGGGAGGTTGTGTCTGTCTGTTACACACCAACTCTTCCATTCCTCAAGCTCTTGGCTGCTCCCAAAGCTGTTTCCCGTGTTCCTTATAACTACATTGGTGCTGCGAACAGCATCACGGCTTGATTTCCACATGCCTGCTAAAGGATGCATTTTTGTCTAAGAGAAAAATCACTATTGCAATAATTCACTCTGGATGTTCTGTCTTCCTGTTGCTCTGGTTGCTGTTGCTCTTTAACAACATGTTTTGATGGATGAAACCAGATCTGAAAATAATTGGTAGAGTCTTTGCACAAAACCTTTATCTAATTCGATTAATTTTTTTTTTAAGAGGGCAAGTGGAGTGGGTTTCCATCTTACTAGAATTGTGGGTGCATTTTAAAAGCATTTTGGATACTTTGATGGGATTTTGTTTTGAACAGTGTGAAGTATAAGAACAGCTATAGGGAAATGAGTGTTTCATCTGCTTTGCTTGAAGGCAGGAAGAGGATCCTGAAACAATTGCTAGCCAGGTGTGATGATCTTGTCACTGCTCCTAGCAAGGAAGGAGGACTGCCTTTCAAGGAAACTGTACATGTTCATGCTGTAAGAAAAGAAAGAAAAACTTGAAAGAAATTTTTTTTTTTTAACAAAACCATATACCCACGGATCACTTACAGTCTTCAAACAAAGCTTTTTCCTGACTGACAGCCCCCAAGATAAGCTTAGAAACTTGAGTCTGGCAGTATTTCACATGCTTGTGTATCAAGTAAATGGGTGAAAGATGGGTAAAAAAAACCCAGATCCACTGAACTGCACAGTTTGTTTTATCAATGTTCATACATTGTGCTAAAGCAAACACGCAAACAAACAGAAAGCTTTGGAGCATTTCTGAACTGAAAGGCTGTTTTATCTTGAAGAGCATCTCTGAATTGTGAGCAGGATAGAGGAGGAAAAAAGACAGAAAACTTCCAAAGAGCAGATGGAGAGTTTTGTTAAAGGCGAGAAGCAGAGGCAAGAAGCACAGGTAACCCCTGACTTGTGTGTGAAGCAAATGACAGTGGCATCTCACAGACATCACACTCTCGAGTGGGCTGAAAAGATCCTCATGACAAACCTGACCCTGGATTTTGTTTGCTTTATTTTTATGCATTGGTCACCATCTTAGTACCTGAGTGCATTAACAGCTGTGGAGGCCGTGAGCCTTCTTTGTAAAGGTGGCATCAAGGTTTCCTGTGGGGATGCACAAAGTCGCTACACACCAGGAGTCTGTGTGTGGCTTCTCTGTAATTCTAAGTCATGAAACTCTTCCAACCGTGAACTTGGGTGAGGCAGCTTTATGCTATTGGTGTTTTAATTGCTTAGGGTGTAGTATTTTCATGTGATTGTGCCCAGGAGTCTCAGTCCTGCGCCTCCGAGCTAAGTGCTGGCCAAGCTTGAAGTCCCCACCAAGGAGATGCAGCGCAGCTCCTGGGTGGGAGAGGATGCATCGGGGGGTCAGGTGGGAGTGCAGGGAAATGCAAGGGCATTAGTTTGAAACTAGTATTTGCATTTTCTCACCAGAGTACAGAACTCCCTGTATGTAACAGATGTTCTTAAAACAAAAACTTGGTTCATGAAACTTCACCCCACCCCTAGGGAAAAGCTGTCCCTGCCATGAGCATGGATCACCCACGAGTCCCCAGCCCAGGAGCCGGGGCCTTGGAGCAGGTCAGGAGTGGCTCTGCTCAAGTCCTGTAGCCACGGTTTTCTGGTTGTTTCTTGTGTTTCTTATTTACTATGTGATATCATGGTAAATACTTCAAACTAAGTTACCTTTGGTTGCCAAAAAAACCCCAAACCTGGTGGAAAAAGCAGTTTGTCCCACTCCCATACTTAGAGCAAGCATCCACCCTGGGTGCCCCATTTCCTTTGGTCTTTTGTTTTTGTGCTGCGGCTCATCTCAACAGCCCTTCTGCTTTAAGCTCTGAAATCACTGGATTCAGCTGGATGCCCCATTGGAAGTGGAGGGAATATTTCTCAAATCAGCAGCATCTTTTGAAATGGAATAACCTTTTAAAATTCAGGTACTAGAAGTATTTTTAATTAGCCGTGTTTCTGTTCCTCCACTACTGCTAATGCTTTCGGTTAGGAAGTGCAGCTCTTCCCCGACTCTGCAAATATCTACTGAAATTTGCAGTGCTGCCTGCCTCTCTCTCTCAGTAACCTTGCTGTGACCTGGTTATCTGTTAGAACCACAAAGAATTCAGTCTCTAATTAGTCCATCTGTTAACTATTGAAATTCATGACTTAGTTTTATTGTCTGAGCCTTTAACATAATGCTGAATAGTCTCACCTGGCAGCTTATTTCTTATAAAGCAAAAGTGCCTTTCCGAAAGCCATTTTGGTGCAGATAACTGTCTTTTCAGCATTGGACAAATGAGTCTGTGTAGCAGCCTGCAGTCCCCTTCCTGCCCTCACTGAAATAAATTGTACATCTCCAATAGCTCTGGGCTTAAGTCAATACAATTTAACATGTACAATTTCTTTGTTATATTCTTTGGAGTTACACCGTAAGAGCAGATGGGAAAGTTTAATAATGATAAATGAGTTTAGTGTTTTCACATGGTCCTAAAAAACAATGAATGCTCTTTATTAAAGATTAGAGGGTTTTTTACATACTTGCCAAAGAGTGATTACAGCTCTGGTTCAGATCCTCAGAAAGTCTTGCTTTTAAATTATTTTTGGACTGTTTGTTAATGAGGATTCAGAGGAATTAGGGGTCATAAATTTCCTCATTCTTGCTTAAGTGAAGCCGCAAAGTGATTACTGGATATATAACTAAGTACTGAGGACTGAAGTTTATCAGCCATGTTCACACAGAACAATTCGTCTCCACACTTATTTGCTGCAGTTGTGCATCTTGTACGTAGTCAGACGATAGGGCTCGAGCTCGTCAGTGGATTTTTGGAAGGATGTGGGTTCATAAATGTACATGGCAGGGCTCAGTGGCACTGTTTGCACGTTTTGCATTAAGCAGTTGCCTGAATGGTTTGTTGGCCCAGACCCACCCTCGCTGCAGCTGCGTGCAGTGAGCTGCGGATTTGCCCATCGCGCACCAGTCGGGCAGCTGTGGGGCACTGGTTTCACTGGGCTGTGCCATGGCCTTTACAGCTGCAGTCGGTGGCTGAACAGTGACACAAGCACTGCACATTCCTGGAAGCCTGGAGCCTGATTATTTTCTCCCTGCTCTCGAAACTGGTGCATGAGATACTAAGTCAGAATGGTGTCGCCATCCCCAAGGCCCTTCTGAGCAGAAATGGCCCCACTGGGAAGCCCAGGGAGTGCTGCAGGAGCTCTGGACCTGCTGTGTGACACTTTGCCTGACAACAGGAACATGTGTTCTCAAATGCACTCTCCAGTTCCAGGTCTGTGTGATGTGCCGTTTAGTTAGGGATTCTGCCCATTTTAATATGAGTTTTGGGAGAGGAAAATGGAAGAAAACCCCTGACACCTACATGCAAATGCCCTTTTTTTTTTTTAAATCAGTCAAATAGTCAGACCCTCCCATAGCCCTCTGCACCCTCCAGTGTAACTGTAGAGCTCAGCCACACAGCCCCTTGGGTGGGAACACCCATTTCCAACGTTCCCAGCCTTGGCTCCAGAATCCTCCTCTCTTTGCTGTCTTCCTGGATTTATAATGGGATAAATCCAAAGTACAGACAAGTTAAGATTATGGCTGCTTTGGCTTGGTTTTACTAGGGGAAGGAAAGTGATTTTTCTTGGGAAGTGATGAAAAGGAAAAATGTTTAAAGTTCATTAACCTTTGGTACAGATTGCAGTGTCCTTTAGACTACACCAGAGCTATTCTTAGTCATGACGTGCAAGTGGTTATTTTTTATTGTACAGGAATACAGTAGTTCCCACTAGTGGTGAAAAGAGAGAACTTTTTCCTTTTCCTTTCCTTTTTTCTTTTTTGTCTTAACCTAAACGTGAACTTGTAGAAGTCAGGATTTCAAATTCACTCCTTGGCTTCTCATCTATGCTATTTTGTCCTAATTTCCCCAAAAGCAAACTGCATATCTCTAGATTGTTTCTTTACTGGCTAATTAAGTGTTATACAACTTTGCTCTGAAAAACTCAGCAACCCATTCTGTGCATTTGCAAATGAACGTTGCTGATTGTCATTATTGCTATGGGGTGCCTGCAGAAAATCCCATATAATTAAGCAGTTGTACCGCCACAGCACAAGAGCTGCAATTAGTAATGTGATTTACACTTCTTTACCATTAATAATATGGAAAAATCAACATTATTTTCTTGATGATGTTTAGGAGAAATTAGAATGAGGTGGACATGATTAGGAAAAGAGACTTTAATGTTATGACTTGTTAATGCAATAGCCCAGAGCAAGACATCAGAATGATTGTCCTTGCACTAAACTCCTTTGCTTCAGTAAGCACAGACCCTCTACACGCCACAAGACAACTTTGGAGGAAATTGGATAGATGGCAGGGATTTTGGTGGTATGAACATTTCAGCGTCTTTCATGTGCAGAGTACACAAACTGAATCTCTCCACTTTCAAATATTCACCCAGAGGCAATCTGCATTATTCAAAGCTTAACTGTGGCCACAGAATCCTGTCTGACATGAAAGCAGAGTGTCAGCTTTACATGAACTTTCATATTTACATCTGCAGTAAATCATATTTACTTTTTCCTCCCCTCCTCTTTTTCTGTGGGAGAGACGGAGTAAAATGGGTAGGAGGGAATGGGGAGGAGGAGAGATGTCCAGCAGAATTGTAAGCAAAGCACCAGTAATAAAATCTAGTCTTATGAGACTGCCCATGAATAGGAATGATAATGAGAGCAGTGATGAGCTGCAGGTTTGTGTCTTTTAGTAAATTATCTAGCAGGCATTTACATTTCATCAATTGTGCTTTTGCATAATAGACCGAAGTGCTACAACAAAAGGAGGCACCATAAAAATGAGTAATTTCAGTGACCTTCTTGGTAATCCCGCTTAGAAAGAATGTCTTGGAAGGAGTTGGGTGATTCCTCATGGTGAAGCCTCTGTGGAAAGGTGCCCCAGGCTTGAGGAGCTTTCCTGGTGACAAATGCCTTCCAAGGCTTTCTTCTGGCTACTCTGAAACATGGCTCGTATCCTGTTTTCTCCATCTGAGCATGCTTCTAATTGTCAGATGTCAAAAGGCAACAACCATTTTCTACTTGTTTATCTCCTGATAACATTGATTCTCAAACAAAGGATGTGGGCTTCCATTCTGAAAACAAAGGAAGCATGGCCCAGCTAAGGATGCTGGATATAATATACATACTTCTCCCTGCCAATAATAACAAAACATCATAAATAATGTAGAAGCTGGATGTGAAAACAGAGAATGGGGAATACACTCATGCTGCTGTTCCTGGGTACAGCACTCACAGGATCTTGTCCTCAGTGAGGCCTTGACTTCTTCCCTCATTTTTCTCTTGTATTTCCCCGAATACCTGCCAGCTCCTAAGATGTTTAGAATTCAGTATTTTTTAAATTATTTTTCTTTTTCGGTTTGTGTCTTCACTGTGCTCTGGTGAATTTTTTTTTTCTCTCCTCCCCACCATACTCTTTCTTTGGAGGCAAGACCTCAGCTGTTAAAGTCAATTTGAATCTTTCACTGAGGACTTAGAGCAAGGCTGGTTTCTGCCAGGCAGGAGCAGGGCCCGCTGTATTTATTACTGATTTGTGCCCAGGCATGACCTGGCCCTGCATTTTTGCATGTTCTTCTCTCCTTTCAAAATGACCTCGTCTTGTTCATCTGATCATGAAACCCATAAGAACCACTTCAATCCCAGGCCCACATCTTCCTTATCTCTCTGGGTCCCTGGTCTGATGGCACCTTTTCTGCTCTTCTGCCTTAAGTTTGTTCTTTACCTGTAGGTTTTTCCTTTACGTTCACATGCCAAATCCTACCCTGATGCAACTTTCCTTTCCCTCCATCTTTCCGTGTAACAGTTGGAGAAGTTGTGAGAAATATGAGGCTTTATTGACATCCCTTCTGCCAGCCATGCAGCCCTGTGACTGCAGCAGTGGTAGTGAACTGGTCCCCGTGGCCTTGGGCTACTCACAAGGATTTTGGATTAACCTTTTGCTTCTCTCACTTCTTCTTGTGCTGATCCTTAGAAATCAGAGCAGTCCCCCACCTCTCACTGTCCTCACTGTAGCACACAGGGCCATGTGAGTCCATGAGGTGTTTCTGGCCTTGGGACAGCTGAAGACCGAAGAGAGGGCATCAGCAGAGAGGATAAGGGCTTCTGTTGTTACCTCCCTGATGAGATTAATTTTCTTTTTTTCATCTTTCTTGGCAGGATCAAAATCCTGGAATTGTTGCCAGACTTCAGGAGCCGGGCTCCATCCCAAGCGGCGGCTCTGTGCCGGCACCAGCCACGGTCAACGGGTACACGATGAGGAACCATTTACTGAAGCAGCAAATCATGAAACGGCAGCTGATGCAGGTACGATGCTGAACGCCTCTGTGGTTTCTGT
Organism: Dryoscopus gambensis; assembly: GCA_013389985.1. Classification (NCBI taxonomy): domain Eukaryota; kingdom Metazoa; phylum Chordata; class Aves; order Passeriformes; family Malaconotidae; genus Dryoscopus; species Dryoscopus gambensis. The sequence goes on from WEIT01013384.1 coordinate 183,148, forward strand.
GCTGTCCACCTCTCTGGGAAGGACAGGACTAACTGGAATGAGGAAATCATCAGTCAGCAAACACTAAGGAGTGACCCTGGGCTGAGTGGGCTGAGTCAGACTAAGGCTGTGGTGAGTCTACGATGAGGCCAAGAGAGGCCAAGGCCAAGTGCTGCTCTGCCAGAGTTGAGTGCAGATTTGCCCCCTCATATGCAAGGGAAGGATTTGGTCACTTCCATATTCCTGACATCATTTTTGGTCAGCCACAGAGTTGGGAGGGAAGATGCGGAGAAGAGAGGCTTGGAAAGTGAGTCAGCCCCAGAGCAGTGTTCTCCATGCTTGCTTTTCTCTCTAGTTCCCTGGGGATTTAGCAGAGCAGATGTTAGACTCCAGTTTGTCCAGGACTTGACTGGTCTCTCTAGCAACAGAAGCCCCTGTAGGAGGTTTGCTAGGCTGTGAGAGGAAGCTGGAGTGGGGAAGTCCCACAGATTAAATGGATAAGGCAGCTCTGACCATGTGCCTCTAACTTTCTGAATGTGCTGCTGGATTTGGGTCAAGGAGGCTCATTTCTGTGGATGGGAAATGAGATGAGAAGCAGCTCAGTGAAGTCCTGTGCTGCTCCTTGATCAAACTCTTTCTCAAACCAACCTCTGCCTCCCTGCCATCACTTGGCTTCAACTTTTTCTGGGCCGCTCTAACATGGGGGGAGCCACCCCTCAGCTTCCACCATCCACAGAGAGCTCCCCAGGTCACAGCTGCTGCCCACAGCAGGGATCTGAGTGCAGTGGTGGGTTCTGGGGCTAAATGGTGGGAGACTCAAATCAGGTCACCTGGAGTAGCCCAGCAATGCCTTGCTCAGGGAGTATGTGCTGTGGATCCCTGGCTCCCCGTGTTCTGCACACAAGGGGATGGTGCACATGGGCAGAGCCTCCAGATGCAGCACACTTCACTCAGAAGCTGGTGAACACAGGAGTCTCCATGTTTGTCCAGCTTCCCTTTGGCTGCCTGCACAGCATCTGCTGAAGGCTGCACTTCCCACTGCTGGGCTGGCATCGGGACACGTTTGCAAGAAGGGGAATATGAGCAATTAAGATTCAGTCTGAAATGAACTGTCTGGGCTGAGTCTCATCAGAGGAGGAGGGTAGAGGGTGTATGGGAGAGGTTGTTAATGATAGTGGCTACACTTCAAGTGTCTGCTGCTCTTTTGCTTGTCAGGAGACTGCAACTTGACTATTACTCCCCTTGTTTTCCAGGAAAAGCAGAGACAAAACATGCTGGGAGTAACATCTGAACAGAGGAGCTTGTTTGCGGCTCAGCAGATAAACCAGTTTCAAGGTAAGGAAGGAAATGGCATGCCATGAAAGTCCTTGAGGTGCCAGGGCCTGGTGTCTGGTTAGAGATACATAATGATTCTCTGTCCTGGATTAAAAGCATTTAGCATTTTATCACATATCATGAGATTCCCTTGTTTCCTTATGGCTCCAGTATAACTCTGTTACAAAGAACACAAAGGAGAAGGTTCCATGACATGAAAGAAAGATAGAGCAGCAGTTTTTAAAGGTTCTGCCATGTTTCCAGGGTGAATCTGTGGTCACCAGCTAACGTGTCTCTTTGTCCACAGCCGTGCAGCAGCCCATTCCTGCTGACTGCAACCAGGTGATCCCAGCTCCTCCACCCAACCACCGCATGCTGCCATCAAACCCAGCCATGCTCCAGAGCACCTTGGGCTCTGGCATGGCCCCAGCCACCGCCAGCCAGAGCAGTGGGACGATGGTGATGATTCCACACAACCCTGGCAAGCAGCAGGGGATTTTTCCACCTAATTCTGACTTTAACATCCCGCTGCGGCCAAGCCAGAACTCACTGGGCATGAACTCGGGGTGCCAAACTGTTCACAGCCACTCCACTGTGAGGCCAGGAATGCCGATGGGAGGCTTCAGTTCTGGCTCCTTAGCAAATCATTCTGCAACACAGCAACACTTGAGGCAGCCAAGCATGCCAAGAATCCCCAATGTCTACCCCAACTCATCTGCTCAGATGTGGACACCGACTACTGTGCCAAGAATGCCAAATCAAAGCCAAATGGATACCAGCATGCAGCAGTTTTCTGGGAACACGGTGTTCTCCAAGCAGAGCGTGAGGCCGAGCACTCCGGGTCAGGCGTTCTCCCAGCAGGCTGTGGTGCCGCCGAACCAGATCGCTCCCGGCGTCCAGGTCAGGCAGATGCAGAAACTGAGCATGGGACAGTCTGGCCAGGGCTTGAGCTCAATGAGTAATCAGAACTTGAGACACAATTTAACCAGGGGACCGTTGCCAGCTATGAATGTTATGAAATCGGTGCCACAAGGAGTGTCCAGTTTTAACCACCTCAATCCTGCCCCGGGCCTCGGCCCGCCAAGCTACCCTTCCACTGGCCAGCCCGACGCCTTCAGCAGGATGAGCACCGCCGCTGAGCTGCCCCAGTATGACTTTGTGTCCCAGCACAGCAATTCCATCATGCCCGCCAACTGCAGCGACACTGACTTCCTCGACTCCCTCATGAAGAACAGCAGCAGCAACGACGAAGAGTGGTTGAACAATCTGACAATGATAGATGACATTTTGGGACAGCACGCTCAAAGCTCTGGACACGTTTAGCTCGGAGAGAAGCAGCCTCGTTGTAAATAACACACGTATGGCTTTGAACAGAACAGACAACCCGTGAAAGCCGCTGCCTCGTTCAATACAGAGGGAATAGACTCAGCCAATTCTTTGCCTGCATCAAAGTTTAATATTGGCAGTTTTTCAGATGACTGTATATATTTGAATATTTTGTAAATTATGTTTTCCTACACCTTAAATGTAGAAGTATTTATACTTCTTTGCTGGACTCTTTGTAAATAAATCTATAGTATAACTTTTGGTTTTATTATAGGGATTTCATTATACCTTGTTATAAATATGCAAATAATATTGTTAGTTTCAGTAATACTGTGTATTACAGCATAAAATACTTATGTTTTTGACATAACTTAACACATGATCTAGGGGTGTCATTGCAACCAGACTAAGCAGAAATCAAACGTGGCATCTGTTCTCCCATATCAAGAGGAAAGATTGAAAAATTGCATTAAAAAAATTAAAATCCCTAAAAGGAGCTGCTGATTCCCTTGTCGCTCAGTCTTGCAGACCAAACCTGGTACGCAGGTCTCATCCAGGCCCCCAGTGCATTCAGGGATCTGCTTGCAGAGATCCATTTGCCAGATCCCGGGCACGTTCTCAGCTTGATACACTCCCGAAGGTTGCTGTGACACTGACAAGGCGCCGGCGCTGTCCTGCAGGGAGTGTGCGCTCGTGACCTTCCAGCTGCTGACGGGTGTGTGCCTGGGGGCCGCAGGCTCGGCGTAGCATGGCCCATGGTGGCCACACTGGACAGGAGGTGCTGGGCAGGCACTGCCCAGCTTCCAGTAACTGAACCCTTCAGCAAAAAGGTAGCTCTGGTTTGTGCACCTCTGCCATGTATATTTGTAGTGTACAGGTGATTTGTTCCTGGTTTTAAGGCTTTTCATAATTTCTGTTTTAATGTAAGACTTTTTTTCAGGGGAAAAGTCTATAAACATTAATAGTTAATTTTTGATGTTTTTCTGTCAGCTACTATTGTCCTCTGTATATTTAAGAGTCTGTTTATAAAAGATTCACTGTACTGTAAACTTCTTAAAATGTTCATACTTTGTGTAATCATATTTTAATAGTCACATCATACTTCGCAATACATTTGTAATATAACGTCAGCTTCAAGCACAGAATGTTTTTTTCTTCATACCATAATAAACTGCCAGGGGAAAATTGCGTATCTTTATGTGCTCATTTTTCAGCTACAGTGTTTCATACCTGCAGATATTTGAATTAATTTGATTTGTCCAGGATGCTACAATGTCAATCTAATAACATGTACAAATGCATGTGTGCTGTTAGTAGAAGCAGTGGGACAGAGGGTTTAAGCAGGCTTTAATTTTATTTTAAGGTGGGATTGCTGAGGCCCGCTGTCCTTTTCTTGTGTAATTATAGGTGAATGTGAAATTAATCTCTGTTGGTTTTTTTTTTTACATAGCACTATGTTTATTTAAGTGACAGTTCTTGTGTGCAAATGCCAAGTGTGAGGCAGTGAGGAGGGGACTTTGCTCATCCTGCGACGCCTGCAAGGGCAGTGGTGGGTACAGAATGTCACTCCTTCGACATAGAAATTATCTTATGGGAGAGCTGGTGCCTGTCCTGGGGGAGGCCAGGCTGAGAGGAGGGGTAGGAAAGAACAGGAAAATTTTAGCAATGTTAAATAAATGCACAAATAGAATCTGGAGCTAAAATTGCCTCCATTTAACCGAGCCAGACACCACCCCAGCTTCCTGGTGGAGAAGATGTGTTGTTGCTGCCCTTTGTCCCAGGCACACTGTGGGCACTAAAAGCCTGAGGAAATCTCCTGGGGAGGGTTCCTTGCTGGGGGGAGGGGTTTGGCAAGGATGTTCCTGTCCTGGAGCGGGTCCTCCTAGGAGCCTGTTCTCCAGAGCTGAACAGCGGAAAACAGCTCCTAAAGTCAAAAATGAGAGGGGACGGTCAGGGTTTAAAGCAGCCAGGCACATGCTCTGCTGCTGGTGCACAGATGGGCAGGAGACCTCCCCAGGTACAACCACCCCGGGCTTGTCAGAGATCCTTGTGGCTTCCTGATGGCAAAGGCAGATCCTCATGGAGCCAGAGGTTTTGAGGGGAATGATCCCTAAACAGCTTCATCTAGAGTTTGATGTGTACTTGTATAAAACCACGGTGAGGAAGAAAGCCAGTTTTTCCAGCAAAGGAAACCAAACAATTGCCCAAAACATGCTGTAGAACTCAGCAAGTGTCTGAGTAGGGCAGAAATGCCGACTGGCCTCCAGACAGCAGACAGGGGGAGAAATGCCCATGAGTGCGTCTGTGGTGAAGACAAAGGTGAGTTTGTTTGGCTGTGAAAACTGGCACCATTTCAGCAGTTTTTCTGTTGTGAGCTGTGTCCTGCCAGGCTACAGGGAGCTTCAGGGAGTGGCAGGTCTGACACAGGTCTGGGATCCAGAGGCCCTTGAGCCCCCTGGGCTGGCAGCACAGCAGCCACTGATGGCAGAGAAGGCTACTGCCTGCACGCTCCTCTTTGGGATATTAATAAAAATAACAAAAATGTCCTCTTTTCATTCTTCAGTTTGTTTGTGTCAATACACACTTCACCCTTTCAGTTCTGCATGATTTGGGTTACAAACACTGTGGGAGGGATGTCTTCAAAAGCCAACTGTTTCCAACAATTTTTGGAAGGCAGTTTATCTTGTACCTCTGTTATGTACGCACTTGTTTTCACTCCATTTTTTTTGTCTAGCTTTTGAGCTGGTAGAGCTTTTCACCCCTCCGTATCCCATTCCTCATGCCTCAAGAGGGAATGATGATCCTTCCTTGCCACAGAGGTGTTGTGAGGAGTCAAGAATATATCAAGCTTGGAAGAAGAACCGGACTAAGTATAATTATTACTGTCTTGCTGGTTGTATTTGTAACTACTGATTAGTAAACACGTCTGCTGGGGAGTTGGCACATAACCACAATGACCAGTGCCCTGCTTGGGTTGCAGCCCGAACGCAAGGCTGCTGCATCTCCCTGGGTCTGCCGGCAGCTTGGGCTGGAGCACAGGCACAGGGAAGTGCAGGGCAAAGGCATGATGACTGCGGGGGAACCTTCCAGCAGCTGGAGTACCAGCACTGCAGTCCTGGTTGGTGTCAGGCTGTAACAGTTAATAATGACAACTAATTGTCTGATTTTTCTGAAAAAAACCCTACCTTTGTACTTTCCCTTTCCTTTTCTTCTCTCTGTGTGAAAATGCTCAAAATGTCATCCTGCTCTCATGGTTTGTCATTAAGGCAAATGGTTACAGCTAGTGAGGGCTAGTGAGTTGTAGGACTAAACCTATCTGCATGGTTCTCCTGCTCTGTTTATTGGACCAGCAGATCACCCCACAAGATGTACATGGACTTACACCATGAGCCGAATTCTGCCACCATGCAGTGCAAACACAACAGATCTCCTGAAGGCAGTGGTATAGCACAGGATTTATACAAACATAAATAAGAGCAGCATGTGGTGCTGTGGCAGTGCAAACTGAATTTGGATTTCTAAAATAGTTACAAGGAACGAAGTGTCTGACAGCACTCGTTGTTGAAAGCCATCATTTATTTTCCATACAAGTTACGTCACCAGACTGCCCTCATAATTATGGCCATGAAAAAACAGAGGCAAGGCAGTAAGCTTTTCCTCTTGGATTCTAAAATAACATCAAATGCCTATAAAGGCCAGAATTTCCAAAGACTTGAGCTCACTGAAAGCCTGTCTCACTGAAAGGTTAGTAGCAGAGGTAAGCCAGACTTACTATGGAAAAATTCTCTTTGAGGATTGTATTAATCTAAAGCAGCCCATTTATAACAAAGGAAAAACAGAAAAACACACTCATTGCTATCAGACAGTATGCAGGGAGCGCCTAGGAATAGATGTCATGGGAGCCTGCATAAGACTATTTCCCCGGGAAGCATAGCCCTGACTTATGCAGAACCTGAGCCCTGCTGCTCAGTGGCTCTCCAGAATTTATTACATGTCTTTCTTAAGAAGCTTTCAACAAAGGAAGCTGCACTGATGTTGAAGTGTAAGGTCAAGCTCTTCTCTTGTGTAGGATGTTGTAAATCAGGAGCTATTCCACTGCCTGCTACAGGGTAACCCCTGATTTACACCTCTCTGGGAGCAGAGCAAGCACCTGGCAAGAAGTTGCACTTGTCTCATGGTCCTGCCTGGATGTCCCTGCATGGTGGGAGAGGCACCACAGATGTGCAGGGTGGCCCCAAGGGAGGACTCGCTCCGTGCAGGTACTGCAGGGCAGCAAGGACACGGGGAGGCAGGAGGGGAGCAGCCACTGCACCAGCTCTGCCTCCCTCCTGCTGCCATCTGCACTGACAGGCACAGGCTCCTGGGGGGACACTTGGCCCTGGCACATCTGCCCAGACAGTTATTCTGGCTGAGCTCAAGTTTTGGTGCTTAACTCCAAATTAATGCCTGTTTCCTTCTATTCGCTGCTATATACATATATATATATAGCAAATTTAAAAAAAAATAAATAAAAGAGTCTGGAAAAGAGTGAAGTGTTTTAAATATCAAAAAGAGTCTCTCCTGGGCGAGATAAAACAGAAGTACTGGTCGGCAGCTGCAGGAGTTACTGAGAACTTAAGACTCTGGCTGGTCAAGAGGCCTCCTGTGTACAATCCTGCATGAAAGCAGGGACAGGCGCCTTATTAAAGCAGTCGGGCTGAAACCACTGGAGCTGTAGTTAATCACAGCCATGGTTGCTCCCTCCCCACTCACTCAATGGGCCTGCAGCATTGCACAGAACAAATACACTGTTTTATACACCTCTTGATCCCTTTCCCATTACATGGCAGGTCTGGGGCTTGGCTTTCATTCTTGCTCTGCCTGAGGCAGCCGTTCGCCTGACAAGGGCTTGTGTTGTGTTGGGCTCTGTGCGTTGGTCCTGGGCTGAGTGCTGGCGCTGGGCTGAGTGTTGGTGCTGGGCTGAGTGTTGGTGCTGGGCTGTGTGTGTTGGTTCTGGGCTGTGTGTGCTCATACTGGGCTGCATGTTGGTGCTGGGCTGTGTGCTGGTGCTGGGCTGAGTGTTGGGCTGTGTGTGTTGGTCCTGGGCTGTGTGTGCAGGTGCTGGGCTGAGTGCTGGGCTGTCTGTGATGGTGCTGGGCTGAGTGCTGGGCTCTGTGTGCTGGTGCTGGGCTGTGTGTGTTGGTCCTGGTTTGTGTGTGCTGGTGCTGGGCTGAGTGCTGGACTCTGTGTGTTGGTGCTGGGCTGTGTGTCCCTGTGTAGCGAAGTGCTCATGACCGTGCATGTGGTGTGGCCATGGAGGCTGATTTCTTCACTTTTTGGAGCTAAGGTTGGATTTTTATTCATTTTCTCAGGGTTGGCATGACATTGGTCTGGGTTGCATCATGTCTCCGTGCCGATTAAAACCCACAGCTACAGCAGTGATTTGTCCCCACAGCCCAAAGGGCCCTTTGCTGCGTGGCTGAACCCTGCTGCCAGTCTCAACATGTGTCAAAGCCAAAAACCACTGAGAAGCTCCTGAGGTTTGTGCATCACGTTGTTTTTGTCCTTATCAAGGTTTTTGATGCTGCAATCAAATATCTTTAAACAACTTGACTGGAGAAGAAAAAAGAAATGCCATTTTAAGCTTAAAGTTGGATTTGTATTTTAAAAGGGCATTTTAATTGTTCTGATGTTGCCTTAATCCCTTTTCAAGGAGTGAAAAGACACGTGTGGTGACCCTGCTGGATTCCCTGTCCTGGAATTGTGCTGAGTTTGATGGATGACTGGGACAGACAAGACCCGGGGCAGTGGCAGGGGTGGTGAGACTGGCCTATTTTAACTCCCTGAGGGGAAACCAGCCCAAAGCTATAAAGTTGTGAAATCTCTTTTTTGTTTTGCTAATATAAAGCTGTGCTTGACTCTGTCCAGCTGCAGAAACATGCTTTGTTTCAAGTTTACAGACTGCTCCTCATCAAGCCTGCTGGCTTTGTAAGGCAGCCAGGGAAACAGAATTACCTGGCAGCCCCTTGTTCCTTTCCTCTTCTCAGCCCATAAATTATTATTCTCTCTCACCTATTAGCTGGCTGCACTATTTGCCTAAGCAGTTCCCATTAACCCCCTGTTTGAGCCTTACAATCCTTAATAAATATATACGTTTTCCTGTGCTCTTTCAGGATAGTTGATGATGTCCATTAGCAGTGGGGGACCATGAGGCACGAAAGGCTCAGGACTTGAATCCCAAAGATGTTTAGGTGCCTAATGAGGCAGGCAGACACCAGTAGGATTTTTCAAGTGTAGTTAAGCAGGACCAGCAGCCACGTCTGGGCCGTGGGTTGTGTACTACCAGCAGTAGCTGCACAGATCTGAGAGGATAAGCTGGTTGTTTCTGTATGGCTTGTTGTGGGCAAAAAGGGACTGTGAGTCAGGCCTGTTGGTGTCTTAATTTTCCAACCTTAAGAGCCAGTTGGCGCATTCCAGCAGGGCCATGCAGCCCAGCAGGTAGGCAGTGGAGGATGAGCCACAGATTCCACCTCACCTCTGTGCAAGTTCTTTGCTTTACTCAACACCTTGTTCTCACCTCTGGGATGTGGCCCTGCCAGAGGGCTTGGGCTCACACAGAAAACATGAGCAGGTCACTCTTCTTGGCCAATATTCCTGCCAACAATATCTTCACAAGTGCCACCTGTGCATCTTGAGGAGCAGGTGGAGTCCTACTCCTGCTTCAAACCTCCAGTTATATACTTGGCTAAGGTTTCTGGCCTGTGACCTATGGTACACTAATACTAAGGCAGCAAGTACCCAGACAGATAGCCGGGAAAAGAAGACCTGTGGAGAGACAGCAGCAAAAAGGGACAAATTTGAGTTTTGATCCACCTTCAGAGGAAGCAGGAGGTTGCTGTTCACAGTGGGGAGGATGGACACACATTTGGATAGGAAGCAGCCTGGCTTTAGCCTCTGTGCACCACGGCTCCTTTGGCATGGGCTGGGAGCTGGCTGCTGCTCTGGGTGACAGGGAGCAGCATCCCCCTTCCAGTGCCAGGCTGGCTGTAGCCAGAGTGGGACCTCTGGGCCCATAACTTTACCTGGGGCAAACCTGAAATGAAGGGGGGAAAGAGGGTGCACAAATGTGCTGGAGACAGCATGGCTAGAGCTGCACCTGCAGCCTGAAGTGACCCTTCTGAATAGGGACAACCTTTCCCCAAATCCTGTGGCACAGTCACCTCCCCCAGAACCTGTACTCGGACCAGAGCCTGCAGAAATGTAATGATGTGTCTTTGTTAGTGGAGAGCTGGGAGTGTGGGAGGTGTGTTTGCACAGGTGATTGCTGTGGAATACTCCTTTGCTGCTCTGTAGAGCCCTTTCCTTCCTTTGGGGAGGCTTTCTAGCCCAGTGGAGAGCTTGTCACTGTAAATAAGGGACTACTAGTGCTTGTGCTTCAGCTTACCTACCCATAAAAGTCAGATAGTTCCTCATCCACAGATAGTTTGAAGGATAACTGTTTAACACTAGACCTAGTGTATTTTGAATTTGGGGCAATTAACCAACAGTGCAAAGTCGTCTATTTGGGGGAGGAGGGTGAGGGAGAGTGTGCTTAGACACACAAGAATTGATTACATCAGACTCATTCTCCGAGGCACCTGGCTGGAAGTGAACTGTGGTATGGATACAGCATTCAACAGAGAGGAGCTAAACATTATTTACTAGAGGTAGCAAAAAAGGTCATTGCATCCTGGAATGGTTACCAGTGTGTAAGCCAGAAAAGATGCCCCCAATTCCAGCTGCTCTGCCAGAAGCTAACATGCTAAGCCATGTGTAGATCTACTGCCACAAGCACACACTATTCCAGCACTCTAAATCACAGGAAAATGAAACTGCTTCACCATTCTACCCCCTGCTTCATCTTGCAGACATCTCCATGACCAGTTGGTTTAGAAACTCCAACCTGACACCTCTTGAGCCTCTAATGGGTGGTTAATGTACCCAAGATGTAGTGAGACACCATCTGCAACTGTGCTTGTCCTGGCATGGAATCAGCCAGGGAGACTCTTTTCATCTTCTTACACCTTGAAGTCTGATCCCAGAATAATGTTTCCATTTTAATTGTCTGTCAGTTGGTAATTTTATTCCTGTTGTCAGCATCCACAATAAGCATGAGAAGTTTTGCCTCTGGCTGTGGCAGTATTTATAGGCGTAGTACCTCTTGTCCATATCCTCAAATCATCCTCAAACTTTAACTCCGAGATATCCTAGAGAGCGAATATATTCTTTGTATATTTTATACAGTGCCCAAACAATGAGGCCCTGGTCTCTAGATGCTACCATAATACTACTAATAAATAATAGCTCAACACTGAGATTAACACTGCCACACAGAGACCTTCTGATTTGGTACATTAACTTCTTATTCTTTTCATGCTGTGAATGTAAGCTGGAGCTGGAGATAAAAAGTGCTGCGAAGATTACTGTAAGTACTCTGATCTTCTGAACCCTGAATGGGGGTCGCTGTTGTATAATAAATTGCATTAAAATATAAATGAAAAGAAATCATGTACAATTTTGCAGCAAGAATTATTCACAAGAAGCCTCATGGAAGAAATGACTGCATTAGCTCCAATAAAAGCCATTTTTTCTTTCAGGTGGCTGCTTGAAGCTTTGCTAATTGTCTGAAGAACCTGTATCAGCACCTGATGTGATATTCAGGGCTGCTGAGACCCCACTTTGTCTCAGCGATTTTTCAGAGCTGAGAGAGGGTTTGTTTCCCTCATTAGAACAACTAAAGAAATTCTGCTTGATAATAAAATTATTTTCTCCTATTCACCAGTGTGTAAAGATGTGCCAGGCCAGATGATCCACAGCAGTATGGCTCTTTCAGTCCCATAGGAAGGATCCTTGGTCCCACAGGACTTAAGAGAAAGATCTTCATTGATTGCTGCAGTGGAGGTTCCTGCTAACACCATGAATGTCAGTTGGTTTTAATCCTGGCCTTAAATGGCAATTTTCTCTAACAATAGGAAAGAAAACTGCATTTGAAACCCAGTTTCCCTTCTTCCCACCATGACATGTTTAGGCAAACTGACTATGGTGGTGTGTTTTCTTTTTTATTATAAAGATTAACACCTCAGAATAACGAGATTACATCCATTTTCCCTGCAAAGTGGTTAAGGGAAATTTGAGTTTAACCAGAATCAATAAAGCATGAACGTTGGAGAACTCAAAGCTCCTCCTCAGTTCCTTGAGCTCTGCACTGGAAGCCTCTGCTGACAGAGGCTTGAATCCAACAAGAAGGTCATCACTAACACCTGATAGTGCAGAATTTCTTCCAAATTATTGGATCAACTGGGCTTTAGAGAAACAGAAATCAGTAAAGCTCTGGTGAGCAGTGGTGCCTGGAACAGCTTGCCAACTCATTGGTTGCCTATTGTGCACAAGCAGTCACCGCTGTTGACAATATGACAGCAATACTGTCATGGAAATCAAGCAAAAATATGTTCTGATCTAAATAAATGCACTTTTGTAAAGAGGAAAGACTTCTAAAGTGCTGATCTTTCTGCAGGATCTCTAGCTGGTCCTGTGACCTCGGGACTCTTTGCCATTCAGCAGCTGCAGTCTGCTGTCTGGAGCTTGTCCGAATTCTGAAGCTACCTCCTCTTTGTTGAGGGATGACAGCTGAAAGGGGCTGTGCTGTGTTTTCAAAATTTGCAGATATTCCACTGTGAGTAGGAAATGCTGGCTTCCTGTCCTGCCCTATCAACTGCTGTGACTCTTGAACTATAAAACAAAGAGTATTTCTGAATGGAGCATGTATTAACTCTGCTGTGACCGCCTGTCTCTGCTGCGTTCATTCGTATGCTTAAAATGATGTTCAAAATAATTCTTACATGTTGAATTTTAAGTGATTCAGACACTACTGTAGTTAAAGCTTCACATGTGTGGACCTTGACCATAGGTGGAGGGTGTTTGGGGACCCACTTTGCACAGTTTTCTCGTCGCTGATAAAACTGATGCCAAGATGCTTTTGCTTTTACAAGGTATTTTAACTTTAACCACTTCACTCCTGCAGTCTCAGATGCCTGAGTTGTGTCACTGGAGTTCTTTCAGGATTTAAATGAAACCTCAGCCCTTCACAGGACTTCAGAGCACAGAGCAAAAGCAAAGCACTTAACAGGTATTAGTCTAAAGGGTCCTTCTCTTTTACGAGCTATCTTTATGCATTTAACAGATTATTTTCTATTGCAGTTTGCAATAGAAAGTGTACTGGAAGCTTATGCTTTAAAGTGCTATTTACTTTAAGAGGATTTTCTTCTATTTCTCTTAATTTGTGGCATTGTTCTACTAAAATTAATTCCACTAACAGTTCGGGTAATTCAGTTGATATTACTAATTTCCATTTGTTTGGTTCTTCTAATCCAAATACTCCAGTTATCTTAAAACCTTTATGTACTACGCAAATTAGGTATGATACATGTGAGAATGAGTTTGCCTTTCTGTGAAATGCAGCTATTTCTCAAATAAAACATTCTAACTGCTTCTAGTATTTGCATAGAGAAAATAACGGGGTTTTTTCCCTACCTAAATATAGGATCAGAAAATACCTGATACTAATTTTCTCTGTCTTTGAAGACAAGGAATAAGTATGTGTCTACTGGTGACAGCAGATGTGTGTATTTATGTACATACACTTATACAGGTATATATATGTATGCATCAGTTGCCCAGTGCCAGGTTTTGGTGACAGCAGTGCTGTACATGCAGACCCAGGTATCTGAAAGGGAGTTATCATCTGCCTGAAATCACAATAACAAGTATTCAGTCAGTGTTTCTGAAAATGCTTCCCAAAATACAATTGCTATTTCCAGCCCTTGGGAGTCGCAGGATCCAGAAATACAAGAAGCCTCTTATATAACTCACCTTATTGCTATTGTGAGTCAAGCAGCAAGGGGCAGATTTTTTTTTAGGGTGCTATATGTGTTTTATTTGGTGACACGTTACTTGATAAAGAAACGATTAGGCTAATTGAGGGAAAAGCTAGACAGAAATAGGTTAAAGAGGTCTTAAAGTACAGCTTAAAAGAATTAAATCTGGCAGTCTTTATTTAGCAGAGACAAAAATAAACATCAGGTTAGCAAACAAAGGACAATGACAGGAAACAAAGGGTGTAAGTGGCATTGTGCTAGAAAAGCAAAAGAATCACTGATATACCATATCTTTTCTAATATCTAACTCATAAAAGGAAAAAAAATGTACACATGTGAACACACAGATATACCTATGGATTTTGATGTTTAACAGTGCATTGTCCTATCCATTTTATCTGTCACAACAGCAACTGAAAACAGCAAGAGAAAATTATTGTGTGGTAAATCTTTAACTTGAACTATGGGCTTGTTTTAAAAATGCAGACTCCCCACCTCCACTTAGTTTTGTCTCCAGAATAGTAGGAAAACAATATTATTATCAGGTATTGTTATGCTCTCAAATTGCACTTTGATATCATCAATCTCATAATAGCTTAGTTCCCCCCGGCATCTCAGTTCTACTTGTGTATTTATTATTTGTATTACCATAGTACAGCAAGAGCCTGGTGTGTAATCAGGGTCAATAATTTTATACTTTACAAAGTATGAAATGAGATAACTGAGGAATACAGGCAGGAGAGGCAGCATGAAGAACTGTGACCTTCTATTGTACACATTACAGGAAGGAAAAGTTTTAAGGAGAGGTTTCAAGGAAAATTACCAGTAGCTTTTGGGCTGTTTATAGGATCCGTGGAAATAAAAGGCAGCCAAAAGAATGCACGAAAGAACCTGTTTAAACGTATTACAAGTGGGCTGTGAAAACTGGCATTGTGAGCTGATTGGAGCTGCAGTTAGATGTCAGCAGGGAATGGAAATGGCAAGTAGACAGGCTGCCAAGGCCTTCCAAAGTAAAGACAGGTAGGTAAGGATCCACATGATAGAGTAGGCTGAGCCAGCACAGGGATGAAAAGAGTGGAATAACACGGTGAGAATGACAGACTAAGAAAAATGGTCACTGTAACAGTGTTCTTGATAAGTATGAGTAAGACAAGGTTATATCTTTCAAGGCCAAGGGAAAGGATGTTGCAGTAATTGAGATTTGAGAAGATGGGAGTTTTAGCTGTATGGACAGATTTAGACATAGTCTGACCATAAAGGGCTAGGGAAAGGTCTGAGTCAAAGATGATTACATACAGGCAGATAATAGCGTAATAGATAAAGTAGAGAGTACTTGTGGGAGAAGGCTTGACACTATTTTAACTGTGCTGAGCTGAAAATGACATTACCATTGTCAATTAACCAGTTTTTATCCAGATGGTCCAGGGATTGGAGGCTGGAGTATTTGCGTGCTGTCTGGGCTGATTACAACCGAGGCACCATATCCTGCAATACAACAGAACGAGGACCAGGCTCAGAAATACAGAGAGAGCCTAAACATCCCTGAACCCCAGTCATGTCCCACATTATTAACAAAATGTTAATAATTTATGCTCTTGCAGATCCAAGGAGCTATCGGGTGAATCATCAGTCACAGGACTAAGCACATTTCTTCCAGTTCTCATCACCTTTGGGCACCTGACCATGCAGGTGTGGGACTCACAGGACGTTTGTGACTGTGTGTGGAAGGTGAAGTCCCACAGAAGAGCCATAAGAAGGTATTAGAGATACAAGCTAAAGATTTTTTAGGAAAGCAAGTCAATCTGCAGTGATTAGGCATAGCTGGCAAAAAGCTGAGTGGAAAAGGTCATTTGAGCTGTGGTCATAGTACAGATTAGCTGGGGATAAAGCGTGGAGTGGCTAGAGCAGCAACCCGAGGAGAAAGGCCTGGTTAATACTGACTGGAAGCCAGAAGGCATGTAAGAAACAGTCCCTCAAAAAATGTGCCAGTAGGTGTCTTAGAAATGTAGGAGGAAAAAAAAGGACAGGTCAGTCACTGCACAAAGGTGGAGAGTATTTCACTTGACAGATTCAGGTGGAATAATAGTTGTGATCATTAAAGGTCATACAAGCAAGAGGCTGTTTGAGATTTTGTCTTTTGAAAGAAATGTAAAGGGCATAAGCCAGGTTGGAAAAAATCTAGGACAAAAATGATGGAAATAAATTTATGAGAACATTTGTGGAGAGCACTTTTAGTGATCTGAGTCATGAAGTGTCAGAAATGAGTAAGGAAAAAAAATCCTTCTAGTTCTCATGATGACAGAGAAAAACCTTTAAAACGTGATTTGAATGAAACCTTGAAAGAATGATCAAATACGAAAGATCCTCTGTGTGTATGCACACATGTATATGTAGACCTGTACATACATATATATATATATATGTGTGTGTGTGTGTGTGTGTGTGTGTGTGTGAAACAATGCATTATTTATGATTGGAAATACCACACTGGAATACATCAAAGCAAGACTTCAAAACTGAATCAGTGGATTTTTTAGCTAATCTTTGCTGAGAGGATGATGTCAGAGGCAAAGGTGTATCATACCAGAAGACAACAGACAAGACTGCTTGTGTGAGGGAGGTGAACTTTCATCTCCTTTTGCTCGCTGCTTACTTCTGCTGTTTATTAATGTAAAACACACAGTTCCATGCTTATTGCAGAAAAATATTTTTCACTCCAAAACCATTTTTATTTTCTGTCATAAGAGGCACCAGGCCAGTTCCCCTGTGTTTTTCTGGTTTTGATTTTCTAAAGTTTTTGGATTTCCAGATGTAAATTGTTGATAGTAAAGATGACACCTAAAAGTAATGCATATAATTATTGTCAAAATTACTGTCTTGTAGCTTCTTCTGAAAGTACTTCTTGCCTGGTACAAACGCATGGTTCACCTCAAAGAGCCATTAGCTCAGAGTCACCTATTAGCATGGTGTAACTATGTGTTCATAGAGGACAAATAACTGCCAAAATTAAACTGGAGAAAGACCTTTTCAAGAAGACATGGAAAAGCAGAGGTGATATGGTATGTTTGTTATAGTCCTTGGTATGATGCTCATGAACTGGCAGGGGATGATCTTCCCCCAAAGGAGCCAGTGCCGGCCCACGCAGCTGTGAGGGGAGCACTGCTGGCTCTGTGAGATCTGCTTAAACTGAGTATGGAGCTCCTAATTGCTCACAAAGGACCCCAAGGTTATTTTTTTTATTATATTTTTCTTTTCTTTGATCAGCACTTCTGTGTTACCCAGTCATACAAGCAGGGAGGAATTGTCCTTCCACTGACAGGAGATCAAGTTAGGGTTAGTCACACCACTGGAGAGGCTGGACACTGCTGGTTTTTAACGCAAAAATATGTTTTATGACATCAAAAAGGCTTGACAGTATCACAAATCCTCTTTCCCCGAGAGCAGAGAGCATCAGACCACAGAGAGGGCCCCGATCCCCAGACACGCACAGCTGCTCCCTGTACAGGGCCGACGGGCCATTTTATGGACAATTTTAATTCCATTTTAATTTTACATGAATGATACCCCTGCCATTTGCATCATCGATTCTTTGACTTCTTTTAGCATAGTGTTTATTCTTATAGTTTACTCCTTTTATCATAGTGTCCAGGGGTGTCCAGTGGGCATCCAGAAGGCTTGGGGTGTCTCTGACCACTCCATCAGCCTGATCCGCTTCACACCGGCCGCGCGTCCCTTCCTCCCCCGCCTTTCCCCGGGGGTTCCTTCGGGCCCGCGCTGCGGGGCGGGGACGGCGGCGGCCGCAGCCCCGAGCGCCTCACGGCCCC
>WEIT01013384.1:200758-216425 GCA_013389985.1 Dryoscopus gambensis
CGGGGCTCGGGTGCCCGGGCTGGTTGTGGCCGCCGGGCTCCGTCTTCTCCTGACTCACGCCCCGATGTGCAGCATCCGTCCGGGAGCGAGGCGTTGCTGGAGTGCCGTGGCTCAGCAAGGACACCGCTTAAGTGTAATTTTTACCTTTCCTGTTAAGTCGTCTCCTGTGATGTGAAAATATCCCGAGTGCTCTTTATTCGCTTTCAGACCTTTAAGCCGCTGTAACGTTCCTTTCTGACTGGCTTAAATTTTGTTCTGAGGTATGTGACTTCTTGCCGTGTTCACGGCTGAGATGCTGAAACCTTCCATTTCAGAGCAAACTTTTTAGTTGATTTAAAACATGAAATGATTCTTGAAGATGACAGACTTTCCGCTTGCTGGTTTTTGTGTGGTGGCAGTCAAAAGGCATGTTTTCTGCTTTGTGTGGTTGCTAGGTTTTGGTTTGTTGGTGTGAGGTTTTTTCAGATGTACGTGTTTTAAGAGCACAAGAAGGATATTAGCTTTTTTCACAAAAAGCTCCATTTTTCTTAGTGCTATAAAAAGCACCCTAGGCAGACTCAGTGTTAAAATTGTGAGGATGTTAAATGTTTTGTCGTGGCTCTGTAGATTGGCTTGCCACAATAGGCAGTGACAAGACCTGGATGTTCAAAAAGTACCTTGGCTCTGTAGCACAGCTCCTTTTCTGGGGCAGGACTTGTGCCCGCTGCTTGCTAGTGGTCACACATTTGTTCATCATTAGCCAGCTTTGAAGGACCAGGTATCTCATGTTACAGGAATAGTGTGACGTAAAACCAGAACCTCTTCCCTGTGATAGTTTTCTTTCTAAAGTTAATTTGTGGTTTAGGTGGTTTAAAAAGTTAGGCTGTACAGTTATTAACAGAGTCTTAATACACGGAACTTCTGGCGCTGTATGTGACTTCATTGTGTGGCAAGTGTCCCAGGAGATGAGCTATAGAGCTGTTTTCAATAAAATGTAGAATTTTCCCTTTTTGCACTGTTTGTCATTCGATGCTTGGTCAGAAGGAAATTTGCAGAAAACACTTGCCAAAGAGATGGGCGTGTAGCATCACCAAGGTTGATCAAACCCTAGTGCTGTTGTATTCCTCTATGTAGAGTTACAGAGTTAATTACCGATAGTTAATTTAGAGTGCATGACTGATTTAATGAGAAGTGACTGTAAAACTGTAAATATTGTGTGTGTTGTTTTAAAGGACACAACATACTAATTTCTCTAAGAACTTGAATCTGGTAGAAGTGAGGTTTTTGTTTCATGGTCTGTTCCTTCTGACTTTGCCAAGTTACATGGCAGCTTTCATATGAAAGTCATTCCTAAGTGTACTTGGGAAAAGAAACTGACGTAGCAACATTTCAAAACCGGTTCTTAGAATTTTAGAAGAGAGGGTTCTCAATTCCACCTACTTGATGGCAAACTTCCTGACATAAGGTAAAGCATAGAAAGAACTAGTACTGTTTGTTTCCTTTCTCCAGAATGTTTTTAATAGCAACTATTCTGGGATTTTGCTTCCTTTCTGAAGTTTTTAAAAGTAATGTCAATTGAAGTTTTCTGGCAGTGCTAACAATGTCTTCCTACCTGTTCCATTCCCGTTAGGGGCCAGCTACAGCACAAAAGTCAAATGTCGTTGGAAAGTTGAAGGAATGAACACAGTTTCCCTGCCGTTTGACACTGAAGTGGGCATCTATATTTTATACAACTGAAATGACTTGTTAAATCTGGAGACTTCTGAGCAAGAGAGAACAAAAGTAAGTGCCTTTAAGTAGACCGTAGCACACTTCTGTGTAAGATGGGATCTGCTTTTTCCCAATGATACCGAAGTAACTGATGCGCAACATTTTTGCTGTGTTGCTGCGTGTAGTGAGTGGAAAGGCTGCGCAGCAGAGACTGGGCTGTGACCGGACCCATCGGTGAGGAAAGCATCCAGGGTTCTGTGCCCAGCAATGTCCCTGCCTGTTGCTTGAAAGAGAGCACCCCCAGAAGTGTGGTGCTGCCCCCTGAATGACTTAGGCAGGGTGGTCCCAATCTCCCCTTTATTAGGGATGGAAGTAAACGACGATGTGTAAATGACTTCATCATAGCCTATGAAGTCATATTCTACTTTTTTAAGCACAGACCAGCTCAGAATGGTACTTTCTCCTTGACATTATGTGTATTCATGTAGTGGAAGATGGAGCTAAACAGCAGATGGCAGAGGATGAGTCTGATGGGTTGTACATGTTCTTAAAGGAAAGTTGGGAGGAAAGTCTGAGTAGGGGATGTAGTTTTTACTGTTACAGTGTCATTTTTTAATACAGTATATCCTTGTGTAACAGATACAATTGCTATTTCTCTTGTGGAATCATCAGTTAAATCTTTAGCAGTAGAACTTCGGTGCCCGCAGGGGATATCTTTCAAGAAGAATGAGCAGAGAGCAACTGAAGGCTTTCTTCATAGAAAACTTGGAAGCTGTGTTTGCTATCCCATAGGCTTTCCTGTCAACTGCATCAGCTTTTGACAATGTGGGAGGTATGCATTCCCTGCAGGGGATGCAAAGTAGTGAAAATAGACTGGGTGGGTTTAGAAAGCCACGGATCAGCCTTCAGGCACAGGTTTCCTACAGATGTAATGTTGATTCTAGAGGTAATCTGACAAACGGTTCCTTAAAAAACCCACTCACTTCTGTCATGCCACCTAATCTAGGTAGATTGAACTGTTAGAGGGAAAACCACTGCTTCATTTGATTCACTTACAGGACTGAACTTCCATTTAAAATTCAGCTACCAGACTGAATATTAAGAAGCAGTCCAGGAAAAAAGATAGTCATGACAAGGGAAAGGTGATACACATAGAACAAATGCAAGATTAGCAATAAGTGAGTACAAGTGGATGGAAATGATTGTTAGTAGAAATTGCAAGGAATAGAACTCTTGACAATTGCTGGTAAACAGGCCCTAGCAAATAATTACATTTCTTGCTACTAAAGAACGTGCTGGTTTTCTATGTAATGGTGATATAAAGCATAGAAAATACCTAACTATCAGATCCATGATGGCATGTGATCTACTGCATCACCTTCTCTTTGTGAGAGGACTTGTAATTCTCTTAAAAGAAAGCTTGCCAGGATAAAAGCTAGGATATCACCCTAAGCTATATTTTCAATATAATTTGAAAGGAGGA
Organism: Dryoscopus gambensis; assembly: GCA_013389985.1. NCBI lineage: Eukaryota > Metazoa > Chordata > Aves > Passeriformes > Malaconotidae > Dryoscopus > Dryoscopus gambensis. The sequence continues at coordinate 203,931 of WEIT01013384.1, forward strand.
AGCAACTGGGTTGATAATTAGAAAAAGTAATGTTACAGATCTTTATGTTAGGTCTTGTTAGAAGTTGTGATTTATTTTGAAAATAGGGTAGGAGTAAAATTCCATGGAACGTTAAGGCAATAAAACAAAAAGCTTCAAATGCAGACAGGAGAAATATCAGTCGAGATAGAACCGAGGATTTTTTTACTTCTTCCAGCTATTCTTTATTCAATACCTGGCTTCCATGTACAAGCTACAAGAGGTTTTTCTTTTTAAGAACATTATACATAGAAGTGCGTAGGATCTGGTGGCACTGAGAAATTTTCTGCCAAACTTTCTGCCAAGCTGTTTCTTTTGCTGCCTTTTGTAGATTTCCATTGTCAGGATACCAGTTTTTGTTAGTGCAAGGTCTTCCTTCTAATATCCTGAAAACTCCCTTCTGTAGTGAGCATGTAAAATCTGAGTGGGCAGGCAAGTGATGCACTTGTAATTTGTTTGATGAATTAGCAGTCACTTGACTGTTGTGAATTTTGTTTGTTTGTATTTGTTTGTGTTGAATCCTTTGGGGACAATGACTTGTCCTGTCAAATGCAGGGCACATTAGGGAACAAGAGAATGCTTTTTCTGGGAGAGGGAGCGTTTCTGGCTCTTCATAAACAAATTCAGCAGTCCGTAGAGTCAGGGACATCTGCTGTACAGTCTAGCAGAAAATTTGCAACAATTCTGAAGTGCATCTTTCTTAGGGATAGGAAGCCTGTTGGAGAATTGGTGCTGAGCAAACAGCTTCAGATTGAGAGGGTTTTTGTGATACTCTTTTTGTAGGATACAGACTTTGATTTAACTGACTTGGAAACTTTGGTGCAGAAGGGCAGATGGATTCTACATGAACAGTGTTCCACTGAGGCTTGCACTGCTGCTGTGCTTTGTGTGTTCTGGTTACAACTTGAATTGAGAAGGCTTTCAAAGAAACTCAAAAGCTCATATGGTTTCCCTGGAAAATGTAGGTTTAGTAAGTACATGCGAATAGGGAATGTCATTTAGACATTAAGGGAGAAGACCCACTAGTGGCATAATCCAGTCTCAGATCAGTAGAATCACAAGGATCCACTTGAGGAAAGGTGAGGGCTGTGGCCTCCATTACCAAGAGGTTATGCTTGGAAGGATTGTAGACCCTGTAACTGTGATGGTAAAGAAGAAATGGGAGATTCTGTGACCTAGGAATCGAGATAAGAGAGCATGAACAACATCATTATGGTTAATGATCATGGACTGGAATATCTCTCCTCTGAAGACAGGCTGAGAGTCAGGGATGTTCAGCTGGAGAAGAGAAGGCTCCAGGGAGACCTTACAGCATTTTGCAGTACCTAAAGAGAGTCTAGAAAAAAATGGGCGCAAGCTTTTTATCAGGGCCTGTTTTGATAGGACACGGATGTTGGATTAATGTAAAAGAGGGTCAATTTAGACTAGTTAAAGGAAAAAGCTTTTCACAGTGAGGGTGGTGAAACACTGCCACAGGTTGCCCAGACAGGATGCCTCATCCCTGGAAATATCTGAGGTCAGGGTGGACAGGGCTCTGAGCAACCTGATCTACTTAGAGATGCCTTGGACCAGATGACTCAAAGAGGCCCCTTCCAGCCCCGGGAGTTCTGCTTCTAAATGCCACCTGCACTGGTATCTCTCACTATTGCAGGAAATTGTTGGTGGGTTTATGTCCTTAGGAAATACATATCAGCAAGTATTTCTCTGGTGTGGATTTTCTGTGGGGTTTTAGTTGTTGGTATATTTTAACTTCTTTGAGACTGGAATGCTCTGCTTTGTGCTACTTATTTTTTTGTAGCATTGTAACTTTGGAGCCTTCTGCTACCTTATTTTTGTTTCTGAGTATAGTTCCTTGTAAAATGCAGCTGGTTAAATGAGCTTGAAAGAGACGTATTTGTGGACTTGATTAGCTGGTTGTGGCTCTGTTGTCTCACTGTGTTTCATTTTGTTTGTTGGTGCTGTTTGGTTAGGGACAGCTGATGTCTGCAAAACTGCGTTCATTGCCTTAGATCTTTCTTGTGACTTGTTTTGTACTCATGTCTTTGTATCTTATCCTAAAATTTTATTAACTTGTAGTAAGTTGAATGACTGCTCTTGCCTTCATTAGATTAAATACCTGTTTACTAGTGTTAAAGATGCTCATACTTATTTTGGTGACTGACAACTTAGATGCTGTTGTTGGCTTGTTGTTGTTCAGGACTGCTGCTTTTCCGTATATATTTTGTGAAGGATTTATGTTCTTTTCTGATTAATACTTTGAGTGAAATACTTTTCTTTTTTCTTTTATGGCTGTCCTAGCTTAACTTTGACACTGTCTTCGAAATTCCTAGAGTTCTGCTCTATTCTCTATGATATTTCTGAAATCCTACATATTATGTGTTATCTCTTCTGTGCCATTGTGGTTGTGACAGAGGTGCCTTTGGTTTTAGGACTTTGTATTTTATGCTTTTAATTTTATTATGGGAAAAACAAGGCAGTATATTCATACTGGCTCTGTATGTCGTTACTATAGCAAAGAAAACTCTACCAGAATACCTTTCAAACATTGCTCTGTGTGTCTCCGTTCCCATGAATCCTAGGAAGCACAAGTATAAATATCATGTTTAATGAAAATACAGATTCCAAGTAGTTTAATTGTTATTGTAAGATCACTGGAGCCTCCATTTCTTGGTAGTGTTACTATATTAAGTTCTGATAACTTTAACAAGGCTTTGTTTATTAGCTCAAGTTAAATCCAGTAAAATTGCTTTGTCTCCTTGCTATTCTCAGTTCAGGAATGAATGTTCAACTATTTGTAACTGCAGAATAACACAAATCACAAATCTGATTTGTTTTAAATTTGCAGAGTAATTCTCTTTCTGTTCAGCTGCTGACAAGTGTGAGCTTTGTATGGTTATCAATTTTTGTGCAAGCGTAGAAATACACGAGTAATACTGGGGAGTAAAGTGTGCTTGCAGTGGAAAACTACTTGAAAGATTTCTCTCTGTGTGGAAGGACTACTGCTGGTCCGTGATAATGAGAAAGTTGTAGCTATTTTAAGACTATGGTGGAGTATGTTCTTTGAATTGTTCATGGCAATATTACTTTGGGAGGCTGCCAGCAGCTGCTTCTACAATGAGACAGAAAAAGAAATAATATTTAAAAAGGAAATATTTCATGTTAGTTTTAAATGTTTCTGAAAACTTGTTTTCTCTTTATACAGAGAAGCCCACTTCCTTGAGAGTGTGTCCTTGTTTGATGGGTGCTTTTACTGAGAGCCTAATCTTGTCTGTTGTCTGAAGATCACAGAAGTGTAGCATAATCCAGGTTGGTAGGGACTTCAGGAGGCCTCCAGTGCAACCCCTTGCACAAAGCAGGACCAGACCTAGCTGCTCAGAGCTCTGTTCAGCTGGGTCTGAGAAACCTCTGAGGATGAAGACTGCGACCTCCTTGGGCCCTGTTTTCACAGCCTGACTGCCTTATAGTGCAAAAGAAGGGGTTTGTTCTTTTTCCCTGAAATTAAGCTGCAATCTAGTTTGTTTTGATTTCTGTGGTGTCTTGTCACTCACCACTTTGAAGACCCTGGCTCTGCCTTCTCAGCAACTGCCTCAGAGATGGCAGTGGGCAGCTGTGAGGTGCCACTGCAGCTGGCTCTTCTTCAGGCTGAGCAATTCCCAGCTCCCTCAGCCTCTCACTGTAGGGCAGGTGCTCCACGTTCTGGTCCTCTCGGGGAACCTCAGCTGAACTTGTTGCAATTCATCAATGCCTGCCTTGTACTGGGGTCCGAAAGTGGACACTGTTCTAAATGCTGTCTAATGAGTGCTCTATAATTAATTACTAGGACATCATTTACTTACAGAAGTGTGGGTGGTTATAAATATGCTTGTTAGTATTTGGGATTTTTAGGTATGACTGCATTTGAAAGCAAAATTTTTGTAGCATTAGAAGAATTCTTCCACTTGCATATTGATGAAATTAACTCACATTAATTTCAGTGAAAATGTTTGATGGATTCAAAAAATACTGTGACAGATAACACCTTATCTTCATTACGTATTTATTCAACTTGATTAGCTCTGAATAAGTCTAATTTGCATCATTAAAGTGTTGAAAATGAAGCAGAGTAGTTGCTTGTAATTCTAGAGAGAAGTTTTCTATAGAAATTGAAGTCAGATAATGAATTTATTCTCACTGTAAATTATATTTAAAGAAATGGGTCTCGTGGCGAGTTAGGGGAACCTTACATAAAGTAAACTTGCATACACAGAAACATAAACGTCTGCTGCAAGACCACGCACATCTTGTTCTCTTGAAGTGGCCTGGAGGGTGGCAGCATGAAGGGAAGGGAAGCTCTGTCCTGCTGTATCGTCAGGTTCCTCTACCAGAATTTTTTCTGAGAACCTGAAAGGATCTCTGCCTATTTCTTTTAACTTTTCCACATCTCAGGGTGAATTATAGTCAGTGTTCTGGATTATTTCAGACTCTTAACTCACCTCATGTAATGCTCCTGTTCAGCCCAAATTAGTGAACGTGCAGTAAGGGGAGGAAATGCTACAGAAGGCACAGGAGCACCCGGAAGGCTTCTCAAACACCGGGCGCTGCTCCCTGTGTGAGCAGCAGGAGCGCACTGCCATTGGAGGGCATGAGGAGTGTCCAGACAAGCTTCTGTTTTTCTGAGCTCTGGCAGAGGGCTGGCTCTGAGGTGACTGTCCAGGGTCCTGGGTGGGCTCCTGTGGCCTCTGCTGAGCTCCTTCTGTGGCTTCGCTGCTGGAGTAGCTGTGGTTGCAAGATCAACAGCCAGCTCGGGTGTGCCGGTACCTGCTGCAGTCAGAATTTCCATTTTGCAGCACAGATCTATTCAGGGTTGTCACATCCTTTAAAAGTCACTTTTCTAGGGCTTGTTTGTGCTCTCTGGTCTCTTGTGGTTGGTGCAGCCTTAATTTAAATTTACTTGAGCTCCAGTTAAAAGCTCCAGTTACTTAGTCTCTGCTGACATAGAAAAACTGGGGCTGCTGTGCCTTTGTCTCACCTGCCATTTGGCACTTAAAATATGAAAAAAAGCCACTTAATATGGAAAATTTTTTAAAACAACCTCCTGAGTAAATGTGCCTTTTATCTTTATAAAACCTTAAACTTCTGTAAATTAAGGAAAATAATCTGAACAAATATTGGATGTTGACGTTTTGAAAATATCTTCTCTTAATACTCTGTGGTCAAAATATTAGACTCCAGTGTTGCAACAGTATTTCTGTGGAGGGTAGTGTGGAAGGACAGTGATTTAATTTTGATTGCTAATAGCTTTTCATTTGAATTGTTGGTGTTGCACTAAAATTATTTCAGGGCCCCTGTTTCACTGTTTGGAGACAGGTGAGATAGCTGGAGACCCAGAAGGGAAGGAGTAAGTTCTGTATGACAGGGTTACACAGGCTCTGTGGCATTCAAAAGCTTTTTTTCTTCATTTTTTCAACTGAATGTGTGTTCCTTTTAAATTTTTTTAATTTTTGNCACTGAATGCTATTTTTAAACACAATGTCAACTTTCCTGTGTTCTTAATGAGATGTGAGTTGGGTAACAAACCTGTAGAACTTCAGGATGTGGTTTTGCACTTTATTCCTGCACAGACGCACTCCTGTTCTGTTAAAGTGGTGCCAAAGCATTTTGCCTCTTGCAGTTTGATGTGTCACGATCAGCCCGCTATTAAACACAGGAGCATGGGCTGCTTTGTCATGGTGCAGAGATCTGGCCAGGTAGTCTGTAATCGTCCTGCTCTCCTCCCCGCCTGCACACTTTCCCAAACAAACAAACAATCTCTTCAGGACTGCTGTGTGATGTCAGATCGGTTGATGAAGGGTGTGTGAGTAGTGAAAGGGAAGTGTTTTCCAAGTGTTACTTCTGGAATTCCCTTGTGCAATGTTGGGAAATTAAGATGATGAATCCTCTGTCACGTGAGATTTTGTCTTTAATTAATACCATTTAAAAAATAAATAAAATCCTTTTCCTTTAAATATGTGAAGGTTGTTCAGACCAGCAGGCTGGGACACTCACTCTTTTGGTGTAGTGACTGAAGCTTCAGTGAGGAAATGGGGGATTGTTTTTAAATGGAGAAGTACTGTGGAAGTCCTGATTTTTCTTGGTTTGTTTTTTAAACTTCAAGCACTTGAGTGTATTGACATGCTTGTGACTTCAAGGGCTGTGCAATAATACTCCAAGTAGGTTGCGTTTCATAATATGTGTATACAGTGACTTAAAACAGGCACTCTAATGTCTGTTTACTGAAATAATACTCGTTTTCCAACATCTGAATTCCAATATAGAGCTTGAGTCAGAATATTCCTTTTAATAAGACCCAATTACAAAGCTAGTAATGAATTTCTTGTTCGATTTGGATGTTTTTGAATAGTAGCCTTCAATTACGAGGCGTTGTGTAATTTTTTTGAATTTACTAGTAGCTTGCAAAACATTCTTGTAAATTCTTGATGTCTACCTGTGGACCTCAAAAGTCTAAAATCTCTCCTGGAAATAGTCTGTCGTTCAGGAGGAGGTTTAAGTCTCCAATTTGTGTTTACTTGTCAGATACCCGGCATGGCCTCATCATCTGCACCTAAATTAAATTCAAACTCCTTGGACAACTCCTCAGGCAAACGGGTGAGTGTAACCTTTTTCATGTTTTTAGTTTTTTCACATCAGAGTTCCCAGAGATCATTGTCTTGCATATTTGATTAGAAAAATAAGTATTTAAATGGCTTCTTGAATGTATATACTTATTTTTATTACTAATACTCTAATGCAGTTAACTGAGGTGATTTAAATACCTTTTGGAGTGGATGGGCAAAGTGTTCCCTGTCATAGCTAACGAGAGCCTCCTTAAAATCAGTTCTAATGTACTTACTCTTATCCTTGCTTTCTACCTTGAAATATTCTGTGGCATTCCTGAAAATTTTTGGCACTTTGTTGCCTTAGGAAGATTCTGTATTACGATTGCTAAGTTGCACCTTATTATGTTTGTCTGGCTCAATTTTAAGATGTTCATCTGCAGTGAAAAATACATTAAAACAATCTAAATGTCACCCCCCTCTGCTTTCTGATGCTGTGCAGCTGAAGAAAATGTAACATGGGTGCAAGAAAACAGAAACTACTGAACGTGAGAAAGTCACAAATGAGTAGATTGTGTGTGATAGTTGTGAGTACATTGCTTAAGTACTTTCAGTTGATTTTTTCTTCCAAGCCCAGTGTACTTGGAAAATTAAATGCACAAAACTTTCAGAGAATTTAGAGTGTAGAGGTGTAATTCCAATTTAATACAAATATAACTGACTATTCTTTTAGGAGAAAGACTAAAACCTGCTTATGTTTCAGATCTGTTCAACCTTTAAAGGTTTCATAGTTGCATTTTAAGATAGTGGTGTGTGTTCCTGTTCTGGTTCAGTCTGTGAATTCCTACTTTGGCAAGACCTGTTCTTTCCCATGCAGGAATTACCTTTAAGTTTGGGGGGTTTTATTTTGAATCTGGAACTTGAAATTGTAAGTAAACTGTGATGTGCTGTTGTGCTTCTCTTTAGACTCTAAAAGATGGAACTAACTGGGAACAAAACGAAGAAATACCTCGTCTGCCAGGAGAGACAAGGGTTACAGGTATGAAGCTCCATGGCTGCGTGATGCAGCACTGTTTAGCAGTCTGGCAGACACTTGTATCTTACTGAATTGTTTTGTAATTTGGACTGGTTTGGGCTGGGGGCAAAGGTAAGTCGTGCTTGAATGTAATGAATTTTTCAAAGAAATTGTGAAAGGGACTTTTTATCACTTACCACAAATAACTTTTTAAGTCTTTAAAATCTTGGTTTCCTCACATGGCAGATCTTCCAATAGAAAGAAATTGCAAGTCATAATTGTATCTATGGATTAAGTAGCACATGTTGGGTGATGAGAGCTCCTCCAAGCTTTCTGAAGTCGAGAGAATTCTATGTGCCCCCCAGTATGCATTGATACCTTGTAGAGCAGTGTGGAATCTAAGCCTAAATGTGAATTCCCAAAGTACCATCTTATGCTTCCTTGACACAACAGGGCATGAACGGGGCTTCTCTGCTCTCGTTGGCCTTTACATCCAGAAATGAGGTAGCATAAGGGAGATGAATGTATTGTGTAGTTTTCTTTTCTTGATGGAGGCTCTTCCTGAAATGGGAAGAGGTCTTTGTTGGGGTCTGTCTTTTACTTGTACAGCTTCTCCTCCTCTATGCCCAGATGTTGGGTGGATTTGTAAACAAGATTGGCTCAGTTGAGAGCAGAGTGGTGATTCAGAGGAAGTAGTTTGGTTTTTAATGAAGAAGGTGTGAGGGAGAGGGTGTGGGACCAAGATGGATGTGTGATGTGATCCTATGAAAATTGTCTGTGCTTTGGGGCACTGCACTGAAATAGGCACTTTTTGTGGAAGGCAGATAAACAGATTGGGCTAAAGAAATGAGTGGACAGGAATAAATAAATGGAAGTCTTTAATATCATGGCTGAACTCAATGATCTGAGAGGTCTTTTCCAGCCTGAACGATTCTGTGATTCTGATTGCATCGCTTCACTTAAATCTTCTTTTTGAGTGGTATGTGTTAGTATTTGTTCTCTTGCTGTCCTTGCTGAAACACTGCTGATGGCCCTACTCTGATTGCCTCAAATTAAAATGTAGTGTTTCTCTGCAGCATGGTGAGTTCCCTAAACACACTATAACTTGAACTACTACTTCAGTAGAGAATTGTTTACAGAATGGTGTAATAGTATCAACAATGTATTTGTTCTGGGATGATGAATAGACTATGGCACAGTAATCACAATACTCCCTGTTCTGTGTCCTGCCCTCTCCTGTATAGAGCTGAGAAAGAAAACACATATAGAACTAGGGAAGGCTACTGAAATCTGTGCACTTAATTTGGACAAGTTTAGTATATGAGTCTTTCACATTTTCTTAATAATTCAAGGAGATAAAACTCAGGTGTATTACTTTCTAAATTCATTCACCTCTGAGTGGCCCTTATGAGTAAAGCCCTCGTTTTGTTTTACTGCTACTTAAGTGATAGTGTCCTTAGCTCTCATTTTGTCTTTTCACACCCTTTTACGAAATACTACATTTCTTACAGACAAGGATGTTATTTATATGTGTCCATTTAATGGCCCCGTTAAAGGAAGAGTGTACATCACCAACTACAGGCTGTACCTAAGAAGTGTGGAAAATGTGAGTAATATGCCACAGTTACTTCATAGGATGAGTTGGCTTTAAACTCCCTTCCGTTCACCCCCACTGCCTTTGATTTATTTTGTGGCCAGTTCATTTGTTTTAGTTTTGACACACATATGCTTGTGGAATTGCATGGGAGGCTTTTTGCTTGAAATGGTCTGTAACGTTTGTAATAACCAAATCTTAATTCTGTAATGACTAAATAGTAATTGCCTTTGTGCCACTGAGAAATCTGTATTAAAACAGAAGTTCTTTAAAGTTAAATGTGTTGTAAAAGTGTGATTTTTGCCTGGTAAAATTACAGTTTAATCACTTACACTGAATTGATACCTTTATATTTTGTCAGTCAGAGCTTTTTTTGATAGCTGTTCCCTTTACACTTAATCTGTGAGAGATCAAGGGCAGCAACTAATGATGTGCAGTAGTTCTTAAAATGGCTGTCAGTAAACCAAGACTTTGATTGTCCTTGCTGTTAGAAAAGAAAAATACTTTGATCAATAGAACCTTTAGTGGGTAGGGGGAGTGCTAATGTGTTTGATAAGCAGTGACATGGAAGAGAATAAAACATGCTTGTGATCTGTTTCATAATATGGGTTTAAAAAAAAATAAGGATTTGGGCCTATTGAACGGAGGTCTTTCTGGTTTCAGCTAACTGTACTAGTAATGTCTTTTTTTAGTTTAGTTCTACTTTATGCTGTATATGAATAAAGCAATATTAGCAGGCAGGGGCAATCACCATGTAGCAGAAGGCATCTCTTAGGGTGTTGCCACCTCTTTCCCTGTGTATTGAACAAGGCATGAGGTATTTTTGTAGCATGTTGAACTGGATGATGCTCAAGGCTGTAGAGTGACTGTGCAGACTTCATAACGTGTTGGGAGAGGAGACTCCAAGGCAGAAACATGCTTTTGTTTCCTCTGTGTATTTCATGTCTGCTTTCTATTCTGGAATGCATAAGAACATTTTGCTTGAGTCTTCTTTTCACATTAACCTTTTCCTTACTCAAACTTTTCTTGCAGGATCCAGTTGTGATATTGAATGTTCCATTGGGAGTAATTTCAAGGATTGAAAAAATGGGAGGAGCTTCAAGCAGAGGAGAGAACTCTTATGGATTAGATATAACCTGTAAAGTAAGACTTTCCAATAATTCAGTAGGAAATNAAAAGTACATGCTCACAGCTGAATTTAAAAAGAGCTTTTTGAAACTGGACAGGGAAATACCTTTTGTATAAAGAGCTGTTTAACTGTCCTCTGCATTCAAGGAGAGGTATTGGTCTTGCTTTCCAAATCACTAATTTCCAAATCACTAATACTAATAAGGTTTTGCACAGTAGTTGTATTTTAGGACATTATTCCTGCACTGCTTTGTTATTTCATTAGTTCTAAAAGAAATATTTTTAATAATTCTGATATCTTTGAAGAACACCTCAGACAGGGTCTTTGTAAACTATAAAGCTAGTGAAAAGTTGATGTAAAAAAATCTATAGTCTTACAAAAAATTGTCACTGTGACAATTTGGTCATAGAGGAGTTCCCAGTGGATTATTCAGGGTCCTTTACTGGATTCATTAATTGAGTGTGTGCACATTTGATTCTTAGCAGTCAACATGCAGATTGCTTATTTTTGACCCCATTGATGAGAACACAGGAACAATGTATTCTGCGCAGATTATTGGTAAATGTTTCTTTTGAAAACACAGGAATTCCCACCCTGCGAATTTTCGATAGCTCGTGAGACTTTTTAGTGAATCAAATGGAGCCATTTCTGATGGCTTCATGCCAAAGTGGCGTTTGTAGCACACAGAGTCTGGTGCTGCTTTATTTGTACAATTCTTACACTCTATTCTATTTTATGGGATAAGAAATAAAACTGAACATTCACAAGGGCTTGAGATGTGTTACAGGCAGATTCTAAATCATGTTTAGTATCTAATATAGCACTTGTACAGAGAGAAGCATCTTACAGCTTTGGTTCACCTAACAGATAATGGCTTTGTTTTAGGATATGAGGAATTTACGGTTTGCATTAAAACAAGAAGGGCACAGTAGAAGAGATATATTTGAAGTCCTCACAAAACATGCTTTTCCCCAATCACATAACTTGGTAAGTTACATCATTTCTACTGCTGAGTTGTATTAATGCAGAGTTCTTGCCAATTAACTTCACCTGTTTGACCTAGTAACGGCTACATCATGGCTGCTTAAAAAGTATAACCACAGAATCTGGTGTTAGTATAAACTACCCAGCAGCTTGTATTTTGTATGTTTACAACACTTAAATCTATATGTTTTGTAAAATCATGGATGTACTCCAGATCCGCTGCTGAGCACCTCTGCTTCATACAGATTTCATTGCTCAGAAACTGCAAGTTATCCTCCCTAATTTGGGCATATAGGGAATACCTGCCTTACTTGATTTCTTGAAAACATTAATCAATCAGGCAGTCTCCAAGGCAACGATAAATATGAATCACCAAAGGTTTTACTTCAGGAGAAGATATGGTAAGACAATACTTGTTTTATTGATGAAACTAGTGAAAAATGTAACAGGAATACGTTTATGAATTTGCACAGATTTATTTCAGGCTAAAAAAGCATCTTATGGAAGGAATTGAGCAACAGTGATACAAGCTAATCATTATCTTCCATTTCTTTGAAATCTGTGCATTGTCCTTGGTGTGAGTTATTTGACATCTCTTTAGTAAATGCTTTATTTTGTCCATTGTAATATTCAATTTACACTTTATTGGTGTGCTTTAATTTAGGATAATTGTATGAGAGTACTGTTCACAGTACTGGAAGGTTCTGCTCTGAATTCAAAGAATTGTTGAGTATACAAGGCTGCAGGAAGAATCTTGTTTCTTTCTATGAATATATGTGTCAGTCAATGGGCTGGACTCTATAAACATTTAATTCTTTAAAACTTTTTTGTAGAAATTTTCATTCTGTATGCAAACTGTGTAGTGAAAGCAGGAGGGAAAATGCTTTTGTTTAGATTATTTTGTATTGTTGGCGAATAGGCCTTCAGAAATTAAACCGATTTCTACATTTGGGTAGGTGTGAGGAATTGTAATCATGAAGAAGATGGTCATTAAAGAAGTGAATATATCTAATTCTACTGCCGATAGTTTATCCATTTTGAAATTGAGAATGATTGAAAGCATGACAGGATTACGTGGACTTTGAAAGTATGATGGAAAAGAAGAAGCTGTATGTGGAAATATCAAGTTAGGGAGAGGTTCAGGTCAGAAGTGGCTTCTAGACATGATGGGATCCTGGCTTCT
>WEIT01013384.1:217458-245246 GCA_013389985.1 Dryoscopus gambensis
TAGGGAATACCTGCCTTACTTGATTTCTTGAAAACATTAATCAATCAGGCAGTCTCCAAGGCAACGATAAATATGAATCACCAAAGGTTTTACTTCAGGAGAAGATATGGTAAGACAATACTTGTTTTATTGATGAAACTAGTGAAAAATGTAACAGGAATACGTTTATGAATTTGCACAGATTTATTTCAGGCTAAAAAAGCATCTTATGGAAGGAATTGAGCAACAGTGATACAAGCTAATCATTATCTTCCATTTCTTTGAAATCTGTGCACTGTCCTTGGTGTGAATTATTTGACATCTCTTTTGTAAATGCTTTATTTTGTCCATAAAGTGTAATATTCAATTTACACTTTATTGGCTGTCCTTGGTGTGAATTATTTGACATCTCTTTTGTAAATGCTTTATTTTGTCCATAAAGTGTAATATTCAATTTANTATGTGTCAGTCAATGGGCTGGACTCTATAAACATTTAATTCTTTAAAACTTTTTTGTAGAAATTTTCATTCTGTATGCAAACTGTGTAGTGAAAGCAGGAGGGAAAATGCTTTTGTTTAGATTATTTTGTATTGTTGGCGAATAGGCCTTCAGAAATTAAACCGATTTCTACATTTGGGTAGGTGTGAGGAATTGTAATCATGAAGAAGATGGTCGTTAAAGAAGTGAATGTATCTAATTCTACTGCCGACAGTTTATCCATTTTGAAATAGAGAATGATTGAAAGCGTGACAGGATTATGTGAACTTCGAAAGTATGATGGAAAAGAAGAAGCTGTATGTGGAAATATCAAGTTAGGGAGAGGTTCAGGTCAGAAGTGGCTTCTAGACATGATGGGATCCTGGCTTCTGTTGCAAGAGGGTTGTAGATTGGGTTATCCAGGGCACAGTCAAGTGTATTGTTGAATATTTCCTGCATTGTACATTCCATCATGCCCATGCAATCTCATGCTGAAGAATTTTTTTTTTTTGAGGATTGTACATAGTGAATATGGGCATATATGAATATGAAATCAAGTTGTTTAAGTTTCAGGAGAGTGCCTTGTGGGATAATCCAGCTATGGGCCATGAATAACTTGGTGATGAGATGTGGACTTGTATTAATTTTGTCATCCAAAAAGACCCAGAGATCCTGTCTAGTGATGGCAGTGAGTAATGTGTGGAGTTGTCCACTTCCTGCTTTATTTGCTGGACCTGTTGAACCTAGTAAAGCTCATCATTATATGGCCTGTTTGAAGGCCACTTGCTGACAGAAGTTAAGCTTAATAACAAAAGTCTTGGTTGAGGCAGTAGTAATTTGGCCCTCGGATTCAATAAAGCACAGAAGTTGGGAAGGTAGTGACAATGTGCAGGGAGAGTGGCTCTACTTTGTCTCATAGCTGTGTCTGAAGCAGGATATACCCATGAGAAATCAGGATTAGTTTGGAGGGAAATAAAGCAAGCCTGTGTTACATCTGAAGTTGCAGCTGTCCTTATTTTCTGATGTCGCAGTGTGGATGAGCCCTTAACTTTAACATGAGCTAAGTGAGTATGTGATTTTTTGGTGTGCTTTTATTGTAATTTGGGAAGCAGTTTAAACTGATCCTGCCAAAGGTGAATGTTTCTGCCTGATTTTCCATTCCTGCCTTGCTTTTTCCTGCATAAGTTTGAGGCTGCATGATGAACCAGATAGGGAACTGAAAGGAACTAATGTTAAACGAGGAGATAAAAATAAAAGCATTACCCTGAGTTATTTCCTGTCTTGTTAGTCCAAAGCAAGACTGGGTGGATGTGAATGAGGATGGATGATGGCACTGCTGCGTTCAGTGGCTGCTTTGGAGCAAGGTTGCACAGTGTGTCTGGGCTGTGCATGCCTGCTTTCCCCTTGGAGTGCTCTCTGGCACTCTGGCCATGTAGCCAGCTCACTCAGAGAAATGTTCTACACAGAATGTGCTGTAGTTCCCCATGACAGCTGCTACTCAAATCCTGAGCTCTTGTTCTTCTCTGGTCTCCTCTCTACCTTCCAGTTGTGTCGTTGGTAATTCCTCTAATACCAAACTGATAGTTGTATAAGCACTAAGTAAGCCAGTGTAACTCACTTATCCAGCACAAAATATTCTGGTTAGTCTTGTGCTGCTTTTAATAATTTGAGGAGACCTGGTTTGAAATCGGTTCACATCAGAACCAGTGCAAGAGTGGACATGTGAGTGGAACAGGGAGCAGGCAGGAGAGAAAAGAGGGAGATGTCCTGGTTTTAGCAGTATTAAAATGTTGGTTTAGCTCAGACCATCTTGTGGAACTGCATCCTTGATGTTTAGCTGGTTCAGCAGCACTGATGCTTGTACAGCTCTGCAGTGGAAAGAAGGTGTCATCAGGACAACCAAGTTCTAAAGCTTTACTGTCCTGATTTTTATCTGTATTTTTGTATTCTATATCAGATTTTTATATTATTGGTTTTCAGCTGTAGTGGAACTATATCCTAAGAGCCAGTCCTAAACAGGAACTGGTAGAGATGCCTTGCTTCTATTTTCTTCATGCTGTACCATTCTCGTACAGATGGATGGTAAATAAAACCCAAAAGATGATTTCTGAGTGGAGTTTACTTATTGTTTTCAAGATTTGTCTCCATCACAATCCCAACAGCAGTGTTTGAGAGCCTACAGTAAATCACAGGCCTGTTCACAACTGTCCCTCTGTGCCTCAGCATACTCCTCTGTGCTTACTTGCAGAAGCTAATTCTTGTTCGTCTCCAGTTTGAGCATAGAATCAATAACATAAAGTAAAATCTGGTAGCTCATCTGACTGACAGCGTAGCTGAGGGAAGCAAACAGCTGCTGTTGCTAATCCTCTGTTGCATTTGCAAGCTTGTGCTAATTGGAAGAAAATTGTTGCTGAAAGTGTTTGGTTTTTGTTTTTTTTTTTAAGTTTGGAGAAATAAAACCAAAATAGCCAAACTCCCCCGAATGAGATGCTTTAGTACACCACAAAAGATGAGATATATTTGGTCTCTGTAGTTCAGTTTCTACATAGCAGCTGCTTCACTTCCTGATCTTACCATGAAACTACACATCATCATTTTTATAAGATTGTTCAGCACCATGATATCTGCACAATCCATGTTTATTCCCAGCCCTGGCAGGTCTGTGGGAATGCCCATTCTGATGAGGCTCTGGTGGCTGTGCTGGCTGACTCGGACTGCTCCTGGTGCCACTGCTTATCCTGGTAATTTAAAATGTCTGAGGGTCAGCTCATGCCAGTGTTGCTGGTGGATCTACAAAGATGGCTTTAGATGGAGCAAGGCTGGCAAGGGAAACTGTCTGACAGAGCACCTGAGTTTGCAGAGAACCCCTTGACTTGAGGCATCATTCCCCCTGACAGTGAGAGCCGGGGCAGCAGTGGTGGGAGGTGACCGTGTTCACACAGGGTCAGAGGGCAGTTACACCAGCGCCACCGTGTCTGACCTGGGTTTTTCGTGGAACAGGTGTAAGATGTAACTGGCTAGGTTATAGTAATGGCATAGTAAATGTCATTAATAGTGGCAGAGATAATGATAGATTTATTTTTAAATACACTGAGAAACTGTCAGCCTTTACAGTGAGTAAAAACTTAGTGATTTATAATATGTAAAAAGCATACCCTGGTGAGTTAGAAATAGAAAAAGCAATTTTTCTTCGCAGGTGTGTGGCACCTTCTTGCTCTAGTTTTGCTGCTTTCTTCTTTTGCAATGCATAAGGATTGGTCAAATATTTAATAAATTGTGTCTACATTATATATTCATGTACAAGTATAACATATATTTATGTGCTGTGATTCCATGAAGAATAAATATGTAACTATTGTATTTATACTGATATTTATAAATTTACGTTATATTTATACTGCTTAATAGAGTGCTTGCTAAACTATAATTGTCAGATTGCAGCTGCTTTCTCCTTTATCTCTCAGAACTATGTTGTGTTTTGAGCAACCAGTGTATTGCATATTATTTTTGTGTACAAAAAGGTAAGGATAAATTGAATGTTAAGACAAGCACTCTGTCTGTAGGAGGCTTAAAAAAAGAGACTGTATAGAAATTGTGGCTTAACACCTGCAAGGAAGTAAACACTTATTTGCACAGTGAAGCATAAAGAGTAGTTTACCAAAAGTGTTACAAGATTTGAAAGATTTTTTTTTAAATATAGTAGCCTTCTGGTTCAAGTGAAGCAATAGTCATCTGCTTTTAGACTGTGGATCTGCAATGAAATCCCTACTGGCATTTTGTGCAAGGGCTTTAATTTGGTTTTGCAAAAAACTTAGCTGATACATGGTGAGCCTCGCTTGGTTTTGCAAGCTATAGGTATTAAAAAGTCACAAACTTTGTACCCCATAAGTGTTCTGAGTGGTGATTTACTATACTTGATTTCTTATTGTTTAATGTTTTCTTTGACTTCTTCTTTCTGTTTCCTGTGGCAGCTGAAAAGAATTCGAAACTGATTTTTAATTAGCTGATAGACTAATCAGAATTGATGGGCTTCCATCAGACATGTAGTATTAATCTCCATCAAACTTAGAACAGATACGATCAGTGCACTGGAAGTGACTGCAGATTATCCTACCTTGAACTCAAGATGTGAGATAAAACAAATAATCAGTATAACTTGAGGTAAATCTGTGTTTAAGTAGCTTTCAGCTAGGCAGTCTCAGTGCTGAGAGGAGGGGTGCCAGCTCAGGCTTGCTGCCTGGAACACTGCTGTGTTGAGAGATAACCTCCTCGAAACTTGTGCTGCTGTTTGTCCTTAGTATCCAACCAAACTAGTGTGGAGCTGTCTCAGGTGCACCTGTACAAACCATAGTTCTGCTTTTTGATTTTATGTTCTTGATTTTTGAAAAACCTATTCATGATCTCAAAAAACCCACAATTAAACACACTTCTATTTTACTGCAATATTCTTCTGAACCTGAATATCTCTTGTATGTAGATTTTTTTTTTTTCAATTTCCCTTTAAATCTGGACACATCTGATGAAGCTGCAGGTTTAATTCCTGGGAAGATAGACTGTGTACAGTAGGAGCTGCAGAGAAGAGCTTTTTGTTGGAGACGCAGGATTAACAACGAGAGAGAAGGGAATGGAATTTTGTGTGTGGAAGGAAGAGAAAATGAGTGGAGGTCAGGGTGGAGACTCTGAGTATCCAAAGTATTGTTTGGGGTCAAGGAGGATCTAGCAGGGATGTGCCATAGATGTGAAGGGAAGATGTGTGAAGAACTGGCCAACATTTTATTACTCTGGTATTTGCAAGGCTTTCCTGTGTGAATGATGGTGCACTGAGAGAGGCTGGCAGGGCTTTTCTGCCTTGCGGGGCCACGCGATTCTGAGAGCTGCTCATGTTGTTCTTGTCCGACCTTCCTCTGCCCTCTGCATGTGAAGGATATAAATACACACCCAGCTGGTCTGTACTCGGTGCCTGTGGGCAGTGGAGTGACCTCCCTGCTTTCATCCCCACATGAAAGTGTGTGTGTGTGTGTGTGAGGGGCTCTAATGGGAAGGAACTGTATCCACACAAAGCTAAGCCATGGAATGTTACTAAGATAGCACCTCTCAAATCTTGCATCAGGTGATAAAGAGGACCTATGCATATTAAACAGTGAATGGCATAATTTCTCCTTCCCGTTTATTTCTGTTCCATTTTCCTGCTGCACTGTAGAATTGCATTCAGATCTCGTGCACTGTGAGGTGAAAGCTTCAGCAGCGTCAAGTTAATCAAGACATAAATGTACAAACATACTGCATTTAATCTGTAATCTTGGGTTATTCAGGACAAAAATGGAAATATGTGGGTCATTAGTGCAGATGTGAAGCTAACCTGAACTATAGCAAAGCCTTCTGGGATCTAAATGTGTATTTATCACCTTTATTTATTCACTATAGTGTGGTTTATCAGTTTGGTTGCATTAGAATAATAAAATGCCCAATTCAACAAAAAATGTTATTCAGTAGAAATTACTTCATTTTGCTCATTATCACATTTTGTTTCAAACAAAAAAAGTAATGTCCAAACATATGCTAAATGTGGCTTGTACTGACACAGGTCATAAAATGCAGCTGTATCCAAGCATATATCTTACGTTAAATATATGATTCTTATATTCAAATGGTAATAAATGTGGGTTGCTTGTTACAGTCAAGTGAAACTGTAGTTAGAAATTAAATAGAACTATATGAATGAAGTATAAATGTATGTAGAGTATTGTATTTGTGTATCTCCTACTCTGTTTTAATGACAACGTAGCACAGCAGTAATTGTGTAGTTTGTTGGGAGAAATGGGCCTAAGGTAGGGTGGAGATATTATTGTATTTTAGACTCCAGCAGTTAGGCTGGACTAAAGTTCAGGCCATATTCACAGAGTGTTTCAAGTCTTATCTCAGAAGCTATTGGGGGTGGTGGGGACACAATTCAGGTCTTTAATCTTTTGGTACAGCAAGTAAGAATTTCAGTAGTCACCAGATTAACTGTGCAGTCTGGACACGATGGTGCACATCCAAATGTATGTGTATAAACCTTTCAACATAATTTAGTCAATGCTTGCAGAAGAAAAGTAATTTTTAGTCTTCAGGATTTTAGAGACTGGTCATTTTTAAATACTATTCTTGAGTGGTATAATGCAGTTTTCTCTGAATTGTTCACATAAATATCTGAGTCCACATTTTGCTCCGTACGCCTTCATATGCATTCATTGTGGTGTTCTGTGATTTGTTAGATATCAAGTTTTTGCTGGTTGATCCATTCTACTAGGGCATTTCTGTTCATTGAACAACATGGGAAGAATTTGTACTACCTGGAATGTCAACAAAACTGATGAAGTATAATTGTCCACTTAAATAGCTGTGGGCTGTGTGACTGAGAGCTTTTGTAGCAGATGTGGTAAAGCTGCTGTAGCCAAGCGTTTTGAATGAATTATGCTGTACATAGCAGGACATTGTTCTTTCAGAAAGGATTCAATCCATCCCCTCATGCATAATAAATTTAACCCTGGTTTTTAAAAAGTGAAAATGAAATGCACTTTTCCCTCTGATGTCTTGTGGATTTTTTCTTTGTGAGTGACATGAGCAGCATATCTGCCATTTATTTTCGTTTGGAACAGAACAATACGTTTTTGATCTTTGTCAGTATGTAAAAACCTGTTCTATGTAACAGCTATCACAGTGCACTGTAATAAACTCATACGAGTTTTACTTACCAGGGCTTCAAATGGGTAATTTTTTCGTTCTCATGAGGAAACTTGGAGTAAGTAGGAACTTAAATAAAAAACTTATTCCTGCCTTCAAGACATCTTTTAAGTGACCTGGTAGGATTCCAGTGTTTCTGTTTCCTACTGTTGTAAGATTCTCCTTTGTCTCTGGTTCCTTGGTGAATTCTTAGCATAGTTGCTCTTTGGGATATAGCAAATTCCTTTGGGAGGAGGGGATGGTTCTTGTGTGTAGCTGTTTATTAATAGTTCAACAAATCAGTTGCATCTACTGCTTCAGATAGTGATATTCCCATTTTGCCCTATTCCTTGTTTCCAATTAAACAGCCTTTCAGCCTTTTCCAGTTTAAGTATGTAACCTTTGATACTTGCATCTACTTTCAATAGAATGGGGGTTTTTTTCTGATGGAGTAGATGTCCTCCACTTCAACTCTCCCTCCATACCACTTGATAGCAGAGTACTTAGTCAGAAGAATTTGTAATGTTTACTTGCACCAAAGTTGTACCCCTTTAAAAATGGTAAAGACATTCAGAAAACAAAACCAGTTTACTTCTGCAAACTTGCCAGTGAGTGCACTTGCTCTAAAATAGTGATTTAATTTAAAATTCTGGTTTGTAAATCTAGTGAGGTAAAGCATCTTGAGTGAGCAGTAATATCCTTTTAAAATATTTGTTTACTTGGACTACACAAGGAAAAAACTACTTCTTTTGAGAGGGATTCAGTTTTGTGTTTTGATATGAGCTGTTCCGTGTTTAAAGCAGTGTAATGTATAGGGCTGAGCAGAATTGCCTGGCCCCTTCCTAAGATCCAAAGCCTCCTCCACAGGGGTGGCAGTGCAGGTTTGAAGCATTGCCTTTTCTCTGCACCTTTGTAGGCAGAATCACGGCACCTTAGACCACAGATTTTTTTTCTTGCTCACTGGGTTTTCTGCATTTCTACTCAGTTCCAGTCTGCACCTGTGAAAATGATGCAGATGTGGATGTTCAGTTTAGCGTTCAGTTTCTCCTTTTAATGTTTTTGAATAGCTAGAAGACTTTCAGCTGTTTTCTTACAGATGAGGTGTGATGGGCTCTGGAGGGTTTCTGCTCTGGCTGCTGTTGCTCAGTTAGCTCAGGACAACACATTCTCTTCTGTCTTTTCTTTTCTTTTTTTTTTTTTTGAAACAACTTTTGTTTCATGCTCCTTTTTGCATCTGAAGAATTTGTAGGCCACCAAAATTAGTTTTATCAGTGAGGAAAATTCTTAAAATAAACATTACTTTTGCTTTCATCCTAAACTATAGAAACAAACCAAGGGAGGAGAAGGGGGTTAGTTAGGTAATATGGCCCACCTGGAATTTGTTGGAAGGAGAAGGAAGATAAAAGGTATGAGGAACTTGCTGAAATGCTGAGTGAGGCTGCTGTGCTGTATAAATGAATTGTGAGAGCGAGCAACAAAGCAAGTGAAAAGTAAGTAGTGCAAGCAGCTAACAATTTCATTTTTAAAGGCAACTTTTTCACTTTCATGGAGTTTTACAGTAGTTGGGATTTCTCTTAGTAAGGATCAGTTGGGGAGGGGATGCAGAAAGGCAGCTGCTTCCTAATGGCAATGAATAGCAATTAAAACCCTTTTACACTTTGAATGTAGCATCAAATATTGTATGTAGGAATTGAAGCTGTGCCTATTGGACAAATTTGGTGAGAAGATAGTAGTTTATTTAGTGATAATGTGAAATATGGAAAATAAACCATTCTAAAACATTTCAATCTCCTGACAATAAAAAAGAAAAATCCAACTGGTTGAGCTGTATAATTTCTATTATTTTTGTCACCTCATAACTGTTGTCATATTTTCATTACCAAATCTGCATTTTTTGTTACTTGTTGCTCTTTGCTTTATAGTCTTGCACATACCAGATATAAATGGAGATAGTGGGGCTGGCACGGGGCAGTCCTATTTGGTGGCAAGCATTAGGGTGTAACTGATGATGAGCTCTCATATATGCCATTTGCAGTCAGAGTTTGGTGTAATAAGCTTCTCTTACATCTTACAGCTTTTTTTTGCCTTTTTAAATGAAGAAAAGTTTTCTGAAAATGGATGGATGGTGTACAACCCGATGTCTGAATACAGGAGGCAGGTGAGTTATTACAGTTGCCATTGCCTGGTGCTTTCACATCTCCCAACTTGCATAGAGGAATCACTGTTTGCACATTTCTCTTACCAGCTGTTGGGAGAGGATGGAATTTCAGCTTGAAAAAAAGTAAAGAAAAGAAATAAAACACTTGAACCTTTAAAAACACCTAGAATGTCAGAGGAAAGGTAGTCTTTGTTCTTTGAACGGAGTTACTGATGCCTTTTACAGTGTGCCACTGCTAACTGAGCACAGGGTGAGGAGAATGTGCCAAATATATAACTGTAGTGTCCTAAACATAGATTGGATTTGTTCTTCTTCCCAATACGAAGTGGTAAAAAAAAAAGCAGCTTGTTTTAGAAAGAGCATTGCTTTACAGAAATTATGGATGTCTATCAGTATTCCTCCTTGCTCTTTAGGTGATCTTGGCAAACTGTCAATGAAAGGGGATGATACTTCATTTTAATATGTCTGTTACATAATTTAAGTATGACATCAAAAAAAATTAAATAGCAAACAGTAAGAACTTCCTTAATTTTTTTTTTGCCTCTGTAGTTTTTTGGTTCATGGTTTAGAAGCCTAAGGCCCAAAAAAGGTAAAATACAAATACCCACACAAACCCCACTCTGTGCATGTGTGGAGTGAGAAATACACTACCGGTACTTCTCAGCTTCCTGGAAATGCCTTACTGAGCAGAGTGCAACTAGGAGTTTCTCAGTAAGAAAGTTACCCTGAATCTCACTTTTAACCTGAAGGTAGTATCAGGCTCCAGGGAAGAAAGGTTATAGTGAGACTTCCTCCACCACAGTCTCTCTTCACCAAGGAAGGTGAAAAGGCAGAGCCTTAGGGAAGGAGAGAACGTAATTTTCTTTCCTCAATCCCCCAGTGAAAGAAATACATCTCCTAGTTTCAGTCATTGAAACATAAGGGTATGAGATGGCTCTGCAGCTGTTTAAGGTCGTGAATTCATCTGCAATGAGCTGGTTTGTGTGGTCTTGTAATCTTTTTTGCTTCTATTGTTTTGAAATGGTACTTAGTTAAATTGGTAGATTGTTGCCACCATGTGGCCATAATGTCATGTAAAATTCAAGAGCAGAATTATTGTTTTTTCAGCCATAAATACATTGAATAACTTTGTGTTCTGTTTTAGGGGCTGCCTAACGACCGGTGGCGAGTGACTTTCATTAACGAGCATTATGGGCTGTGTGACACGTACCCTTCGCTCCTGGTCGTGCCCTACAATGCAACAGATGATGATCTCAAGAAAGTTGCTGCCTTTAGGTCCCGAAATAGAATTCCGGTGAGTATTAGGTGATGGAACTTGCCTGATGGTGTAGCTAGTTTTAAGCTAGCTTAAGTTGCATCCAAACAACTTTTTGCTGAACACGACACAGAGGATGCTTTTTTTGGAAATGGTTATGGTAAAATAGTTTTGATTGGCTGGTGGTTTTCAGTGCTTGAAACTGGTGTCTTCGCCAAGCCACATTTCCGTTTTTCCCCAGCAATCACCCACGACAGCTTCATTGGTTTTAATTTGACTTGCCTGGTAACAATGGCCAGCAGTGCAGTTTCCTTTGAAGAATGAGCCTTACACTGCCATGTGCATGGGCTGCTATTGCTGGATGCTCATAAAAAGTGATCACAAATGTTGTCCTGCAAGCAAACCACATGGCATTTAAACATAGTTCCACTGGTCAGTCCTAAAATAAGACCTCATGCATAGTCTCTTTAGTGAATTCTTGGGCTTTTTAGTCTGTAGAATTTTAAGATAAACCATTTGACTTCCTCATTTTCTGTAATGAAAATTCTGTGAAGTAAGAGAATTTTTATGTATCAGCTCTTTACAGCACTACAGAAAACACTAAGTTCTATCCCAATACTTGTTTTAACTGGTATTTCCCTTTGGCAAACTTGGAAGATGTGCTGGATTCTTAGACAGTATCGGAAAGCTGCCTTAAATCTCAGCTTCAAACAGATGCACAGCTCAATATGATAAATATTTATTAGATGTGGTATTTACTGACAGACTGGGCCTATAATTATAAATTTACTATATATACACACACATATCTATATAATACATAATGTGCATAGAATACATATGTGTAACGTATAGCCTGGGCATATAATTCTAATAACCTAGCTGTGTCATTCCTGTCACCTCAAAATTCATGACAGGCCTTTTGGCATGCCTGTACAGTGAGAGTAATTTCCATGGTAATGGTAATTTATTAAAATAGTAATTTTAAATAGTAATTTCATTCTTGTCAGGAAATAGCCACTCATCCTCACCCCTCCACACACTGGCAGATCTTGTTTCTGATCTACACCTCGGGGTGTATTTCAGGGATGAACATTTTCTGTTCATCCAATTTGAAGATTGGATTTTACTAAAATTTTGTTTGAACTCTGATGTTCTTTCACTCTGTAACCCACAACTTTCAGAGTCAGTGAGAATACTGTTTCGTAATATTTTTCAACAATGAATTTGCATTTTTTGCCTGCTTCTTGGGTTTCTTGCTTATCTTTAATCTCTGGCACTGCATCTGTTCTGGGCAGCTCACTGTCTTTTGTGGCAAGTCCTCTCTGGCTCAGAACAACAAAGACAGCACGTGCTTTGCTCCTCTCTGTAAAGAGGGCTGAGGAACAAAACGTGCTTTAAAGAGAAGAGAAAACATTCAAGATACTGCAGAAAGGTTCAACATCCCTTCCTTATCCAAAAAAAGGGAAAAGTTGTTCTTGTAGAATTGGAGCATCTTAGTCACCATTTTGACAATGAGTTCATTCTCCTGAATTATTTCTTAGTTTCAGCAGAGATTGCTGTGTTTGTTTCTAGTTTACTTTTCAGGATTATTTGTGTAACCTAAGTCTTGTAGGAAAATATTAAAATACATTGGATTATATAGGTGTGATTTCAGTAAGCATTAAATATGGAAGAGAACTCTTTTGAAGATTATTATTAAATTTTATAAGACTAAAAGCATATCTGGAGAGAGAGATGTCAAGGGATTGTATTTTGAAGAAATAAAATACAGTGTTGATTTTTATACTGAGTATTTTAAAGAATATAGCTTTAAGTTATGATTTTTTTTACTAAAATGAGTTTCTTCTGCTGTGTGTTTGCCATGTGCCCAGGTTCTCTCATGGATTCATCCGGAGACCCAAGCTGTAATCATGCGCTGCAGTCAGCCCCTGGTTGGAATGAGTGGCAAGCGGAATAAAGATGATGAAAGATACCTTGATATCATCAGGGAGGCCAACGGGCAGATCTCCAAACTGACCATCTATGATGCAAGGCCCAATGTCAATGCAGTTGCAAACAAGGTAAACAAATGCTTTTAATAGTCTTATTTTTGAAGGGAATGAGGAGGAGACTTACTTTGAAGTTTTCTGTGAGGAGGTTTTGGGGAATAGTAGTAATCTTAATATAGGTAAATACACATAATCAAATACTGAGACTCAAGGCCATGAAAGGACATGAGTGTCTAAAGTAGGTCCCTAAGCAGAGTTTCAGGACCATTTGTGGATTTCCAGACACGCTTTACTGTGTCTGTTCTCGGCCAAGCACAGATCTTAGCATGGGACTGAAGTCAGGCATGACTGCACTCTGCTCTGGGAGGGAGCTGTAGGCTGGGCTGTAGAGCATGTCCCCTGTAGCAATGGCAGGCCACCTCTGTGCAACCTTCAGAGCCTCTGGGAAAATTCTATCCTATAAAGAATGTGTGCATAAAGCCAAGCCCAGTGACAGGCATGCTTGTTTGGTTCTTCCTAACCGTTACATGGACTACTTCAGACCTATCCTGGTATCCAGCAAATGAAGGGAAAGTGATAAATAAGTGAATTTGGGTGCTTGCATCCTTAACAGCAGTATGGATATGATCTTGGATGCCTTGGTACCTGTTGTTCTTCCCTAGGTGCTTGTAGTTGGGAAATACAGAAACAGTGTTCCCGTTGGGTAAGGTTTCTTTGCTATCTGTGATCAAAACCTAAATGGGATCAGAATCATATACCAGCCCAGGCTGGAAGGGATCTTGAAAAATCATCTCCTCTAACCTTTCAAGAAGAAAAGATGTGCCTGTGGATTGATTTCTTCTCTGTTTCCCCCTCAGCTCTGTTGAGGACTACATTATTGAGGCAAGCTCACACAATGCCAGTCCACTGTGTCAGTGTTGTATTTGGCATGGAGCGCAGTAGACATGGATGTGCTCCATCTTCATGTGAAAAAAACATGTTAGGGAGTGGTGGTGAAGGAGACAAGTTTAATGCTTTTGTCATATGAGAATGTGCCACACCTGGGGATAGTCCCTTAGTCATGGAACTTCAAACACAAATGAAGGGGCCGTGCTCTTCAGTACTTCCCAATAAAGGTGTGTGTGAGAGAGAGCATGACAGCTGAGCTGAAGAGGGTTTGAGATCTAGGTGAAATGACGAGTGTGCTTATCTGCAGAGAAGAAATTCTAACTTCGAAATAGTTTTGTGGAACAAAACTGACACTAGTTTAGTGAAATGAGTCCTCTTCAGTGCTTGTGCCGAAAGGAATATGAAATGGTAAGACTTGTTTGCATCTAAGAGTTCGCATTTATGTGTAACAAATGTTAAGTTGCTTTCAAGAGGAATAATAATTCAAGTGGGACAATAATACTGGTAGTTTGCTCTGTGCAAGTTAGGTGCACGTATTTATACCTGTACAGCCTCCTTCTCTATAATGTAGTTTGTTAAACTTTGTTATTATGTTTGTGTGTATAGCACACATCCTTTTAGAGACTCTATCCTAGGGGCTGTTTTAACCTGATGGTTTGTATTTTGAGAGTCTGCCTCAATTGTTTGCATTTGACTGTACAAATCCCATTATGCTCTGCACACTGAATTTTTATGGGTGAACAAAACATGTAATCTTTCTGTTTGCCTTGTGGAAAGATTGTCAATTACATCTTTGAAACAAATGGGGTAAAAAAATTGAGTTTGTTCAAGAACTGAGGAAAAATTTAAGATAATGTCTTATAGACAAACTTGATATGCACACATTTTAATTAACTCCTCATATATCTAAACATAAAATGCTCAATCAGAGCAGTAGACGCAGTAAGGTACATTTCTGGATCTGAGAGAGAATGATATAAAAAGTGCAAGTCAGTGTTGATCAGCACTGAAAATATTTTTGTGAACAGCTGTGAAGATTTGTCTAAGCAAATTTTTGTCTAGGCTGTGCTACTCATGCACTCCTGTGTTCCTTGTACGTAGGTCAAGACACACAGTCAGGAGCTGCAGCAGCCCTGATGCTGAAATTACAATCATTCCTCACCAAGACTTCATAATACTCAAAGGAAAGAGAAAAATACACTCATTGCTTCTTTCACTGCAGAGCCTGGTAGCTCTGATAATAACCCCACATCTGAGGAAGGAGCTAGAGAGCACAGAACAGAGATACTGTGCTGCTGTACAGCACTGCAGGTGGTACTCATGGGGAAAGGCTGCATGGTGCTTTAGGCTCTTGCCTGATGTGTAGTTGGTGGCTGGAATGGCTTATAAAGGCAAAATTCATTTATCCAAATTTATGGCATGTTTTTGCTGTCTGCAGGAAATGCTGCAATTTTGCAGCTCCCTGAGCTTGAGGGAGAGCTGGTGATGTTTAGTCTGGAGAAAAGGAGGCTCAGGGGGGACCTTATCACTCTGTACAACTGCCTGAAAGGAGGTCGTAGCCAGGTGGGGGTTGGTCTCTTCTCCCAAGTAACAAGTGGTGGGGCAAGAAAAAAATGGCCTCAAGTTCCACCAGGGGAGGTTTAAATTGGATATCAGGAAAAATTTCTTTGTGGAAAGGTGTCCAGGGAAGTGGTTGAATCACTGTCCCTGGAGGTATTTAAAAGATGTGCCACTTGGGAGCATGGTTTAGTGGTGGGCTTGGCACTGCTGGATTAATGGTTGGACTAAATGATCTTAAAAGGTCTTTTCCAACCCAAACGATTTCA
Source organism: Dryoscopus gambensis (assembly GCA_013389985.1). Lineage (NCBI taxonomy): Eukaryota > Metazoa > Chordata > Aves > Passeriformes > Malaconotidae > Dryoscopus > Dryoscopus gambensis. Next base: position 232,736 of record WEIT01013384.1, read on the forward strand.
TGTTTCTGTCTTTGGAAAGTCTCATCAGTGGCACTCTGCCCTAAAATATGTGTGGGTTTTCTGCTTCCTTTTGTGACCAGGCACATCCTGTGGTGTGGTGGTGGTGAAATGTTTTAAGAGAGCAGCAGCTGAACAGACTTTACTTACATGGCTCTTTAATATCTTAACAGTCTAAATATGTTTAGTCTTCAGCACTAAAATGTACTGTTAGAAAAATTAGTTTAAAGTAAACTTTAATGTTATTGCTAATTTACTACTTAAAGACAGAATCTAAGATTCTTGAACATAATTTTAAAATGGGAGGTAGGTTTTTCTTAACTGAACTCTTAAATTTAAATTTACTTGGCCAAACATTTTATCACTTTTGTCTATTTCCATGTCAAATGACATACATTCCCTTCTTGCTCTGTTGAAAAGAGTGTGTAAATAACTAAAATTAATTTCAGATCTCTTGTTTGTAGGCGACTGGGGGAGGATATGAAAGTGAAGATGCATATCCCAATGCAGAACTTTTCTTCTTGGACATTCATAATATCCATGTCATGCGGGAATCTTTGAAGAAGCTGAAGGACATTGTTTATCCTAATGTGGAAGAATCACACTGGTTGTCAAGTCTGGAATCAACCCATTGGTTAGAACATATAAAGGTAACATTTCCTTGATTGTTCAAAAAAATGTTTGTCCAAATCTGTCATACCAGACTTGCTTTCTGTGCTAAGCTTTGAAATAGTCCTGGAACACATCAAACTACTTGGACTACAAATGCAACATCCCTGAGTGTTGGCTTTTTTTGCCAGCTAATCTCAGAGTATGTTATGAGATATCATAACTAAGCAACAGTAGGTGAAATTGAACATTTATTGCCTGCCTCAAGTTAAGTGTCTTTAGTAGAGGAATGCATTCTTAGTCTGATTGGCTCTACATGCGTGAGAACTGATTTACTTCAGTTTCTTGCAATACAGGGCTGCAGATGGCTGTCATTGTGACATACTAGTAAATGCTTCAGTTGTCAGTGTGTATATGACTTTATTTTGTGAATTGCGGTTTTGTAAATAAATCTTGTAAATTTATTTGTAAATTTTGTAATTTTCATCTGGTAGCACAAATAAAATACCTAAGCTGGTAATTCACCAATGTTCTTACTAGTTGACCTTTGAACCTTTTGCCTCAAGTACAGCTGTGCAAAAGTAATTAGAGTATTATGTAATGAATCCTACTTAATAAAATTTTCATTTTAATTTAATATTTGGAAAATAAGTATATTAGAAGGGCACAAGCTCCTTTTCCAACAACTGAGATAATTCAGTAATTTAGTTCAAAGAAAAGAGTCAAATGAAATAACACAGAATTTTCAGAGAGTATATGCTATGGTAAATCCCCTCTTTCTTTGAAAAAGAAGCTTATGTTCTCTGGTTTATCAAGGTTACTGTTTTGTGCCCCGTTTTTTAAGAATTTGCTGTGAGATGAATTTGATCTTACTAAGGGATTAGGGAACCAATCTGTTTCTCTATTTTTATACAAGAAATTCACTTGATCTCCTAGAAAATTCTTTTCCAATTAACTACACCGCTCTTTTCAGGTCTTTTAATGGAAACAGTATTAATTCGGATACTGTGTAGATACAAAGTCAGCTTAGTGTTATCATTTGAGCAGAAATAAGCTGTGTTGTTTGTTTGGTGTGTGTTGCTCCTCGGCAGCTGGTGCTGACAGGAGCCATTCAGGTGGCAGACAAGGTGTCCTCGGGCCGGAGCTCGGTGCTGGTTCACTGCAGCGACGGCTGGGACCGCACGGCTCAGCTCACCTCCCTGGCCATGCTCATGCTCGACAGCTACTACAGAACCATTGAAGGCTTTGAAGTTCTGGTGCAAAAAGAGTGGATAAGCTTTGGACACAAGTTTGCATCGGTAAGAATTGGAAGATAATTGCAAAGACGGTGCAGTATTAACTTTCTGAAAAGCTTTCAGTGTTAAACCGCTCACTTTGCGTCAGGGTTTGATAATTCCTTTCAATATTTTTGAATTTGGATTTAAAACATTTCCAGGTAAACTGAGCAGAACTTCTGGATTTGGACCTGTTTGGTCAATATTTTTCTTGCTATTCTTTCTCTGAGAACTCTTCTATTTTGTCCTTTGCATCCTTTTAAAAGCATAGAACTGCTAGGGTTACTGTGGTTATTGAGCAAAGAAAGAAAGCAGAAAAATCGTGTCCTCTCAAATTCTTCAGCTGAAGATCAGATAAAGCTGGGACAGGAGATTCTCCATCACTCTTTCGTTGGACTGTTTTGAATGTCACAAGAAGCAGATGAAGGAGTCTGGCCAGTGTCTTCTAAGTGAGATTTTGCATGATTTGATGATTCCCAGATACTCTAAACTTGTCATAATAGCTCCCAAGAGGCTGTCACTGGTAATGCTGGCTCTACTTCTGTTCAGTTGTCTTCTGGGCAGAAGGTTAGAAGCTCAGAAAGTTAAGTAGTTGCTTCCATAGCATAGCCTTAGTATTTCACAGGTATGTGAATCGTTTTCACAGAAAATTCACAGAATAGTCTGATTTGGAAGGGACCCTGTTCATCCTGTTTGTGTTAGAAAGCTTTTCAAAGTCTTAATGGAACTTCTACTAAATGCTGCAGCTAACCATTTAACCAGGAAATCTGTACGAGGAACCTGGAGGAGGAGAGGAGGTTGCCAGGGAGACTTTGCTGTTACTTGCTGTAAGCACTGCAACAGTGTTGCTTGTTGGTGCTGAACCTTGTAATTCACAAGAAGAAGTTTCTACAACTTCAGTAGAAGTTACTTGCATGGATATTTTTTTCCCTAATGAAATATGCTAAAGATATTACTTAATATAGCCAAAAATTGGAAAATAGGCAATCTGGAAAAAATCAAGAAATGGAAAAATATACCTATGTGTGTGTTTCATGCCCATTTTACATTTGCAAGAGTGTTGCAGTCATTTGGAAATCCACGTATAGCTAACCATTTACATGTGCTTGTAGGCTGTGGCAGTTTTTGATCTGACATTCTAAAGGTGCTTTGAGGCTTAGGAGATTTGTATTTTGGGTGTTGGAAGTGATAGCTGGTGCAGTGTGGTTTTTCGTGTACTTACTTGCGGTCTTTTAGTAGTGATATGTTTTATAAACCTTTAAGTATTCTGTCTTGGTACAGCCACAGGAAAATGTAAAGCCAGTGGCTTGACTTTTTATTCTCATATTTTATTTTGTGTTAAAAAAAGAGTCAGGATGTAGATAAAATTAGATGGTATCACTAGGAGATTTGTAGTCAAACACATATGTTACGGTTTAACACAAAGCTTAAAAAGAGAGATCTGTGTGTTCTTCATCATTATTAATAAATTCAAATAATCTATGATTCTTTTTGTTAAACCATTCATTTTAGTTGGGTAATCAAAGGATTTTGTTCTCCCTCAACAGATGTTTTTCTCCAAATAGTGAGGCAGGACTTGGCATCCCTTCCAGATGACTCTTTCAGTCCATTGGTTCATGTCTGACAATGTAGCAGCAATAAGAATGATTTAAATAGCTGCTTTTGCTTAAACTGCTATTTTCCCAACTTGCTCACTCAAGTAGCAATCTTTGGAAATGGTTGAAGCCACTCTTTAGCCATCTGCTGTAATCCGACAGTACTGTAAATTTTTATTTGATGGGTTATGTCGCTTATAGTGAAGGTCGGTCTTTTCTGGAGTGTTCTGTAGAAGTGGTGGAGTCCCCGTCCCTGGAGAGATTTAAAAGACCTGGGATGTGGTGCTTGGGGACCTGGGGTGGTGGTGGACTTGTCACTGCTGGGTTAACAGTTGGACTCCGTGATCTTAAAGATGGTTGGTCTTTTCCAACCTTAACTATTCTATGACAAAAAAATTACAATGTAAGCAGAAAATATTTTGATCAATTGTACCCTGTTTTAGTTTGGTAATTATTTGATAGAACTGTGACTTTGAATAGTGAGAAGTAGACACTCAGTACAGTTAGAGCAGATCCTGAACCTCATCTCTGAAACTTGTTGTTGTTTCATTTGCCCTTTAGTAGGGAGTTGAAGAGTAGGGTGTTACTTATATTGTCTGGGTTGGAGCAAGCTTCATGTTTTTATGGTACCAGGGTTGCAATTTGGATTATTTAATATGAAATAACCTAATAGTAGACTACTTAATAGTTCCTCTCTGTATTTTATCTCAAATGAGGTGACCAATAAGTTTCCTTGTTGAAAAGGAATTCCCCACCCCAACTTTTCTATGTGTGGTGAACTTAGTGCACTCTCCAGAGGATAAATTTGCTTGTTATGTGGAATGTCATTCTAATTATGCATTCAAATATGAGACATAATTATAGATGGAAGATACTCAGACAGCCTGAAACTGCTAACTGTAGCAGAAGTGGACAGACTTCCACTCCTTACTCAACACATGTATGATTCTAGATGGATAATAAGTATTTCAAACCATGAAAACTGAAGAGCAAGGAAGCCAATTTGTTTTGCTTCTTTATAGTGCTTTTCTAGTCATTTGTTACTGTTGACTGAGTTCAGCTGCAATCCCTCATCTCCCTCTATTTCCTGCCATTCAATTCTATTATTTTAAACTATCTTGCCAGGCATTGTACAGAGTACTGTACTGCTTTTATGATTTTTCATGTCCCTGAGGCATTAAGCTTGCTATCTTACAGGCAGATAGACAACATCTTAGGTCAACATAAATGCTCTTCTTTTATCTCCTCCAGGCAAGTACATTCAAACAGAATTATGGAGTGAATAGAAACTCTTCTTCCCTGAATCTCTTACCTGTTCTCAGCTATCAAATGCAAAAAGGAAGTAAACAGCTTTTACCAAATCTACTTTTTGTCTGTAGGGCAAATTCCTTTGATTGTTACTTTGGGCTCCTCAGAATAAGGGGCTCATCCAAACCTTAAAAATCTGTGTTAATTTTGTGTCAAGAACATGAAGGTTTTTTTGATCTCATTCATGTTTGCCTACTATCTTAGGGTGAATGTTAAGGTTCAAGTGTGAAGGGGGCTGAGAAGATGAAGTGTGGATAGTTTGATGATCTAGGTCCTGCAGTGGCCTAAAATAAAAAAGAAGACAAAGTATGTAACTTGGCTTTTGATGGACTTACCATGTAAATATAGTTCGGAATATGTCTTTATTGTTTGTTAGGTAATGGATGCTTCAACAGTTCTGCTTGTCCAATAACCAGCAGGTTTTTATAACAGGACCAAATATCAGTTTGGAATGTTTTTCAGACATCTTTGGAACAGCTTTGCAGTATTTATTTCTCTGTATCTGAATCTCTCTTCCTTGGTGCAGTAACTAATTTTGAAATGGTAATACTGGCTTGCTTTATTGCAAAAGAATTAATGCTCTAGTACAAAATAAGAAACCATGTCTATTGCCATAAAATAGCCTCTTTTGGTTAACAGGAGGCTGTATTGCTTCATTTCAGAGAATAGGCCACGGTNGAGAATAGGCCACGGTGATAAAAATCATGCTGATGCAGACAGATCACCTATCTTCCTCCAGTTTATTGATTGTGTATGGCAAATGTCTAAACAGGTATGTTGTGTTGTTCTCCAGAAGGTAACAGAGTGAAGAGATTACTGAATTAAAACCCTACATCTTTATTTTTGGAAATAGTATTTGAGGAGGACAGCATACCCCTCTGCTCTGACCTGTAGTGAAAAAGAGTGTATTTACTTTTGTGAAAGTGATATCCAAGCTGTGGTTATGTCAGTGGGCATGGCACTGGCTGTGCAGGCATGGCTGGTTTTCTTGGATACAAGATTCTCAGACACACACTGAGGGGTGTTTCATACTCGGCAGAAAGCTTTTACAGGAATTGCATCCAGCTGCCTTAATGGGGTCTGTTGTTTTGTTTGGCCATTTTGTGAAGCTGTCCCTTGAACTGCAGGGACACATGTTGTTTTGTCAGTGCTTAAAAAGGAAGCTAGGGAGCTTTTGAGTGCTGTGATTTAACATTGTATGGTCAATAAGTAATGAAACAAAGCAGTGAACTTGGTCCATTTAGGGCCAAGGATCAGGACCTTTATTTTCCTATATGGTGCTGCACTGTAACAGTGCACTGAAGATACCTTACTCTGTCTTGCTAGTAAAAGTGTATGTATAACCATTCTGTATTTTATTATTTTTATAAATTAAAGGTAGGTAGAACATTTTGAGATTTTTGAGTGGCTAGTTTGAGAAAGTTGAACACCTTGTGTCATTTGAACACTTAGTCTGCTATAAAGTACAAGAAAGTATTTCCTTAAAAATTACTTGTAGAGGTAGCCAGGCTTCTAAACTCTACCTTTAGCCTTTTAACCAGGGCATGTGTGTATCCTTCTGCGTTTTCCATGTAAACAATGAATTTGTCTTTCCTGGTTTTAGTTTCCTACGGCCTTTGAATTCAATGAGCAGTTCCTGATTACAATCCTGGATCACTTGTACAGCTGCCGGTTTGGCACTTTCTTGTATAACAGCGAGTTTCTCAGAGAAAAAGAGGTTAGTCAAACCACTGACTCTGTAATCGCACTGCTGTCTTTGGGTGATTGCAAAAGTTTTGGTTCCATTGTATTTGGTTATAGCCCTTGCGGACAGTGATTTTGAACTGGCTTTATTCTTATAGAATAGTACCATGCAGTCACTAAAATATTTGTCAAGCACTGGGTTTGGAACCTTTCTAATACAGTAATGTATTATGCTTCTAAGTAAACCAGAAGTGTATTAATTTTAGAATGTAACGATGGCTTCTGTGACGGATTTCTTGGTTTTATGCAAATACTTACCGTTCTTATTTTGATTTCATTTTAGAAAGTGACTGAGAAAACGTTATCGTTATGGTCTTTGATAAACAGTGAAAAATCTAAATACACCAATCCTTTTTATAGTAAAGAGCTAAACCGAGCACTCTATCCGGTAGCCAGCATGCGGCATTTAGAGCTTTGGGTCAATTACTACATCAGGTGGAACCCAAGGATTCGGCAACAAGTAAGTAAATTCTCTATAGCATGCAAAAAACGTTTTTAGACTTTGGAAATATGGATTTTGTGTCATAACTGACTTGTAGAGCAGTACTTGTAATCTGCTCAGGTTTTTAATGTTATTTTTGTAAAGATGGAGAAAAAAGTGAAATTAATTATTTAGTTCTCTCGTTAGCTCCTTGGACTTATTTCCCTGTTTAGTAGCAAGTCATCCTTGAGCTCCTTCTAGCCCTTTTTCTTGGACACATGTCTGAGAGCATTTGATGCTACTAAATCCTAAATGACAATGCTTAGAAATAGGGCTTGCTGATCCTGAAGAGTTGGGGCATTAGCAACACAAACACAGTTGCATTTGCTCGGTCTTTCTCCTTTTGCTGAGATAGCAGAAGAAATCATTTACAAATGAAATGACCCATTGAGTCCTTTCTCTTTCAAAGCTATATGTATTGATGGTAAGATTTAATTTTTTTATGTAACATTGATGACCCAGCATTGTTGACACTGTTACTGAAAATTATACAAATGGATCAGACTGGAAGTCCAGAAAAGCTTTTCTCAAATGAAACATAGTTCAGTTCTGTGCTTTTAATGCCTATGGACATTCCATGTTTGTTAGAGTCTTGCAGGAAATCTCAGCCATCGGGCACATAAAGATGGTGTACAGAGACTTTTTTGTCCTTTTTAACAGCTTGTGGAGGTTTGAGTAGGAGAAGATAGAGGAGCAATTTGTTTGACAGAAGCAGTCTTCACAGTCCAGCCCTTGGAATGAGTCAGTAGTTTTCAAGCAATACACTTCCTTTTCCACAGCTGATCTCCTGTATTATTTACAGCACTTGCGAGGCTTCAGGAAAGCCAGGCAGTTGGCTATGGCTTTTTACAAGTATGTCGCCCATTTGAATTTGAAATTCTGGTTTTAAAGCTTTTGTCGCTTGTTGTGAAGGACGAGGGTGTTTTGCAAAAGGTGAATCCAAAGATTTATTTAAGAAAGTGAAGGATTGTAAGACATGCAAATTAGCTGTAGATCTACTTAAAAATGCAGTTTGCCATTATTTGGGAAGGCTTTTTGGCAGGAGTTTCTCATTAGCAATGCAAACTCAAGTGACAGTATTCCATGCTGCTACTACTGGTCCCTCATTTTTACCATTTTTGTACACAAAATGCAACTTTTTTTTTCCTGCACATGAAATTTATGCTTCATCTTTACTTAAGCGACTGAATAATGAACATGTGTGGCCTGAACCATTTTTTTGGATGACATTTCTTAGTGCCATTACTTAGAAGCATGTTCTGCTAGCAAAACCATTATCCTGCATCACCAGTCATCTTTGCACCTACATTCAGCATTGATCCACCTTCCACAGGTGCCTCAGCATTCATCACGATGCTCATATGGGTGCGTAGTGAGGGGTGCATCTCAGAGTGCTGGTTGAACTGGTTTTGACCTGGTGAGGTGTTTAACCCTTTGCTGCTGAAACTCCACTGCTGACAGCTTTGAATTACAGGCAGTTAACTGGGAAACAGCAACAATTTCCAGACAGGTGCATTCAGCTGAAGGTAACTTTAGGCTCTGTCTCTGCCTTGGACATTTGTAATACTTCTTTTCCATTTATTTCATTACTCTGAAAAGGAACTTAAGCTCAAAGTGGAAACTGTTAAAAGGCTCTTTCTGAGTAATCTCTTGAAAGCCAGAGCAGTTGATTTTAAACACATGCAAGTTTACTTAGAGAATTCACTAATAAAGTTTTTTATTTCACTTATTTACATTACGTTGCAAATTTACCATTAAAAACTCAAGTAAATTTCATCAGTGAGGGAAGTTATATAATCTGAAGGCATGGATCTTAATCTGATCAGTGTAGCTAAAATAATCTGGCTAAACACTGTTTTTTAGGGAAGATGCTGAGACATTTGGCCTCTGGACTCTAAAACCTTTCAGTAAGTCAAGAAGAAAGCTTTGGTCAAGGTATATGAGTAACTATCTTGCACACAATATTAAGTAACAAGAAAATAAAACCCATATGCTCAAGGAAGTGGTGACTGATTTTTATTGAGTTAGGACAAATGGTTTTGTGCAAAGATTGACTTTGGGGGACACAGCTGGAAGGCAGAAGGCTCTCAGTTCACAACAATGAGTATTTCTGTTTAGCTACAACTTGCTACACCTGCCAGGAGGCCCTGGATACTCCAGCAGCCTGTGCACAAGTAGTTGGAGTGTAGTTCTAAGACTAACACGGATCTCTTTCTAGCAGCCAAACCCCGTGGAGCAGCGTTACATGGAGCTCCTTGCATTGCGTGATGATTATATCAGGAGACTTGAAGAGCTACAGATCACAAATAATTCTAAGATATCCAATTCATCAGCCTCATCAACATCTCCCTCACAAATGGTGTCCCAAGTACAAACACATTTTTGAAGAAAACGTTGACTTCTTTCTATACTGTAATAGCAAGTGGTGCTTAACATAGATCTATAACATAAAGAGGAATATTCTAATGCCTTACACATTGTCCTAACACAAATTATTTTAGACTGTCTTCATTTGCGGAGGACTTCAAAACAAACAAACAAACCCAACTCTTCGATTACGTGCCTTTCAGAACCTGTGGACTGGGAACATTATTAATCAACTCATAGCTATGGAGGGCTTTAAGAGTTATTTTGGTAGGTCTGGTACAATTGAAATTAAATTGATTCATTGTTTTCATAAGAATGCTTTAATTTATTACATTGTAGGTCATGTTCCTGTAAGGAAATCCATGCTCAGTCTTACGTGTCGTGAATAAACACAATAATGTCAATAGGAATAGTCACATTGTATAAAATCAGGTATATGTGTATTCCTGTTAGGAATACATTCATGGAGTTCATGAGAAAAATAAATTCTATTACAAGATGTCAGAAGCATTGAAACTTTCCAATTACCTGAGAATTCCAAATTTTTCTTTTTTTAAATAAACAGAAATATGGAAGGCATTTCACTGATATGCTTCTAAATAAAAAATTCAAATAGCTCCATAGATACCAAAATAAAACAAACTTTTTAATTGTAAATTCATTTTATTTAAAAAAAAAACAAACAAACAAATGACAATTGTACTGGATTCTGAGAAGTTCTGTTTGGGCTAACTGTTCAGCACTAAAGTGTAGTACAAATGATCACTGGCAGTACTGGTTCTTTGAATTAATATAGAATTAAATGTTACTAAAGAAAGTTTATATAATTTAAAACAGAACCACAGAGACATTGCTTTAATATCCAGCAATAGCCATAGTATTAAAGCTTCTGTTTGTCTTCTAAAAGTAAATGTGCCTGTTTAAAGGAGCTTTTATACCAAAGTAGGCAAAAATTCTCAGTTATAAATAATTTTGGAAACTTGTACATTTATACTTTACTGTTTAATTTAACTTCTGTTCAGCAAATTTATTCTTACATATTTAAGGGGCATCGGTATCCAAGATTTGCATATAGTGTGTGCACTTATATTGAACATTCAAGTGAGCTCTAGTTTCAAGCCCACCTTTTAGAGGCTTTTTGTAAATCTTTAATTTGTTCCTTTCAGGTATTTTTTTTAAATAGTTGCAAGCATTTCTTATGACAGCACAAACTTTGCTCTTGATATTTAATTAAAACTTATATTCTCAGAAGTTTAATGATATTCAGGCAATCCAGGAAATACTGCAATTCAGAATCTGTAAAAGACTCTAATATTGTTATTTTAAAGGAGATATTTTGATGCTTGAGGCTTCTGTCATTGTAAATTATTGTACATGTGGTGACTTTTGATCTGCAAGATATAATAGGATTATATATAAATTAAGTTTTGTGTAAGTATATATAATATAGTTTATTAGAAATTCTGCAAGTTTATAAAGTGTAAATATTTTGCATATGAAAACTAAATTTAAAGCTATAGTTCCATAAAATAAGTCAAAGTTTAGAGGACATTGAATATTTTTAAAACAGTATTTTTTCAAAGGAATAAAAGTATACCGCCTCTGGATTTAATTCAGTATATGCACTGAGTTGCACTATGTTTTCAGGGAAGTTCAGAGCATACAATATGTGTGTTCTAAATACGCAGAATTATATTACTTTTGTCCTCTAAATTTCATTCTCCCATCTATGCTCTCCAGTATGTGTATCCAAAATAACAATGTTGTCCCCCAATCTTGACTTGTTAAGGTAAATAAGATTCATTACATCATATAAATGAAGAAGGATACTCAGTTATTCATGATGTACTTTACATTTTGAAAGCTATGCATAATCTGGTATATTTGCCTTCTACTTCCTTGTGGTTTATTAAAAAAAAAACAACAACTATTTTTATTAGAATATTTAAAGTTTCTGTATTTGAGTTTAACATATTGGCGACATCTTTGAGCGGTGTGAAAAAGTTCAGAAAATCTAATCGTTTTTACTGTGTAAACACTACATGATAACCTATTGCATTTGGGAAAGTGTAATATAATGGAAAGGATCTTTTTGCACTTACTTCCTTACATATTACTTTGTTCATATTACTCTTCAGCTGAATTTGTCTTTGGAGCTCTCTAACGTGGCTCTTTGTGGGCTTGGAATTTTTCAAGTCAGCAGATAAGATAGGTGTTTTAATTGTTTTTACATATGAGGCCAGCATAAGGGTGGTTTTAATCCAATATGTTCTGGAAAATACTACTTGCGAATGTAGGCACACAAACATCTCTCTCCTTCCCCTATAACTGGGTGCTCCGGGCTGTTGTTCTGCACAGACCTCCTGTCCTCTGTGCGCACACTGTGGCCTGTTCTCTGCCAGGAGCACACCTGGGGAAGCTTCTGCAGTCGTGAAGAAGAGAGTTCCAGGCGCCGAGTGCCTTTTCTAGGAGGGGTGAAAAAGCAGAGCTGGGGTGTCAACATCACCAGCAATGAATGCCCAATATCCCATAAGAAATGTCAGTCTTGGAATGCTAGTTTAGGTTTTTTGTATTCTTCCTTTCATGAACCTGAGGAGATAAGCTAGTTTTTGTGCTGGGCTTCAGTTACTTATTTAGAAAGGTTATTTGTTGAATGCCTTCTTTATTTGCTCATGCCTTACCCTTCCCCCCAGCATCACTGTTACGGCTGTACCCAAGACATGACTTGTGTGCTACCTCCTGATGTATTATTAACCTCTGCCTTGAGTTCAGGTGTTGTCTCGCAGCGAGCATTCTGTCATGCATGAGAAAACATGATCTGTAACAGCGCAGGATCTCCTCAGTACTACCGCTTCCTCACTAACCGTGTCGGCCGCTCTCCTTGGATACCGCGGGACTGCTCTGGAGCCAGGCCTTGTGTGTCAGGCGGCGTTGGGCCAGGGGGAGAGCAGTGAACATCATCCGTCTGCCGTGTATGTGCGGGGCGGGGACAATAAAGATGTCAGTACTGAACTCTCTGCCTCCAACAGCCCTTTTCCTGGCGCGCCGGCTGTGTGCCGCGTCTCCGTGCTGGGGCTGGAGGGGGCGGCGGGCGGGGGTTACCCGGCCCGGCCCTCCCTCAGCCCGGCCCGGCCCCG
>WEIT01013384.1:245494-262853 GCA_013389985.1 Dryoscopus gambensis
GGCCCCCCGGCCTCGGGGCGGCCTCCCCGGACCCCCCCGGCCCGAGAAGCTGCAATCTGAGGGCGGCTGCTGTGCAGCGGCGGATGGTCCGCGGCGGGAACCGGCTGTTGTCAAAGTTTCCTGCTGCGGTTGCCGTGTGCCGGCAGTGCCGCCGCCGGCTTGCCCGAGGCTGAGGCAGCCGCGCGGCTTTGGCCCGGGGGTTGGGGCAGCGTCCTGCAAACTCGGACTGAGACTGCCCGCGGGTTTTGAGTCTGTTCCCGTTTGGGGTTTTTTTCGTGCGTGTATTCAATATGCGGAGGTGTGACTGTCCCCAGACTGTCCCCCGGTGTGCGGTGTGTCCCCGAGTGCTGTCCGTGTCTCCGTACGTGTGTGTCCCGGTGGCCTGTCCGTCTGTCGGCAGGGGTGTGTGGCGCCTCTTCGGCTCCCGGCTGCCCGCGGGTCCGCACGGTCTCACCAGAACGGTGCCAGGCCCTGGTGCCAGGTGCCACACCTCCTCCAGCAGCCGCTGGCAGAGACATTCCTTCACTCAGAAGTTTCCAGCTGAAGGCAGACTATAGAACTTAGTTTAAAAATCCTTAAACAAGGACTAGAAATGAACGGAAATCCCACCCGGATGAAAACTAAATAAAAAAGAATATTTAATATCAGTGCTAGGTTCCAGTCTCTGTATTCTCTCTTTTTTCTTTCAGGAGAAACCTGGGATTTTACATCAGTCTAATGAGGATGGAAATCAAATGTCCATTTTCTATCATCAAAACATACACTTTTGTATTCCTTATTAATGCACTCTTATCCTGATTTTCAACTTCCGTTCTTCTTATCTTGCTCTACCCTGGGCCAGTTAAAATGTCCATTTGCCGTATAGTTTACTGGTTTGCCAGTACGGTTGTAGCAGGCCGGGCTGTGTGTGACCGCAGATGGGGCAGAATGAAAGGCAGTGCTGCTGTGTGCCCCGCTGGCGCGTGGGGAGAAGGCACACCGGTGTGATCAGTGTTCTGTGGAGCACTGACACGTCCCCCACGCTGCTCTCAGGGCATGGTCCTGCAGTCGTATCCCTTTTCCTGCTGCTATTAGCTGTATTGATGTAGTGATTCCTGGTGAAGATAAGCCATAGAAAAAAAATCCTTTTCTTAATTAGCAAGTGAGTGCGTATTTGAAAACAGACTTAGGCAAGCCCTGAAGAGATACACTGGAAATTAAGAGATGTGAGAGAAGGAGAAATAAATGAGGTAAGAGAAGGATTACTGAAGTATTTAGCCCTTGGGCTCTTTTGCAAAACTTAAGTGAAGAGTTCTCTAAGTGGATCTGGGTCCGAGTTCAGCACTAACCTGAGAGTTATCTTTGTTGTTCAAGCAGGACTATCATAGATGTGTCTCAGTTGCAAAGCAACGTTGTGAGATCTAGTCCTGTGTAGAAAGTGCAGGTGGGGAGAAAGCTATTAAAATTTATCAGAAAAGTTTTGAAAGGTCTTCCATTCAGGTATGATGTTGTTGCATGGATCTCTGTCTTATATCTAGCTACAGTGGCAGAGTTAATGTAAGGAAAGACCTTTTGTCAGTAATAATTGGTCATCTAAGGCTGTTACCCCACCCTCTTAATGTCCGAGGTGTGATGCACCTGCTGGGTGCTGGGTAAGTGTAAGCGTATTCACTTCAGTGTCATGGAACATTTCGCAGAATGCAAAGCTAGTTTGTGAATTAACTAAAAAAAAAAATTAACATTTTCTTTCTGTACTTGACTTCTGAATAAGCATTCAGTCTGTAGAAGAGCCCAACTGAATGGTTTGAAGAAAAGTGGCAGTTATCTAAGGTATCGGCTGAGGCTGCGGCAACGCTCGGGGAACAGTTCCCTCTGAACGTTCCCAGGTTTCCATGGACACTGGTGTGTGTTTTTAAGCACTGGTGCACTTCAGTGTCATTGCTTCTCCCTCTCAGTGCTGCATTACTGGTGAGCAGCAGTAGTTCAGGGGACTGTTGACGAGTTGTATCACCTGGGGTTTTGTGTGGTTCAGATGCTTTAGGCTTCTTGTAAACACCCTGTGCTGTACAATTCGGCGCTGTGGCATGGGAAAGCCCACCCTGAAGATTATCCAGGGTTTATTTCACGAACTGGAAAAAATGCAGCTAACTAGAAGTTACCCTTTAGAAAACATGTATTTTCAACATTTAATATAAAATACAACATTAGCATAGTTTAAATATTTTAATACTAGCATGAAGTAATTTAATTCTGAGGATTTACAGAATAATCAGGACATATTAATAAGGACAGTATAAGGAGTTTCCTATTACTTGGCCAAACTCATCCATGGATGGCTTTAAGAAAAAAGCGTGTGAGTGATAAAAATTACACTGGATAAGAAACATAACAATTTTTAAGTTCCTAGGACCCAAACCTTGCTTTTAACCTCCTGACAGCTGTGCCTCTGACATGATCTAGTAAAACTCTTTTTTCTAATTTGATCAGTAAAATAGTTGCATTCTGCCCACAAAGCAAACTAAGTTTTATGATGTTAGTTATCACTTACAGTGTAGCTTTCTGGACTGCTCAATTGCTATGCTATTGAAAATACACATTTTGAATTACTGCTAAATAACCTGAAATTTCTGGTTTTGTAGCCCAACTGGATCCCACGTGGAATGGTGTAAACAGCTGATAGCTGCAACCATTTCGAGTCAGATTTCAGGGTCTGTCCCATCAGAGGGTGTGTCCAGAGACTACAGGGTAAGTGACTTTGAGGAATGCACTGATTTCTTTTAAGATAAGAGAGTGGATGATCGGGAAGGTCCTTGCTATGCTGATTAGCAGGTGGTAAGTACTTGAGTGATCGCTGAATGTTTCAGAACTGGAAACATCTCATTATGTGTGGGAGTCTTTTGAATCTGCTTTGTGTTTTCCTCCATTTTCGGAATAGTGCTATTGAAGTCTACAGAATAAAAATTAACAGAGAGGTGAAAGGAAAATTAAGATGTCAATGTTTTGAATAAAACGTCAAAAGTGAGATATCTTTTCTTTTGATTACTATATAAAATAATTGGTAAAGTAGATTATAGTTGCAGGTTGAAATGGTTTCTAGTATATGTTATTCAGAGTACAGAATTGAGCTTCTCAGATTTCACAAAAAATAAATGAATGTCTTTATTACTGTGTGGAGAACATAATTGAGTATAATTTTTCGCGGGGTTTCACCAGAGATACGGAATTTAACATCAAACAAACAAACAAGTCACCTTTTTCATTCCCTGCCAGCAGCATTTTCATCGCTAAGGTAATGACTGCACAGCATGGTTTACCTGGCAGTTCCACTGTGCATTTGTGCCCCTGTTCTTTCACGCTCACTGGCTGTTCCCTCCATGCAGCCACTCAACTCAGCTGTCAAGAAGGGAGCATGGGCAGTTTTTCTTCTCTCACAACATGACAAAAGTTATCCATGTTTCAATTCCCTTTAGGAAGCCCAACTTGCTGCTGTCTGTATCCCTTTTTCTTCCTAGATTTGTAAGTTTTATTGTCTTCATACAGAATGGCCAAAGGAAGATTTTTATCTCTTTTTGTTTGTTTGTTTTGTTTTAACTAGATTTTAATTCTCATATGCTCTGTGATTACAAAGTTTGTTGTCTGGGAACAGTGTATTTTAGATTCAGTGACAGCAGGTCAGATTCAGCTTGAGTCTGAGATAGGTCCACAAAATGTTTTTGACTGTAATGTATTTAAAAGTTCAACCTCAACAGAGTTTCACACTATTGGCACAGTCAGCAGCTTGTAAAGAGTAGCTCTGCCATAGTAGAGCAGCTGAGTTGCAAATGCTTGCTCCAGGTCAAGGCCAACATTTTTGGTAAAACACTGTGGGAAACCTTGCGTTACAGCTGTTGATGTTGCATTTGCCAAGGATTTCATTATAGTAAAACCCAAGTGTGTAAGCTTGGTGTTCAGTTTGTCTCTGAGTTAGAATGCATTCCTCTGGAATGAAGAGCACTGTTTAATTCTGAATAACTTCCATCTCTATACCAAACTCATCTCAGATATTATTTAACAGGAATAAATCTTTTAAAGCCTAATTAAAATTCTACTTCATTCTCTGTCTCTGAGAAATGAGAGAAAAGGATTTAAGCCTGATGGTTTAAATTAAGAATTTTTGTGGATAAATTGTATTCGACATCATTGTATTGCCATGGTTTGAAATCCCATATTTGTACATAACTTGATGGAATTTTTTATGGTTGCTCACTCAGTGCCACTGACAGGTTGGGGTTGTTCATTTTTACTGTGGAATTCACACATGAAAAGACAATGCCCATATTTAGCTCAGTTTTCCTTTGAGACATCTTTCTCTTTTGATGCACTTTCCTGGGTCTTCGTTTCCTCTGGTTACTGTGAATTGTTGCATTTAGAGACTTATCTTTTGGCTCAGAAGCTTCAGGTCGGGTCACATGTGTGTGTTTGCTTCTGGAACTGGTCAGGTAGTTCTGTTAGTTTGTACTGGATTTACCAGGAACTCACTGTTTTATTCTTTCTTTCATCCTTTTTTTATTGTTTAAATTAATATGTTTGCAAAACCAGCTAAATATATTGATTCTTGTATCTAACAGTGTTGCTCATGTTACTCTTATATGACTTACCTTACCAGAACGTGATTTAAGGGAGGAGGGAGGCAAAGGGGCAGCTAATGGCCTAGTCAGAGCTGGAGAGCACTGGGGGAGCTCTTGCTTGCTAAACCCTACAGCAACATGATCTCAGTCTGAGTTGAGCTCTGCTCTGTGTGTCTTCTCTGACACACTCTGCCTGCAGCCTGTTCTTGAATGAGGGGCTCATAAAAGTGAAAATGGCTTAGGTTGTAGTTGCTGACTACAAACACCTTCAGAAGTTGAGAAGACTTGTCTTTCTCTGAAAGGTCCAGTGGCTCTCCTTCATAGCTCTTAGTGCAGGCTTATTGTCTTCCACCTAGAAGGATTACCAGGCTCTTTCTTCTCTTTTAACAATAGCACAGTGTAGCAGGATAAAAGAGTGATTAGGAATGAACGTTTCCAAAGAGCTTGGCATTTGTTACATCACTAAAATGAAGTGGCTGAGATTTTTTTTTTTAGACCAAAACAATTCTGCAAATGAGAGGTACTAGTTCTGCATAGTTTTGTTTTGTTCTTTCAATATCCAGCTATAACTAAAATGTTTGGGAGTAGAGTTCTTTTGAAAATCTGGTGAAATAAGATACAGTATCTTTAACAAATCAAATCCGTGTGTTTCATTGGATAACATTTTATATTTTAACTAACAGGTGTACAGGAGGCCGGTTATACGGGTAAGATTACCTTTGGCTAGCAGTGAACGGCCTCCTACCTGTGTGTCTCTTGTGCTGTGTGAGATCTTGGTGTGTCAAGTGTTCTTCTTTACTTCATTAATGGGTTTTATGAACCAGTCAGACCATTTTGCTATGCAGTGCAACAGCTTCTTTGCCATAGAAATGCTTTATATACATTACAATGTTTTCGTGAGCAATAAAAGTCAATGTGTAAGAGAGCAATATTTTAAAATTATGTTATGAATGTGCAATACTAACTTCAGTTTTATTACATTAATTTTGACAAAATGGATGCTTGCAATTCAGGTTTACATGCTTCAGACTGCAGAGTACTGTGTTAGCAGCTCTAACATGTCTGTGCTAAAGAATACCAGTGGTAAAAGCGTTACGTCTCTGTCTGTCCTATTTAAATAAGTTCTGAATTCATGCTTGCCCTTGTACTTGTTTTACATTAGTTGTTACCAAACTGTAACAGGATTGAAAGTTAGGTTTGAAGTTAGGCACTAGTGCAATGACCTACATCTTTTTAATGATAATTTTGATACTAGGGCTTGCCCATTGTTCATTGAAGATTAAAAAGGGCATGCCTTGTTTTCTTGCCCCTCTCTCTTAGTAACATTTATGGAGTGAGAAATGATCTGGATAGTGTTCTGACATTGTTCGTGAAATGTGTCCAACACTTTTACTCAGACAAAGACCTCTTGTCTGAAACCAAGAGATGAAGTCTGAATGATTTCTTTTTCTCATCCGTTGTTTACATATTTTAAAATGATGTGTTTAGTCGAATCATACAAATCCACAAGTTCATCTTTTTTTAATCTTTTTTTTTCTTTTACATAAATAGCACTTCAAATAATTGGTCTGAGTTGAGTAACAAAAACTGGTTTTGTTCAGTTGTTCCCAGTTCTGTGTAAAGGCTTTGATATTTGAACAGTCTGCTCTGCTTCTTTGTCTTTCATATATTTAAAATGCTTTGGTGTATTTGCTCATTGTCCTGCTGGTTTTCTTCTAGAGGTCACAATGTCTACTTTTCTTTGATTTCAGAAACAACATAATTATGATCTGAAATTTAAGTAATTTCTGTATAACAGAATTCTAGCCATACCTAAATGTTAGTAGTCCTTTATAACTTGAAGGGGTTTTTTAATTACTTAAAATTTTTTAAGCTCATGTAGAGTTCAAATTATCTGAAGACATGTGAAGTCCTTCTTCTGAGTTGTTTCTTGAGGGTTCTGTAGAAATCCTGTAAAAAGAAAAATTGACTTTTAACAAACATCTGTAAATTTAGATTGAGGCTGATTTTACAGTCTGACTAAGTGAGAAGTTATTTGCATTTGAACTGGGAGTAATAGACTGTCACGAGCACAACTCCTCTCCAGTTGTTAAAGAAAGAAGACGGAAGAACTTTTTTGGCTGAACGTATTAAAGCAATTCCTTCAGCTGACCCGATGACATTTGTGCTTCTCTCTGGTGTGCATAAGGACCTTATGTTTATTAAAGAACTTTAATAATGTTCAGGATATGCTGCCAATTGATTCAAAAACAAATTAATGTGACAATGTGAATTGTTTGCATATTTTGCTGTGAGTAGTAATTTTAGGTTCTGTAAAGTTACTGGCCAAGTTCCAAGCAACAACATAGAAGTTGCTGGAAAGATACGTAAAACTATAAAGTTGAGAGTTCAATTACAACATGTTTTACACAGTAAAGCATTTTTAAAGTGTCTAGATACTTCTATTTGATGTCGACCTGTTTTTTTCTGGTAAAGATTGCATGAGTTTTCCCATAATGCTGCCATTGCAAGCTGTACTCAGTTTCTTCTATTGATAAGCATGTGGTGTTCTTGAAATTAATTTTCTTCACTGTAAGGTTATTTGTCTTAAAAAGACAGTACATACTTTTATGTTCTTATCTACCAGCACTGACTCTTTTGTGAAAAAGGGAGTAAATTTTTCATTTTGTAGTGTGCCAAGTAGCATTCAAAGGATGGTGCTAATAGCTTGGATTCCTTTCCGTGGAAAAGTAGTGTGTGCCATGAGTGGAAGATTTTGGAAAGCTAAACTGGAGTCAAAGTATATGCTGTCTTTTTAAGGAAATTTTTAAAAGGGAAACAAAAAAAAGAAGATTCTGTCCTTTCACCTGTTGTCTGCATTTTTTTTGCTGTTACTTCTCTCTTGCCCTACTGCTGCCTCATGCAAAGCAGGAGATTCAGGATGGACACAATGGCTATCATTCTGAAGCAGAACCTGATCAGGTGGCAAGTTTTACTCATCTTTCATTCATTAACTGTGTAGCAAGGTACTATATATTAGTACTCATACCGTGCATACAAATATTATATGTCTTATGCAAGACAAGCCCTAGAAAGCATTTAGTGTGCAACTGGTTATGTGCCAGGCAAAGTTTTCTTTGTAAGGTCATGTAGACTAAAATGTAATGCTGAACGTAAGCCCCGTCTCACAGAGCACATCCATCCTCAGTTTGTAAGCGCTGGCTGTTTCTCTACACATTATTTTCTGTGATTGGGTGCTGAATGTAAAATTTCAATAGTTTCCAGGGAAATCTGAAGCCAGAGATCAGCTGAAATATTTTTACAAGTTATTTATTAGTGGGGGCTTGGGGTAGTCTGTTTGGAAACAGACAGGTCCTACCAGTTATGTGTGTGTGGGTCAGAGCTGCAATACAAGGGGAGGGTTACTTGTTTGCTGTAACAAGTTAGCCCATTATATTTATTCAGGATGTAAAAAATTGAAACCCTAATATCTCATCATTTTGACCTGAGAGAGATCACTTTCTCCCATGGTCCTTAACAGTCCCACAAACCGTTTTATGCTGTATTACAATCTTCAGTACATGGTAAATCTTAGCTGCCAACAAAGGACCCAAAGAATCCATCATGTATCATTCAGCAATGAAGCCATTTACCTCAATGAAAAGTTATGAAACTAACCATTATTTTAAAATTGCTAATAGTTCTTCTGTATTTTGTTATTACTTCGTTCTTAATCGACCTTCTGGATCCAAAATTCCTATAGTGAACCTATTACATAACCTGTGGCACTCTGAGGAAGGTATTGATTGAAATAGAGCATTTTGGGGTGCTTTGTGCTATCAAAACCATAAAGTTAAAATGTTATATAAATAAAGTTTCTGCTGAATAATTCTCACAGATGAAAATAATCAAATATTAAATAAGCAGTGTTAGAATTAAAAAAAAAATAATAAGAGCTTTAAAATGTTCTCAACTAGATAAAATACCCCAAATAATACCTGCATTCAGCAAAACACTAACAAATTATTAATTACTAATTTGGGCTGATCTTACTATTCGTATTTTTGTATGCTATGTGTAGCTAGCATGTGAAACTAGTTGTTGCATAAATGCTTTGTTACTAATACGTCACTAATGTGTATGTCTGTGTTATATTTTAATACAGAGTTTTGTGTTTGGTTGTTTTTTGTTCCTTTCTTTTACTGTGGTACTGTTTAGTGCAGTTGTGTGATTTAAAAAAAGACACACTTCTTGTGTTCTAGTAATCTGGTAGTAAAAGCACTTTGCATCAAAATATATCGAAGTGGTACAGATGGAGAGTGAGATTTACTCATGATTTTGGATTTCTGCCAGGCACTGCGGGATGGAAACAAACTAGCACAGATGGAAGAGGCTCCACTTTTTCCTGGAGAATCAATCAAAGTTATCGGTAAGTGTACTACTGAGTGCTGCACTGAATACTATTAAATTGCAAGTTTATTTAAAAACAAAATATTATTTCCTTTTGACTTTTGTTATTTAATTTAATGCTACTTTAGATTAGCTGATTAGATGTGGATTTCTTTTCTTTGTCTTTTAAATCCAAGTGTAGGAAGGAGAAACCAGATCCAGAGGATGACTTGCTCCATATAGATAATTTTTTTTCCTAAGGATTTTTTGTTCCATAGAGGTGTTTGTATTGTATTTCTGCTTGGGGCTGCCAAGGATATGGCATAGATTCAAAATTGTAATAGCAAAAAACATGAAGTTATGGTAAGCTTAGTTTCCAGTGCTCAGTGGGATGTATTTCACTTTGGCGTGTGAGAGCGAGCTCTGCGTTAGCAGTGCAGTACTTGGCTGGGCAGGAATACCAGCAAATAAAAGTGAAAATGGACACATGAGCACAGAACTGAATTACTTGGGGGTTGGGTGCGTGTGCACCTTTGGGTGCTCTGTCTTTGGGGTGAGTGTGGGTGCTCTGCGCCTCAGGGCAGGGCCTGGAGCTGCCAGCAGCTGGGGGTACCTGCAGGGTGCTGGGGACCTGCCTGCCCTTGCTGCAGCCCTGCCCCAGGTGCTGAGGAGCTGCTGAGCAGCGCTGGGGCTCAGGAATTTGATTGCTTTCATTGTTGAGATAAAGACAACTTCGCAAGAATAAGCTTTCCTAAAGAGGTCAAGCATCAAAATCTTATGGAGCTGCTAAAATCTTGTGAGTTTCAAATGAAAATAGATTGTTATGGAACAAATTTCTATAATAGTAAAACCAAGCTTTAATTGATCTGTTTTCCAGCTAAGGATGTTATGTATATCTGTCCATTTATGGGAGCAGTCAGCGGTACGCTCACAGTGACGGACTTCAGAATGTTTATCAAAAGTGTTGAGAGGGTAAGAGTTCACTATCTATCTGCCTATTGTTTCAGGTAGGAATGTGCTGAAGTAGATTTCAGAAAGTGACAGATTCAGTGAAGTGTGATGTTACACAGCAGTCTACTAAACAAGAATTACTGTTGGCTCTAACGAAACACATATGAATAATATTAATTTGTACTTCTAATGTAATAAAATTCATTTGTTTTATGTACAAATTTCAGGATCCACCTTTTGTTGTTGATGTTCCCCTTGGAGTTATAAGTAGAGTTGAAAAAATTGGAGTACAGAGCCATGGAGACAATTCATGTGGTATAGAAATAGTTTGCAAGGTAAGGCATGCTAAAGATTTATAAATATTAAAGTATTTTCATTTCATTTTTCTGTAAGAAGAATCTGCCATGTGCTGTTTTTCTGTCTGGTCAGTTCCCTGTATTTGAATCATGCTTCATTTATTTCAGTTCCTCTATGATACTTGCAGTCTTAAACACTTCTGCCTTTTATCTCAAGAATGGATTCAAAGGAAAAGTGGCTATTTTTATATCAAGCATCTCTAATGACAGTCCTAGTTATCTCATATGAATGCTTAGAGAACTCCGTTCTCTTGGAGGTTAGATAATGTCAGAGACTTATCGCTCCATATATGCCTTCATTCAATCAAGCATCTTATAACTGTTTTTTCTTTTTTTTTAGTTTATCATAGAGTAAAACTGTAATTTACTTTTGACAGGATATGAGAAATTTGCGGCTGGCCTATAAACAGGAAGAGCAGAACAGATTGGAGATCTTTGAAAACCTTGTAACACGTGCATTTCCTGTTTCTAATGGGCTGGTAAGTCATAAGATGGAGAGGAGGCTGTCACTGGCTCTCCTCTTTTGGGAAAGTGGAGGGGAGGGAATACAAGGCCTGTAGAACAAACTTTGAAGTGTGGATTCATAAAATCTGTTACAGAGCAGGCAGGCCACTCTGACCCTGTGTGCTTTTTGCATTAATTCATCAAACACTGCGGTGTCCTGCTATTGAAGTTAATTTATACATAACCCTTGAGATCTAGATTTGCCTAATGTTGCTGATTAAAAATATGTATTTATTGACTCTTATTTTCTGCAGTAGGTAATTTAATATAGAAGTTCTGTCTAATACAACAAATAGGTGCAATTAATCTTGTTCTTAGCTGTAGAATTCTGTTTCATTTGCTTGTGTGGGTAAGGAACTGGTTGAGAGTAGGAAACCAATTTTCTCATCTTGGCATTGTCATTGATGTGTTGTGTGATCAGAGGCAAGTAATTTCAGCATTCTATTTCCTGTCTTGGTTTTGTTAATTTTAAACTCATACTTACTGGAGAAGACTATTTTTCATCTTCTTTCTAGCTGAGTGTTTTCCAGTCTTGACTGAAGGTGTTATGTCTGCTGTTCAAGAGTTTTTTAAGTGTTAGATTTGAAATACTGGAGTGTTCACTGCTTTGGGGCTTGTTGTGCATCCAACCTGTCAGGCAGTAATTTATGATTTTGTTTTGTTGTCTTTAGCCTCTTTTTGCATTCAGCTATAAAGAAAAGTTTGCTGTTAATGGCTGGAAAGTGTATGATCCAATGGCAGAATATAAGAGGCAGGTAAGTTATAGAAGTACTTGGTGTATTTTTTTTTTTTCTCCATCTCCCCGAGAGCCATTTAAACAAGGAAAAAATGTTACAGAAAACTCATCATTTTCAGCTCTTGCTACATAGACTGACTGTCTACATCTCATGTTTGGATACTAAAATGCAAGTGGCCTGAGTCTGAGTGCACTGAGCACCTGCTGAAGTTGATGGAGGTGCAGGTGCTGAGTACTTGAGCAAATTGGTCTAACTTAACTTGGTTCTGAAATCCACATTTTTCAAGTGCCGTTTCTACAAAGTACAGGCTTTCTAAAAAATTGAATTTGAATAAGCAGCATTAAACAGAAGACTGACTGTCATTTGTAATTTTAAATCTACATTTTCCATATGGTTATTTTCCATATCAATTTAGTAGGAAAGACTTCCATTGGTTTATGATTTAGTATGAAGACCTAAGTTTATAACTTATTTATAAGAAAAAGTGGACATGCCTTTTTTTAAAAAGTATGCAGCACATAAAATTTTTCATTGACCCAAACTCAGATATGTAAAGGTCTAACCTGAAAAATGGAAAACTGTTTTTACTTTCATACAGGGCTTGCCCAATGAGAGTTGGAAAATATCCAAAATTAACAGCACCTATGAGCTTTGTGATACATACCCTGCTGTTCTTGTTGTGCCAACCAGTGTAAAGGACGATGACCTTTCAAAAGTGGCAGCATTTAGAGCAAAAGGGAGAGTTCCTGTAAGTGAAACTTGTACAAGAGGATATAAGTGCTTTAGAAATTTGTAGCTTACAAGAAATTATTAGTGTTCTTTTAGGCTTTATTTTTTAAGTAACAGTGGGATGGCTTCCTTCCTGAGATGGGGTGGGGGGCAAAGAAAGAAGAAGTAGGCTCAGTGGGTTTAGAACTGAAGAGAGCAATTCAAGTGTGAATTTAATTGCACAATTATTGTGCCATGTAGTAAGTTTTTTGTTTAGAGTTAGCACTTCTAGGCCACAATGGTATCTGATGCTCTGGTGTGTATTAGCTTGTGTTCTGGTTGGGAGTAGAATGTGTCACAGCCGTATTGCTTTGCTTGAGAACAGATAAGGTAGCATTAGAACCCCTCTAAATGTGGTAGATGGTGTTGGTTATCATGCTTAGCAAGGCATAGGTGGACCATGTGTACATGTCCATAGCCTTCCATATGGAAACAGTTTTTCTTCCTCCATTGCCCTTTTTTTTCCAGTTAGAAAGACACAGGCTAAGTTGCTATTAGAAATAAAAGCGAACATGTTTAGAATTACTCTGTATTTCAAGCTCAGATTTGGGATGAGCAGTCAGTGCTAGTGTGTTGTCAATATGCTTTTGCATCAGCCTGTCCTTAAACTTGCATTTGTTGATTTGCCAGGAAATGATGCCAAAGAGGCAATGTGATTGTCTAGTTGTTCTCTGGCCTGCAGCTTTTATAGTAGTGTAATAAATTAAATAGTTTTCTCTTATTCCAGGTGTTGTCCTGGATTCATCCCGAGAGCCAAGCAACAATTACACGATGCAGCCAGCCATCAGTTGGCCCAAATGATAAGCGTTGCAAAGAAGATGAAAAATATTTGCAGACAATAATGGATGCCAATGCTCAGTCACATAAACTTATCATCTTTGATGCTAGGCAGAACAGTGTTGCAGATACAAACAAGGTAGGTTGGTATCATAACTAGCATTAGTTCATCAGCCTTATTACAAGGCTGAAGCTTGAGCCAAATATCAGGATGTGGAGAACCTGATTTTGATAAGAGATAAGAAAAGGTCCCTAAAGAGGGCAGGGGAAGGAAGGTAAGTTGCTTGTAGCATTTTGGAAGGGCTGGCAGGAATCAAAGGCAGCATGAAGGTGTAGCTGAGAAATTAATCAGTAAAGCTCACAGAAGACCAAAGCTTTCATCCCTAAAGGAAGGTATATGGATGGATTATCAAACATAGCCTGTTACAATTAGAATTTCTTTCACCTAAAAAAAGCCTCTGGTTTTTTAGAAAAACAAAAGCCAAAAATATGTTTTTACTAGAGCTAAAATAATCCCTTCTCTCAGAAAATGCTGAAACTTGAGCAAAATAATTCACTCTGCCCTATACTGAAGTCCTATACGTGTTCTTCTCATTGTCTGTTTTTTACCTTTTGAATGACAGGCTAAAGGTGGAGGATATGAAAGTGAAAGTGCCTACCCAAATGCAGAACTGGTCTTTCTGGAGATTCATAATATACATGTCATGAGAGAATCCCTGCGGAAACTCAAAGAAATCGTTTATCCTACTATTGATGAGACTCGGTGGCTGTCAAACGTGGACTCCACACATTGGCTGGAATATATAAGGGTAAAATGCTTTTGATGTGAAAAATCAATTACTTTTTTAAACCGTGTTTTTAACTTGCACTTCGGAAAATATTGCTAAAATAATACTGAAACTCAAGTATGTTGCTTTAATCAGGATAATCTTGTGAAAAAGTTTAATTTTTAAATAGTCACTTAGAACACAGCGTTTTAAGCATTCCATAATAGCTTTGTGTTTCCAGCTTTATGTACTGGCAGATGGTGAGTTAATTCCTGATAGCACAGTATCATATTTACTGCTGGACACTTTTATTTTCTTGAGAAGGAATGTTTGTGAGCCGTCCAGGGTTATCCCTCTTGTTTGGAAGAATGCCCTGGGAACTTCAGATTATATTTGAGCCACTGCCAAAAGGGCTTGACTGTGAATTCTGCAGTCTTTCTCATCCTTCCCTTCTTCAATGCAGTGTTACTGTTCTTGTGATGGGCACCTACATTTTCGTTCAATGTTTGTAGTCAGTGATCTATCAGGTTATCATCTGCCCTATTATTTAACATAATATTAAAATAAGACACTACCACACTCAGTTTTACAGTCAGTTTCACTAACCTTTGAAATTATTTTAGAGTAGATTATTTCATTACCTCGTTCAATCCCCTGTTTATGATTAATGTGGATGGAGTGTAATTTGTTTTATTAGCAGCTGGCTCAAATGTCACTCATGCAAAACATGTTAGGGATCGTTGATTAGTTTGACTCTGTTCAGCAGTGCCTGCTGACAGCTGCAGCAGAGCCAGTAGAGGGAGCAAACATGAAATTAAGAGTTAAATTTAATGATATTTTGGGAACAGTTTAATTTTCTTCTTTTCTTGAATTTGAACTATTTGAAACAGCTTTGGGAATCTGAGTATCTGGAAACTTTTCTTATCAGCCTGGCTTTAAATACAGTAGTCTATTTTGTGTCCATGGTCACCTTTCACTGCCACTGACTCTGGTGAGGTTCCCGGATTAGGCAGTGCCAGGAGTGAACGTTGATACCACTGTCAGACAGGTGACAATAGCCTAGTAATTGGAAATTTCATTTCAATTATTTTAAAGAGTTGACACATGTGACATTGTTCATTAATCTGTCCCTTACATGCTGCTTCACATTAATGGTACTGACAGCAGAAACTGCAGGCTGATTTCTTACAAGCTGCCATTATTGTGTTAACAGTGTTGATAGTAACTCTCTGAGATTTTTTTCCAACAATTCCTTGCCTTTTGACTTGGCTTGTAATAGCATTGACAATCCACAGCCTTACTCTTAACACATCTGCTGTTTTCTGGGCTCAGACCAGTGTGGCTGTGTCCCAGTTTAATGCAAAGCATTACTGGAAACTCACCTTCCAACCCCTGGCACCCGCAGGTGCCATTCAGGGCACAGATCTGCCACAGGACCATTCAGGGATGGCCCAGGAGTGTCTGTGAAGGCACTGGTAACTCTCTGTGTGTGAAGACAGTAGTAACAACATGGGTCACTCGGTGCTTATTGCACACCCAGAATATTTTCTGTCTGACGGTAGGACTTGTGCTATTAACTGTTTTTCAGTTCTCATTTTCTAAGCCAATCCAAAGCCAGGTATTCCTTAGGAGCCCTAACTGAAATACTGCAATGGTTACTAAGTTTTGAAACATCTGTAAAGAATAAGAAATTTGTAGAGGGAGCTGTTTTCTAAAGGCCGTTGTCCAAAGTGGAATAAAGTGCTTCACATACTCCACAGATATTTGCTCAATTAATAGTAAATGTGTTTTCTGTTTCCCATTCTCTGCTCATTTCCTGTACCTGTTCTGTTATTTCCAGCCATTTTCCTTCAGAGGCATCTGTGTTCTCTTTAAAGCAAGCTCTCACATACCTGTATGTTAAATAGATTCATTTTCTGCTTTTATTGAAGACCAAACTGTTTTAATATTTAGTGCAGTAGAGATTTCTAACTGAAATAATTGGCAATTAACTAGTTCAGATCACGAACTCTGTTCTCTCATAGACGTATTTGTATTATTTCTTGATATTTCCACCCTGGCATCCTTCAGTTCTACCATAAAAGTTATGCTCAGTGAAAGATAGAATCAATGGAAACTGTCTCTAAAACATGGTTCTTGAAATAGGTTTGAAGACTGATCTTGTGCACAGCTTCTCCTGCAGATGCTGGCTTTCCTACTTCCCAGAAGATGTTTTTGCATGCCTGGGAAGGAAGAAGTGCAAATATTTTGCAAGATTACATTTTCTGATCTTGGAATGCAGAATAGGAATTCTTCTGTGGTCCCATTTCTAGTGATTGTTTTTTTCCCCACATATTTTTCAGTGCTATGAGAGGTCATGTTAGAGACAAGTCTTCACAGGAGAGAGTTTATTTTAGAAAACTAGAGGGTGGCATCAGGGAACAAAAGAGGTGGGATTCTGAGTGGGGACAGGAGTAACAAGTTCACACAGGTGATCTCAGTCCTGTGCCATCTCTGTCCTGTCCTCTCCTGCATTGCTCCCAAATCCAGGCTGTTGATGATCAGCTCAGAAGCTGAATACAGTGTATACTTCATGCACCAGCAAATCAGAACAGGCTCCCAGCCAGGGGTTTCTGGGTTTGTTTGGGTTGTGTTTTGATATAGATTAGCTGGATGATTTGTCCCTTTCTCTAAACTCGGTAGTTTCAGTTGAACTGAAAATGGAGCAAGAAAGAGTGATTGATTAATGTGAAATGAACTTTGAAAACCTCAAACCTTCAGCCTTTGGAATAGATTACAGAATTTGTGTCTTTTCATCATAATACAGAATATCAATTAATTTAGAGAAGGGATTCCCGGGTTCATTTGTTATGTGCTGGTGATAATGGAGAGCTGGTAAGAACTCTGTCCTGGACAACAGAGTGCACAGTCTTTGTACCTCTAGGAATATGCATACCACCTTTTGGAAACCTCTAATTTAAAGCATTCTCATCAGGATGATTATGTAATTAATCTGAGATTTTAAAACATATTGACTTTAGGAGTATAAAATTACAACTTTTTTTTTTTTGTAAAGTTTTAGGTAGTATTTAATACGCTTGTTTCTTCCTTTTTGTTTAAGATGCTTCTTGCTGGAGCAGTAAGAATTGCGGATAAAATTGAATCTGGTAAAACCTCTGTAGTGGTGCACTGCAGTGATGGCTGGGATCGAACTGCACAGCTCACTGCACTGGCCATGCTTATGCTGGACAGCTACTACAGAACCATCAAGGGCTTTGAAGTTCTTGTAGAGAAAGAATGGATAAGTTTTGGACATCGATTTGCAATGGTAAGCTGGAAAATTTAGTGTGCAGTTTGTCACTTTCAGGGCTTTTACTTGAATAGCCCATTTTCTCACAGTACTCTGCTGCATTTTAGTTATTGTCTCTGGTGTCTTTTTAATGGTCTGAGTGTGTCAGAGAATTGTGACCTGTTCATTTTTAACAGGAAACCTCTACGTGACATATAATATAAAGTAAATAAAAATGAAGTGGTTTGAATGCAGTGGTGAGAAAAAGGCATGTGGC
>WEIT01013384.1:266550-316591 GCA_013389985.1 Dryoscopus gambensis
TTTCCTCTATGCCTTATGAAAACAAGTGGTAAGGAGGTTGAAAACAACCCATGATTTGCAAGAGAAGCGCCAGTGTGAGCACACTGTGCTGGTGAACAGTGCACAGTCTGTAGCAGAGTCATAAGAAGGTTCCCATTCATTTTCTGTTTCATGATGCTGATAATCTCCTTACTCACAATTTTCAGTCAAAAGTTGGTATATATTAGCTTGAGGAGTCTTGGAAAGAGAATGTTTTTACAATGTTTGACTTAGATCAATCTTCTTTTTATAGCACATTGTTTAAAACTTAGATCTTTCTGGGTTTAATACAAGCACACCCATTGTGTGTTATTCAACTCTTCACTTTCAACATGAACAAGTATTTGCCCTTCATGAATCACAGCTGACACTGAAGAGGAATTTCTGGATCAGCTCGTTCATGAGCAGTCCCAATTGCTGTGTTATTCCTCCTAACTGTAGGAGTCATCTTTATTTTAAGTAGCTCTTGAGTCACTCACCAAGGTATTCAGTGTTCTTGAGTGGCACAAAGCAGAAACCAGTCCTCTGCTTTCTGCACGTGTGAAATACTCACTTAAGATTTCTCCATATAGCAGGAAATTCTTCCTTCTGAATCTAAAACTTTGCATTTTTTGTGAATATGTACTCTTTTAGAGGGAATGCACAAAGTTTGTTTCATTTATCCTGAATATTATTCTCTTATAACATGCTCTTTATTGTTAATGAGAGAAATTCTGCCTGTTAAGTTTTCCTTAAGTCTTCTCAATTTTTTATTCTTCTAAATGTCAATCATTCCATGTCTGTATTTGCTACCCTTGTTATACTGAACACAAAGTTATTTTGACACATGAAGCAGTTGCCATGTGTAGTCCTACCATAATATTTGACTGAAGAAGGACTTTTTCCACCTGAATGGGCAGCAGCCCATGCAGTTTGCAGTAATTTCGTCCTTTATGAATTTTTAGAGCACTACAGATGAGGAGAAACATTTTCAGATTTCTGCTTGTTTTCTTAGAGTATATCAGGTAACCTCTGCTTGTGAATAAAATACCTAATGGTGCTCAGGGGAATAACAGTTCTCTCATTTCAGATGTACAGGATTTACTTTCCCATACAGAAGAAGAGGGATTAAAGGCTTATTGTGTATAGCTGATGGTAAACTCAGGGGGTGAAATGGAGAAAAGTAACTTACTTGAGTAGAAAGTGAAAAAAAAATTTTAAATATTGGTTAAGCACAATGTATGTGCAGTAGTCTTTATTATTCAATTCCTTGCATGTTAAAATAGGAAATAAAACTGTTAAATGCCATTATCTTATTTTTTTCTTTTTTTCCCCCCTAAATGTTTTCTTGTCCTGTAATAAGAGATCTAAAGCATATATTTAAGAGGGTTTGGGGTAGAACAGAAAACTGTTAGAGCTTCTTAAAATGGATTGTTTTGTATCACCAGTTCCACATCAGCTAATGTTTGTATTCTGGTATACTTGGATAATGAATGTAAAGTATAGCTCTGAGAAGTATTTGTAAAGAAGTACATAGGTGAAATGTATTACTGAAGTGGGAGTTACTGAAATGGCTGAGTTTTCCTGAAAATAATCCCTAAATATGAAAAAAAATCTTACCTGAGTTATTTGGTTATTTCTTGTGTCTGACTTTCTTCCTTTCTAAAACACTGCTTAAAATAAAGTTTAAAGTAATTTTACCATTTTTTTAATATCAGTTTCCTGCAGCCTTTGAATTCAACGAGCTATTTTTGATCACCATTCTGGATCACCTTTACAGTTGTCTCTTTGGGACTTTCTTGTGCAACTGTGAAAAAGAGAGATTAAAAGAGGTAAATAATTAGTATAATGCACATTCTTGGTTTTCTGATTTTATATAAAAATGCTTAGAAAACGACCTAAGAACATCTGAGCTGTGGTTTTGGATACATTTGTCACATAGTCTTAAAAAACAATGCAGACATTAAATTTCATGGTATGAGAAATATACACTGAATGCCCTGCTATTACGTGCAGTGGTACTTAGGTTTCTTTAGTTGTCATCTCTTTGAGGGGTTGAGGGTTTTGGTGAGTCCTGTTGCAGGTGTTTTTAGCTAAAATACAAAATTTTAAATAGCATTTCTTTCACTAGTTCTAAAGGAGCGCCTGTGGCTGACTTGGCAGGTTACTGTAGGGTATGACTGGATGGAACTTGTGGTTGAGGACTACAGAAATCTAAATTAGCTAAATGGATGAAGTTAGGACTCAATGAAATACGTGTTTGTGAAAAAAAAAATAAAAGTTTGTTAATATTCCAAGTACACTTTTGCTTACTTGTGGCTTTGTTGTTTTTACTACATCTTCTTTTTTAGAGCAAGTTACAATTCCTTGTTACATTTAGTTTTGCTACTTTTTTTTTTTTTTTTTTTTTTTGGTTTGTCTCTTGTTGCTTCTGTAGGGGAAAAGTTACATGTAAATACCACAAGATGGAGCTGAATAACATGTTCTCAGCACATGCAGGGTTTCCAGACAGCTTTCTTTCATAAATAAATAGTCAGATGCAATTCTCAATAAAGAAATGCAATTTAAGACACAGCGGTAGTAGAAACACATGCTTTACAACACTGAAGGACTTTAAAATTGCAAGATGAATCTGATGTAAGTTCAGATTGCCAGTCTTTGATCTAACCATTATTATGCTGATGAAATTTAGAATAATACAACTTTCAGAAGTGCAAATAAAGGTACAAATAGTCAATTTAAAGCATAGTATCAATTATTTGTTAGAAGCAAATAGTGTGAGTGGGAAAATGGAATAATTATTTTTCATAGACACTGTTTTGGATCTTCCCATCTCTTCACTGATATTCTTGTTAAAGCTAATTCTTTTTGTTTAGTTGGTCAGTAATCATATACTTAAGTAGCTGTATATATTGCTGTAAATTATGAGCAGTACAGGTTGCTTTTGCTCAGCTACACCTTAGTGTGTCTGAAAATAAAATGCCTAAATCTCCTTTCTCCATTAGCCTTGGACCAAAATAAGTGTTCAGATGTTTTGCTAAAGCTT
The DNA here is from genome assembly GCA_013389985.1 of Dryoscopus gambensis. Classification (NCBI taxonomy): domain Eukaryota; kingdom Metazoa; phylum Chordata; class Aves; order Passeriformes; family Malaconotidae; genus Dryoscopus; species Dryoscopus gambensis. The sequence goes on from WEIT01013384.1 coordinate 269,594, forward strand.
TAAGGCTGTTTAATGATCAGCTACTGGAAGTGTTCTCAGACCACGTGTAATTTTCTAGTAGATAAGGTAAAATTCTGACAGAATTAGTGATATGTAGATATTAACATCATATTTTAAGATTTTGCAATCCATGTCATTAATTTTTTTTATTTTAACTTTTTTTTAATCAGGAGGTGAGCACAAAGACTGTATCTCTGTGGTCCTATATAAACAGCCAGTTAGAGGAGTTCACAAATCCCTTTTATGTAAACTATGAAAACCATGTGCTGTATCCTGTTGCCAGTCTGAACCATTTGGAACTCTGGGTGAATTACTACGTCAGGTGGAACCCGAGGATGCGGCCTCAGGTAAGAGCTTTCCCTGTCTTCAGTGCTTTAGTGAAGGTCACAGAGATTAAGAGAAATTATTACTTTTCCTAGTGTCAAATGCAGTGTTTAATTCAAAAGTGCTCATCTGTTGCGCATATTTTAGCTGTTAAGGGAAAAGATGTTTGTCTTGAAGGTGATGCAGGATGTGTTCAAACTTGGAAAAAGGATGTTTTCATTAAAGTCACCCGCAGAGTGGGGAGTTGCAGTATCACTGTATTGGCTTTTAATGATGAACAGTCTCTTTTTGTCAGAAGATTACTTTTATAACACTTTTATAATACTTTGTAACACTCTCTAATGCTTTTATTGCCTTAACCTTCTCGTAGTTTTGTGTGCCTTTGTTTTTAACCATGTTTTGCCCTTTACCAACGCTGACATAAAATATAGGAGCAGTTTCTGAAAGAACTGGACTATACCAACTCATTTTGCAGACTCTCCAAACTAAGCATTGCATGGATGCTTGTTTTCAATTGACTTATATAGTTTTAAGCTGGCATACTAAAGATTAAACACTCCCCATACATGCTTCTTGATTCATCCAGTATTTGTTGTTATAAGTAATGTCTGCAATTCAGATAAATCTCTAAATCTCATCAGACAAATGCTCCATATGCTCTCATGCTTAGAAGTCTGAAGAAAGAACATTCAGATTGTATCACAACCATAATAGATCTGAGTGTGCTACACCATCTCTTTATTAAGGTAACATTCCAAGGTACCCCCTAAGTATATTATGATAAATTACCTGTATTAAATGGTTGCTCGAAAGCTGCTTTCATCTTCTAGCAGTTAGAGTGAGATGTGAGTTTCAGATTTATTAGGCATTCACAGGTCAGAGGCTGTAGTAAAAGGTGGTGTTCTAAGGTAAGTTTCAAGGACACTACACTGGTAAAAGTCCAGGTATCTAAGAAATACCTTTTAAGGTCCTGGAAAAGTCTGGATTGCTTGCATTTGTCATGAGGTGTTTCCTCTGAGCTGCTTTGTTTCTGTTACTTGTGACAACTTTGAAAGATGGTGTATTTTAAGTTACGTAGTTTTCAAGTGAAAATGTCAGCTGCTTTTTAGCGAAATACCATCTTTCCTTTAATGGTGAATATCATTTGGGTGGTTTTTGCACTACCTGCAGTAGTGTCGGTTTATGACTTGTATTTGATTGAGATCTCCAGGCCCTGAGAGCGAGCAGGCTTTGTGAACCACATGAAAGGCAGTCCTGGCCCAAATGAGGGAGGGCTGAGAAGAGATGAAATAATGAGGAAATACCAGAGCTGTCATCTTGGTGAAAGCTCTGCTCACTGCCTCGCTGTCGCAGAGTGCTCTGCCCGCTTCTCCGGGAGATGCTCCTCAGTCTCTGTGGCACATGAGACTCATGCACTGGCTGAGAGCAGGTCCCTCCAGCAGCAGCTGAAGGGAACAAAATGTGATGGTCCTGGTAACTGCCTTAACTTTATTGCCACCTGCTTTTCTTGAAGTACTTAAAAAAGTGATTCAACTTTTAGTTCTACCACATAAGTTTTGTCTTGTGGAAATACATCATCCTTTTCCTCTTGTCTCTGGCCTGAATTTATGTGATATTTATGACCAACATTTGGGAGTGTTTCACGTCTACTTGGATAAATTAGCAGCAGTAATTACAATTTTTTGTTGAAGAAGTGCATTTGCCAGTCTAATTCTAAAAGCTCAAACTCATACAAGCAAATAAATAAACAGTTTCTGCAATCACAATATACTAAGTTTGCTTTCCTCTTTGTTTGCAGTGTCTGATGTCAGACCCTGTTAACCAATTCAGTAACATTCAGACCCATTCAGTGACAGAAAAAAAGACAAATGACCCTTGTGACACCCAGCAGGTCTTCACTTATCTTCAGTGAAAATTTTCTTAATCAGTGGATTTATTAAAATAATGGGCATCCCCGCCTACTGATAAAAGGTGATTTTGTTGAATACCTTTTAATGTGTTCTCTTGATTTTCAACTAAATATAAGAGAAAATTAGGTTTTAACATGAGTAAGTTCTCTGATTAGTTCAAGGCAACCTTGTGCTGGTTTATCAGCTGCAAAAACATCTTCAGAAAACTAAAACATGTTTATTGTTTTCGAGGAGCTCACCAAAAAGGAGAAAAAGCCCAATAGGTGAATTTAAGGGAAGATGAATAATAGTACTTTTAATAGAATCAGAATGGATCTTTGATACCTGTTTTCAACCAACTTTGCGTTATGGGAGAGAAATCTCACAAGAGCAGAAGGGCAGGTTTTGGAGGCAATATTTTAGGTTTTCTTTTCAATTTCAGCTTGATTTTTAAATGGACTGAGAGAAGTTAACCACTGCACTTCATGGTCTTTTCTATTGGACATGAGCATATATGATCTATAATTTTTTTTTAATTTGAAAATTACTGAATGTTAACTTGATATAACCATTTGTTTTTGTATGATTGTACTCTTAGAATATCTGTCTTGAACTTTTATTGGTGTGGTATGGTCTGAGCATGTTCTTCATTGCTCTAAGACATGCAGAGTTCAGCATTATTCTTATGTTCTGTAAGGATTGCTTAGAGTGATATATCTCCAGTTCTGTCTAAGCTTTGTGGAAGCCTGGGATGGTGGTTTTGATAGTGTTTATTTGCACCAAGAGCCCTATTTATTTTGTATTGCAATACATCCTGTGTGCTTAAGGACACGCAGCCTCTTTCCATAGGGTTCAAGGCTCAGGAGTCTGAGAAGTGAACACTGTGGAAAATTCTAGGTTAAATGTGGACATCTCTTGTTGCTAAATTGTGCTTCAACAAGGTCATTCTAATTCTTAAGTGAAATAAAATATTCTTTGGTTTGAATTTGGAGGTGTTACATCATTATTGACTTCTTGTCCCAAGAAAATTAGATAGATTTAAGTTTTATCTTATTTGAGTTCATTGACTGAGAAGACCTTTTTCAGATTTGCCCTTTCTTTGAGTTGGAGAAATGTGTATTTGTATGTGGCATGTGGAGGAGAAGCTCTTCCATTCTCCCCTGCAGAGGTGTGGGCTCTGTGGGTGCGTGCTCCTGGCCTTACGGATGGCCCTACCAGTCTGGAGCACATTAGATAACATGATGCTTTAGAATTTTTTCAGTTGATATATATTTTTCCCTTTTCTATGTAGTCATTTTGTCCTCTTCTTGACACTGGTTTGAGTTCTGGCTGCCAGATGTCATTAGGTATCTCCTTGGGCAGCTCTGGAAGGTGGGGAGAGCACAACAATCATGTTCTTGAATATGGTCTCTGCAGGGGCAGTGTTTTTGAGCTAACATACCCTATCATTCATATATGCAGAGCATGAGTAAAAGTGCTGGTCCTTTCAATTCAAGCTGTGAGAGGCAAGGAAAATAATGCATTTTTAGTCACCAAATTTTGCGCAGTCCATTAGGATATGTTTAGTTCTTTTTATGCTTTCTTGGAAATTATGTTTTAACCCTTGGAGGACAGGGCTTAATTTAATTTTGTTTATATGTGGGGTTTTTTTATTTTTCTGTGCCTGACAATTTTTCTTCAAGCTCTGTTCTGTAAATTTGGCCACAGTATTAGTGTTAATACCATAGACATCCCTGTAATTTTTCAAATTCATTCTTTTCTTCGTGTGTGTGGACTGTCATCCAGAGTAAAAGGCTAGCACCATGTATAACCTAGAAATTGAATTCAGCTACTGCGATGGGATCATCTGCTAAAGGCAATCACAAAACTTCTGTAGAAGAGTCAGGGAAATCCTGCTGCCAGGTTAGCAGCTCACATAAAGATGTGAAAGGGAAAAAGAGGAATAAGTAAAGCTGTTTGTTCAATATATACAGAAATGACTGTAAAGTATATAAATAGCTTACAATTGCTGCTTTTATTTGCTGCTATTGCAGAAGGATTTGATGTGTTGAACAGTTGAGCGATCAGATGTTAGCTGAGCTTCAGTGTCAATAAACACAAAATATTGTATAGTGAAAACAACAAATAAGATCCTGAGTGTCACTGGGAAAATTGCTGACAATAAACTGGAAAACATAATTACTGAAGTGCTTTATCCTGCATGTAACAGGATAATGTGTAACTTACTGCATATAACTTGCTGTCTGGCACGTGGAGTGTTCGTGTGTTTATCCCTGCCTTCAGTCTCACTGCCTGGCGTGTTCCTCTCTGAGCAAGTTGACATTGGTTGTGATATTTTTGAAAGTCCACACATTTGATTCACCACCATTTTGTGGCAGGACAGAGCTATCACATGGCTCTGGAACTGCTTGGCATTGCTGGTCCTGAGTCCCTCTTTTGAATGAAAGAGTGAGACAGGAGATGTCGGGAGAAGGAACTGCCTTGTGGGTTAGACAGCTGAGTGTTACTTTAGCAAAGGAGATTTCATCCCTGCAGTTAATGAGGAGTTTCTTGTGAGTTGAGGCAGGTTTTGGCCAGTTCCTGGTAGTTTCTCTCTAGCTGAGTGTCAAGTCAAGATTTCCAGAGTCTAATTTATTGCAGATAACTTTCATCTACAGATAAAAGTCTCAGTATTCAATCAGTATGGAATAAAATAGAGACTAACTGCTTATCCTGGATGCTGAAAGAAACTGTAGTTGCCTAACAAAAAGAAATTGGTATCCTGTAATGAGCATCAGAACGTGCACAGAATGGGAGAAGCTAGTGCTGTGCAAATAATCTTCATTTTTGGGAGTTTCTAACACACTTTGAAGGGCAAGCACTCAAATAATTTTTCTCTCACGTCTCAGATGTCTAAACGTAAATGGGCTGTAGGTTTTAACGAGCAATCGCATCAGCTTGTGGCATGTACACTCTCCTGAGTCTGGAAATCTGTCAGTTGTTCCAGTTCCCACCTGGTAGGATTCATAGTTTCTGTTTGCTAGTCCTTGCTTTTCTGAAAGGCCAGGGGTTTTTGCTTGGTTCCGCAGGAGCACACCTCTACAAGAAGTGTGGAAGTATTGACTGTTATTGAAAACTCCTGTCTTCATCATTTGAGACTGCCTTTTGGTACAAGTATCCTGTTAACTAGGCTGTCAGAGTTCCAGTTCTTCACAGAGAGGAACAAAAAGCTCAAGTGAAAGATATTGTTGTCTTTCCAATGCACAGAGTAGGTTTTTGGAAAACTGACAGTCTTACGTCAAGCAATGAATTTAAAATAACCATTTTCTTCTGCAGCCTTTCTTCCCTGTTGCTAAAATAGATAAAGTGTGCTCACTGAACAAGACAAAATGCATTCACTGTTGAACAATTTTCATGTGAATGACTGTCCTTGAGCTAGCACAGTAACACGCAGTAGATATCCATCCAATTAAGACTTGGCGGTACTGTAAGTGAGTAGCTATTATAATTTCTCTTGTATCTATCCTTGTGTTGACAAATTTTGCCATCCAAAAGCACTTCAGGATCCTGAAGGATTCCTTGGGAATGAAAACCTGAAAATCAATACTGAAAGTGAGCTGTAATAATTCTGTGAAGAGGAAGGCCTGAATTTTTGAGGAAATGAAGCTGTCTTATGTCTAGATGGTTTTTATATGGGATGTAGTATGTATATGGTATAGCATAAATTATAGTTTCTCTGTGGGCATAGTTTAAAAAAAAATGCTTTATTTTTCCTCAAATCCTTCCCCAGCAGGGATAATTCATCATAACTGTGAAGCCGTGTGTGCTCAGCATTACACTACACCAGGTTCTGCTTTTGATGTATGTGGATAATTCAGTTTAAAAAATGGTTTCATATCAATGGTATTTTAAGCAATAAAGAATGTTTTTAGCAGTGTTCTAAGTATTATGCTGCTCAGTGTAGGTAGTAGGTACCCTATCGTTAAGGTGGAAGAAAAGTGCCTGCTTTTGAATGAAATAGGCAGCAAAGGAAGCTAAATCAGGAAAATAAACCCCGCCCATTTTAACTGGTTAATTTGCAGGAACCTACAATCAGTTCTTCCTGAGTGAAGAATGTTACTTGGGTCACTCAATTTTTGCAGCATTTTACTGCTTTTTACTGGTTGGGAATGGGGTTTCAGATATTGCAGGTATCATTAGTAGTGTGAGAACCATGTCAAGGCAAAGAGACTGCGTGTGCCAGAGAGGAGAAACTCTTTGGGGAGACAGGGCAACTGGCAATATCCTGGATAAGGAGGGGAAGGGAGAAGCAGCAAGTAACAGGGAACAAGTGCAAAAGTTGAAGGTAGCTACAGATGAATGAGTAGGTTGTATGAGGAGGGGATCAGGTCCTATGTTGAGTCATGGCTTGATGCAGAAAGGCTGAACTAGATACTTAAAAGAATGTTGAAATGGGAAAAATGTTAATCTCCCTAAACTTCCTGATGAGTTGAATATTCTTTTTATTTTTTTGTTTACAAAAAAAAAGTTAGTTCCTTAAGATAACTTAAGTGAAAGAGAGATAGTGGAATAAAACTAGGGATTTGAATGTGATGGTAAAATTTGGTTAGAGCTTAAAGCGAAACAGAAAGTTGCCAGAATCGTCAACAACAGGGAGAAGTGTACAAAGCTTCTCTTTAGTGCTGAGGGTATTGCTCAGGACAGGTAGAAGGACTTGGGGCACAGGGTTTGGGTAAGAGGCTGGAAAAAATTGGTTATGAGGTAGGGGAGCGGCGTGTAGTCTGACTTCCTGAGTCAATATTATAGTAACCATTGAAAAGAAAGAAAAAACACAAGGGAAAAAGAGAACCACCGAAAAGTCTTCTTGAAGCATTGCAGGTAGGTTTTTCTCCAGCTTTTTGGTTAATGCCTGGAGTGAGCTCAGACTTCCCAGCAATCCAGGCCCTTTTCCCCACTACTTGGTGCTGCTGGCAAACTCCATATTCTTGTCCCTGTCTGGTTCTGTTGCTAGCTATCCAAGATCCAAGTGCCGCTTTTGTTCTGGAGTGATCGACTTCTAACTGTTTGTAGTAAATTTTATGTGACTAGAGAAATCTATTTCAATTTCTTATAAACAGTACATGGCAGAATATTTTGATGAGGTTAACCCTCCAAAGTCCACTAAAAGGCATGTAGTACATTCATTTTTATGTTTCTGCTTCATTTTTACTCGACTATTTTGTTAAATCACAGAAATGAAATTCACTGTTTTTCAGCCTGTTGATGTAACAGTTTAAATAGCACATGAAAAACATCCTGAAGAGCAATGGCCCAGGCAATTTTCCAGCCCAGCCAACCTGTAGATGCACTGCTGAGTTAGGTTTCATCTGTGCAGGCTCCTCTCATGCAGCAGAAATAGTTCTGTGCTTTTAGCTGGGTTATGGACAGAAATGATGGACCTGGCTGTAGGAGCTGAGTGTTGCCTGGCAGCATCACTCAGGGTACACTGGTGTGACAAAGGAAAGGATGCACACTCCGCTGAAAATCTGTGGACTAGAGCAGCAAAAATAACTTGAATGCAGCTGGGTGATAGGTCCAGAGTCATCTTTTGAGCTTCTGCTCCTAATTTGAGAGGCAGAATGAGAGAGTAGAAAACAGTACAGTTGCTGTCAGCCTCCCAACAAATTCATCTCAGGCAAACCAATTACATGATTTCTTAACAAGACAGTAATAAAAGCTTGCCTCGGAGATACTGCTTGTGCTGTGCAAGTACACACTTGTAGGGTTAAGGTGGTAACAAGATCTTTTAATAAATGATCTTCTTCAAACTTCTTGTTCCTTACAGAATCTGTCACTGTTCCACTTCCTTTTGTTCTAAACAGTGGCAAAGTGAAGGAGAGCCTCGTTCACAGCAAGCCATTACAGGTGGTATTGTGAAGGTTGTTGGACCCATTTCCTTCTGAAGAAGGCTTTGTTTGAGAGAGGAGTCTCGTGATAAAATAGCACAGGGTGAAGTGACAAAAATGGAGATGGTTATCTGTAAGAATTTGTACAGGGTGGTTTGAGGCTACACTGACAGCAACAGCTCTGCCTGGGAATAAGTCTTTGGGAAGTGTGGAAACGAACTGACTTTTTAATTTTACTGTTTTTCATGACAGAATTTAATTCATGATGCCTCATCTTTTTACTCTGTCTCTTCCATCTAAGATGGAAAGAGGCTTCCAGACAGCTGCATAATTCCATGGTTCTCTTAATGGTTTTGTTTAAAAAAAAGGACCCTGAAACACATAACTTGAGGTTGAGGCTTTGTTTTGGGCATTTCCCCCCTTTTCACTCTGTATTTTCATTCTTTCACATCTGAATTTACTGCTTTTTTTCCAAAAAAGGGCAGTTACGGTAACAGAATTGAAGACATCTGGAGGAAAACATGGCTCCTTGTGCCAGGCTGCTTTTCAGGTCTTTCTGTAGGAACTTCTATGATACTTCAACTGCCTGTACCACCTTTTACTTACCCCATGATTATGTAATTTTAACATGAACCTTAATTACTAAAAAATCAGCTATTGTCAGCTGCTTGAAAATTTAGCTGCTTGAGATTTTTCTAGACTGAATTTGGCATGTTATTTCATGAAATTAAAGTGTGTATTGGAAGCTTAATGTGTGAATCCTATTTCTGGAATTTTATTGTTTAATATCAGTGTGCATCTACATGATGCTGTGTTAATGGCAGTCAATAAGAATCTTTTCCTGGGAAAGGCATCCTGTCAGAAAACCCTTTGTGTTTACACTGCCTGATGAAATGGCATGATGGTATTTATGTGGAACTGTCCTGCAGTGTTTACATCCAACATGCCCTTATTAAAAGATGGCCAATATTTTGAAGGTGACCCTTTTTTCCCCGCACTGTAAGACCCTACTCTCCTTGCTTACAGCTTAGCTGGGCTTAATGGTTTGGATCGAGACCCCAAGTATGTGTGTCTGACTGAATTGTTCTGTAAAACCTCATCCAAGGAGGCTCAGTTTCTTATGACAGTGTGACTAAGAAAAATGTTTTCCCATATGAAAATATTGATATTGTGGATTTCTGTTGGGGCAAGAGGCTGTTTTTCTATAAATGTTCCATCTCTAGGGCAAACATGAGATTTTAGTAAGAGAGATTGTATTTCAGAAATGGTCCTGGTCATACCCTGGAAGAAATTCATCCAGTTTGGAGGTCTGAGGCTGCAACAATCTCAGTGAATTCTCAAGAAGTGAGAATAAATAAAAGGACTGAGAGATGGATTTTATACAGAGTCTACGAGAGAGTTGTGACTAGGTGGGAATAGGAGCTAGGAGTGAATAATGCTCCGGGTGCTGGAGGTGTTTGCTTTCTGTTCAACCCATGGAACAGAGGCTGGGAAAATAGGCTGGAGGGGAATGGCTGCAGGCAGAGGAACAGTTGTCCCCTGGGAGAAATGAGGTTTCTCCCTGCCTCTGCCACAGGATTCCTGTGTTGTGAGGGAGCTCACCTGGAGCAGAATGGTCACTGTGTGTCCTCCTTATTTACTGGATGTTCTGCTTGATAGCGCCATGCCCCAACTGCAGAATTCCCAAGGTCTCTCTTAAACCAATTTGAGATCCAAGGTATGCAAAATTAGGAGGTGTTGGCTTCAGGTCCTTGTTTGTAAAAGTAGAGTGTTAATACTCCCATATCTCATGAGGGTGCTGCAGAAATAAATTTGTTTCTTGACATGAGATAAAAGTACAAAAAAGGAAACTTTAGCATTTTAAATTCAGAAGAATAAATAAAAGATGGAGTCAGACACTGCAAAGAAAACTAAATATTGAATAACTTCTCATTAATTAAGTAGCATCAGCCTGTGCACTGGGTAAATGAGGAATACAAGGGGGAAGCTAGTATTTTAATATTTATTTGACCAATGATTTTATACAGGTGTACAGGAAGGCAGAATTGAGTTTGGAGAAGTAATCTTCCTTCTGACACCTCCTAATTCTTTGAGAGCATAATTTTGTAATCTTAATGTTGAAGAGTTTTGTGTGTGACTTGAATGTGCACAGGCTTTTTAAACGTCATTATTGTTATTGAGCTAATTTATTTAAAGGCAGCTCTGCTCTTCGGGATGGACCTGTGGGGAGAACAGCACTTGCGTCTAAGTTGGAGCACGTGCCTGTTGAATTGGGCTCTGGGCATGCAGAGAGACTGAGAGGTGCAGCCACGCTTTTCCTCCTTACAGCACTTTACAGAGCGTGCCAAGTCCTGCAGTGGCTTTTGTGTGGTGCACCCTGGAAGGATTTGTAGCAGGCTCCCCGAAGGGATGGAGCTGCTTTGGGAGAGTGTTTGAGCTCTGGGCAGTGGAACCCAGCAGCTGATGCCCGTGTGAAATCTGGCTGAGAGAAATGGGCCTGGTTTGCTGAGTTGTGGTGAAGCTGTGCAGAAATCAGGTGTACAGATCTCCCATGACACAGGGCTTGTGTGACTGATGATTCCAATGGTACATCACTCTGTTAGGGGCCTAAATGTTTCAGGAAAATGTCTTCCTAAGGAAATCTAAAGTAGGAGTCTGTGAGAAAAGGATCTTTTATTGAGGGTAAAAAATACATACAGGGGGTGCCAGTTCCAGAAAATCTCAATCTTTACTGAAATTCGAATTTTCCACAGTGTGTGTTACAATATCCGGACAATCTTCATCAGCAGGCTCAGCTTTGCCATGTTTCTAGGTGTATACACTTTCTGTAGTGCACCTCAGACAAATGAGATTGGCTTTCTGGAGGGTGTGCTTTGTGTTTGATTAGTGAAGGAGATCTGTAGATTTGTGGCCTCACTTGCTGAGGAATTTGTGTAGAGGATGCAGGGTAAAGCTGCAAGAGAGGGAATTCACTGCACAGTGAGGGCAGGGCTCCAGGGTCATTGGGAGCTGGTGGTGTGCAGTGGTTGTTCTGCTGAAGACTCCAAAAGTTATGCTTTTAAAATTGCTGTAGATGGCATGCTGGATGAATTGAGGACTCCCAGGGTACTGAGAGCAGCACTCTCTGAATAGACTGAAGTTTCTGTTCATGGGCTAATCCACAAACAAGAAAAGACTATATGGCCAAAAAATTGTAGACCTAAAAAGACTGCTGGTACTATTTTACTAAGAGAGAACAAAAGTTAAATGGTATTTTTCTGTCTTAGGTTTTGAAAATATCAATGTCAAATGCATGAATTTTGGATGCATGTTGTTTAAAAAGCCAGAATTCACAAAAATGTAAGTTGTGACTCAGTTGTGCATTGATAGCAAGTAAAACCCTTTCTGGTTTTTGCTGTTTCCTTCACATAGCACCATGTGCAGATGGCAGACTCAGGTGTGCATCCCAGCCTTAACAATCCCTGCTAAGCAGTAGGAAGTGATGGTGGGTGAGTGCAGTTCCCTGGAGCCTGGCATTCCAGAAGCCCAGGGTATAAATTACTCATCTAGCAATCCACAGGTCTTCCAGTGCTGCATTTCCCCATGATTGTTGCACTAGTGCAATTAAATTCTTTTCCCATCTTGCTCTTTCCAAAAGCTATAAACAATTAGGATTTGTACTAGATAAAATAAATTAAAAGCATTTTACAGTAAAACTTTTTTGGCCTTGCTGTGGAATTTGGAAGAGGGGGAGGGTTCTCTCTGCTTGTCTGAGATAACAAATCCAGCTGCAAAACCCAGTGTGGCTTGAATCTTCCTTTGGCCACGATATAGTTGAATGTTTCAGCTAAATATGAAAGGACTCTGATGCAGTGGTGCATCTCTGGGATTTGCTGGGTACTGTCAGAAGCAGAAACCTGTACAATGCACTTCTGTGAAAGGTTTATTGGAGTGTGACTCTGGGAGGTCCAAGCACCGTTCACTTGGCTGCTGCACTTTTCTCACTGGAAGGGGTCAGACTCCTGGAAAGATGCCTGGTTTAGAAGAGTAACAAGATGCTCCATATGGAACCAGCTTTGTGAATTCTACTCTCTTTATAAAGTGAGTCCAGAGAAACCATTCCCAGGAAAGGCACTTTAAGTCCAGCTGACAGTGGTATTGACAAGGGATACAGGTATGTTAATTGGAGTATGTTTGGAATCCCATCAAAACCATTTGCAAACACCTTTGAAAAGGTTCCCTGCCAACTGTGGTGTTAGAAAGGAATAGTTTCCTGAAATGTTTCATTTCAAAGGACTAAAGAAACACTTTCCCTAAATACTGATGTACTGAAATGCACAAGTGTTGAATTCCTTGTTACTGAAGGCAACAGCAGGAGCATTGCGGGAAAAGATAACTCGCTCTGAGAGTCCAAGTAAGCCTTGTCTTTCTTTACCTGGCAGGTTCCAATCCACCAAAATCTTAAAGAGCTCCTGGCCATCCGGACAGAGCTTCAGAAGAAGGTTGAGGATTTGCAGCGGGAAGCTGCCACACGTTCCATTTCCTCCTCCTCTGACAGAGGTTCATCTCCTTCCCATTCTGCCACGCCAGTGCACACCTCTGTGTGATGTGGAACAAAAGCCATGTGAAAAAATCAGTGTCAGGTAACACAGAGGAGTGTGAAATGCTTTTGCCATCACAAAAGGATTGTGAGTGACTTGTAATTGCTATGATCTACATGCCTTACTCTGTGTCTGATATTACCACGATGAGGCCAAAAAGAGCTTCAATAGATGTGATGTATTTTCTTGTTGGCAGTTCCCACGTATGTTTTGACACTCTAGCTAAATCACCAATTGTGAAATTAAACTCCGTTTTGAGCAACTAACAATTTAACCATCCTAAAAAGGAATCCATCTGCCAAGCAGACAGAAAAATGCCTCTCACATTGTCTAGAGTACCATGCCTGGTTGAGAGAATCAGATGAAATGCCACATGATGCTTACACAGAACACAAAATGTTTTTCTGAATGGGAGCTCCTTATTTCACTCAGTAATATATATATATATTTTTTGTGCTAGAGCAATTTATTTTTTTTAGGTAATGCACTTGGAAATTGATTTTAAAATAAATGTTTTCCAGTGTAGTCAGTTTTACATTTCGAACTAAATATGCCATTAAAAGTGGATGAAGTTGAGCTGGATTTATCAAGTACACCACACTGACTTGTATGATGTAATATATTTGGTAAAGCATGTATTTTAGGTTTTTTAATGCCTTTTGTACAAGTTGAAATAAAGTCTTTTGACTGTTTAGCTTATTGTTCAGTTTCAGCCTCCTGAGTGAGGGGTAAATTTGCTCATGTCAAGGTCTTGTACAAAGTAAAAGTTTGTTTTCTAGCAAATGGTAATATTTGGGGTTGGAATGAGACCCAGCTGTGTAAATTGTATAGTCTGTATAGCTCCACGTTGTGAAGTGTGTTTTGTTTCTAAGTGTACACACAAAATGCAAAGCTGTGTGCGTTTATGCCCATGTGTATGTGATGTTAAACATATGCATCCTGCCGTGGGTTTAAGCTGTTCCTTCAGAAAATGGATCCCGCCTGTCCAAACCCTTTTGAGGACCTTAACTTGTAATGACTTTGTTTGACAAAGTTTTTGAATAATATGATATTAATTGGTTTTCTTGAAATAAAGCCTCATGGCTTTTTTTTTTTTAAATTCCTACTAGCATTTTTTCCTGTAAATGAATAATTTAACTGTGTTGTCATGTTTAATACACATTCCCAACTTTCTCACATCTCCCCCCAAAAATACTCATATTGGAAAGATTTGATTACTGTAACATTCCTCCTTTTAGAAAATTATTCTCTGGCATTCTTGGAAGGCCTAGAAATGGTGCACGCAGCAAATTTTCCCTGGATTGTTTTCCTTGCTGTGTTTCATGAAAATCTAGTTCTTCTCCTTAGGAAACTTAAATATTGCAGCTCTGCTTTTTGACTTGTGCTTGTATTGCTCCGGGTTCTGCTGGTGGGAATTAAGCCCCATTAAGAGCCAGTTGATTCTATATGGTGCCTGTGGGTTTTACTGACTGTGAGTATTCATTTGTTGCTGCACATTTGTTCCCGGTACACGACGGCGTTTTTGTGTGTCTCGTTCTCGGCATTAACTCTGCCCAGCACGTAGTTAATGAGTCAAGTGAGCTGCTGAGCACCTTCCCGACCTCAGCTGGAGAGGCTCAAGAGCTGTATCCAGTCGTACACGTTTACTGTGCAGCATTTCAACGTGTCCTTTTTACTGTAGTGAATGCTTTTTATAATAAATATTCACCTACACAAACACAGTTTAGGAAGGCTTGCGATGTTGCATCTCTTCATCAACCTCAGGCTTTTTATAAATAGATGAAAGATGTTTCCCTGTAAAAATGGTTCTGCTGAACAGTGTGCCAGCAGTGAATTTTACATTGCCAAAATATGTTGAGCTGGTATTGAATTAAATTCTTCCGTACTTCAGATTTCCTTGACATTTCAACTGTATATTAAAGTAAAGCACATTATCTCCAAAATGCAGTGCTAAAGAAAATCTTTTGAAGTTTTTCTCTATATTTGTGCTAATAATCACAACATTTTCTCTATAATTATTGCAAAAGTGATGACTGGATTAGCTCGGGCATTCTGAGATTTTTAAAGCTTGGATCTCTAGAGCTAAACTCGGAGAATTTGGCTGTGCACAGAAGAACACCAGTTATTTCAGCTGACTGGCTGCATATCCACCAGTTTCAACACAGCTCAGCGAGTCTCTGATGTGCAGGGAGAGCTGTTCCATGTGTCAGCACAATGGATGGGTTTGTACATACTTGGCATGGAAATATTCAGAGGTATTCTACAGCTCATGTGGGTTAGTTAGTTGGAGCATAGCATTACACTGAAGACATGATTGTTGTTGTACTCAGTCTGCTTCCTGATAATCAGATTTTTTCCTATTGATTTTGTTGCTCTTTTTTATTTTTCAATAAGGCAGTATTGGACTAGTTAAGGGAAGAGCAGAACCCTGTTCCCTGTCTGATGCACCTTGGACAGAGCTATTAACTTCTGGTTCAAAAGCTGGATCTTCTGCTTTAGTTTTTGGTTTTGACTGTGCTCAGTATAAAGGGAATGTGCAAAGACAGCAAGCAGTTACATTTAGCTTGTAGGATTTTCCTGGTGTCAGTGATGGGTGAGAGGGGGCACAACCTGAATCCAGGGTCCCAGAAGGGTCTGAAGCCTTGGTAACCAGCTGACACATTTTTTTTCTCATGAAGTTAGTTAAGTGAATCATCAGCATCAGAGACTTTGCCATTTTGGTCTTGTTTCAGAGCTGAATTTACACTTCTTTCCCCTTTGTAGATAAAAGTAATTTTTTTGTTGTTTCATTAAAATGGAAGGCGGCTTCTAAAGCTGGTAAACACTTCTATCTGCCTGGTTCTGTTCCCTGCAGACACAGCCTTCTCAAGGAGTTAAAGCTTTAAATAAGAAGTGTTTTGTTGCTTTCATTTTCCAAGGGAAGCTGTACTGATTCATGTGCTGTATGTAGTAACACCGAGAGCTGGTTCTGTAAAAGCTGAAAACAAGGAATCAAGAGCTGTCATTCATGTGCACCAAGGCCCACAACAGAGGACACAGTAAAATGGGCAATTCAGACTATTCCCCAGGTGAAACATTTATGGTAAAAAGCAAAAAAAGAATGTCCATTTGCTGAGACCGCATCTGCTGAACTAAGAGGGTATCGATAGCTTTTAATTGCCAGATCTTGTGCAGTTGGGAAGAGTTTATTTCTACAAGAAACATGAGTCAGAAGCAGTTAGTTTGAAATATAAACCACTTTTCTGGACTGTGAGACTGAGCATTGCATCATTATACAAGGCTTAGTTTGCGCTGCATGGGAGATTTATCTAGTGGGTGTGAAAATGTAAAGCAAACTGCAGGAAACCTAGGGCACTGCCTCGAGTTTAGCTGCTGGGTGACCTGAGTGTGTGTGGGTATACAAATACTTCATTTTTACCATTAGAGTTTTCATAATGAATACATATTCCTTTTCTCACAAGGTCCAGTTTGGATTGGTTTTTTAAATAAAGTCTTCAGTGTAGTTACAGAAGAGGTGATTACCATAATGATACAGCCAAACTCTTGCAGCTTACTTCTAACATAAAAAACCCCACAAAAAACTCCAGTCTAAAATGTCTTTCTAGTCAACTTGGTTTATTTGGTGTTTTCCAAAGGTAGTTAAATTCTGGTTTTTACCCCCATGACCCTTACATGCACATTAACAAACTGTATTTTCTTACAGCGTAGCATTCAACCTTCATTTGGTACAGGTCACTTGTTCAGCAGCGAGGAATCTGTCTTGCTTCTAAGTTAGAACTTCGCTCAAAAGAAAGGGTTCTCTAATTTCACAACCCAATTGTTTCTGAACTTCGTTTGTTCCTGAACCTCGTCTGTTAGAGAAGCAATTTTTAAAGCCTCAGCCTGCCGACTCATCCTTCTTTTTCAGAATCTGAAACAGTATTATGGACTAATTCCACTTTTATCACCACAAATGAGTAGTTAAGGATGACAATGGAGCACTTGTAAGGGTTCGTTAGTGGGGTTGCATGAAAATGACTGAGTTTATAGTGCCAAAAAGATCTGAAATTCATGTCAGAGTATTCTCAGCTGAGGAATCTGAAAGTACTGCCAAAGGAAAATGCATGTACTTGAAAGAATAAACAGGAAAAGAGCCAGCTGAATTCTTTCAGTTCTCTCTTTTCTCTGTCAAACCTTTGACAAACCTTTTCTGAATCATTTTATTGCCATTTAAAATAGCTTTAGAAGTGAGGTGTCCTAAGAAAAAGCTCACAGCACATGTAGTACAGAAACTCTGAGGACATCAGTATATATAGGTTTTGGACTCAAAAAAAAAAAAAAGGCAAACCGATTTTCTAGTGGTTTATTGCCTTTTTTTATAAAGGACAAGAAAGTTCATGCCATGTATACAGAGCTTAAATGCAGGATTTTTGAAAAATCCAGATTTAAAGTGAATAAATAGTAATTAAATGAAAGTAGAGATCAGTGCTGGGTCAGCTGTTCCAGAACTCAGATCACTACTAGGAAAATACACAGGAAACCTCTCAGCTGCTATAATGCCTAAAATATAGATGATGTATAAACTCCCTGTTTCTCAGAGACTGGTCTGACAGTTCAGATGGAAGAAGGAACAAACAGCAATAAAAAATCATTTGAGCCTTTGCTGACATTTACCTCTAAGACTCTGACTTTTGTTCAGTTTTGAAGAGAAGGCCAAGCCTACTTTCTCTACTGCAGGTTTTCTAAGTATTCTCCTGTTTGGAATCCTAGAGAAAGAAATCTTGAATTCTGCCACCTATTCGCTTTGGAAGTGTTCCCTTTCACTGTGCATTTACAGATTTCCACATTACCTACACATTACCCTAAGGTGTACGTAGTCACCAGAGTCAAAAAAGAGCCTTGGGCAAAGCATCAGCTCCTGAGTCCCAAAAACTGGGGTGGGTTTTCCAGTGAAACAGCTTCCTGCCTTTTTTTTTTGAGATTTGTGACCTGCAGTATTTTGAACTAGACTTGTGCTTCCTCTGTGCCCTAGCGTAGGAGTTCCCCAAAGGAGGGGCGGGTGCTGTACTCTCTAAACCACACTGACCACTTCTGCTCTGGCCAAAGAGGCAGGGCAGGGTAAAACCCGGGATCTGCATCTGCAGGAACACAGTCACTGCCAAAGGGAGAGATGCAATTATGGGCACTGAATCCAAGCTGGGAAAACAGCTTCTAGTGATCATCAATGCCATGTTGTAATGCTTCATCTACAGTAACTTACAGACAACACATTTCAGGCTACAGCTTTCAAATGTTTGGGTAAGAACAAAAAACAAGTGCTGGTGCTTGGGACTGGAGATACACAAACTCAGGGCGTGGCTTAGCCAGCACCTGAGCTCCTCATGCAAATTCTGCAGACCACACTTACTCCATGAAAACCCTTCTCTGGGAGTAAACAAACAGTGCATCCCATCCCTTTCCTATGCTTCCATTATCTGAGCCAGTAATTAACATTTCTTTCCTATTCCAAACACATTCATAAAACAAAGCAGCAGTAGTTCAGAGTAGTATTGTTGCAGCCTAAGTGTTCTGAAAGTTGTGAGGCACCTTATAAACCACTGTAGCTGTTCTGCCAGAGCTAGTATAAGGCTTTAAAAATGCAAGTGTTAAAAAGAGCATAAAGAATTGTGCAGCTATTGCAAAATACTTAACCAAGTTACTAGGCAATTTCCTTCCAAATGGAGCTGTTAGGCAGCAATGCTCCTGGGCTCATTCACCTCCTGGCAAGGCCTTCTGGAAGTCATGTCTACCTGAAAGCTGTGAATTTGTACATCATACTGAAAGGCTTCGTTTTCTTAATACACGTTCATAAAATACGGAATTTGCAAACCCGTACAAAATGCTCACATTTCAGGTTTATATATAAATAGTGAGTACCTCTTACATCACATAAAGTGAAATTTCCTTCACTTGAGAGCATGCTTTTTAAGCAATCATTGATTCAGACAAATGTATTGGAAAGTGGCAGTTATCCACATTTTAGGAGCAGTCAAAAAGGCTGGGGAGGGATTAGAAATCGAAACAAATTCTTGCCAGACAGCGAAGGTCGGGTGTGCGCAGCGGTTCGGCAGCGTGGCAGGGGCTGCGTGTGCACCGTCCCCTGCGTGCACTGGTGTCCCGGTGCAGCCCAGGGTCCTGCTGAGCACCACTCACAGCCCGGCGCTTCCCAGGCAGCTGCAGGAACCCCGTGCAGGACAGTGATGGAGGCTTCGTCCTCTCAGGAGATGCTGCCTTTTTTAACGGCTGGCGGTGACACGAAGAGTGAAGCTCAAATCCTTTTTCTGCCTCTGGGTGCCTGGGAGCACTCCCAATAGTTGTTGATCAAGGAGAAGGAGGGGACTACATCCTGTTAAGCTTGACTTCTGTTGTGGTACTGAGCATTACAGGTCTTAACAGATACCTGCTTTGTTTTCTTTTGAGTTAAATGTGTCACTTGTTATAGTATGACTGAGATCTCAACCCATCCTTGAAAGCATCCAAACACACAGAGCTGTAATTGTGGTGACAACGTAGGTATCTCAGGTCATAGGGACAGAATCACAGAATGAACTAGGTTGGAAAAGACCTTTGAGATCATCAAGTCCAATCCATGACCTAACTTCTCCTCATCAACTAAACCATGGCACTGAGTGCCACGTCCAGACGGTGACTTCACCACCTCCCAGGGCAGACGATTCCAGTGCCCAATCACTCTTCCAGTGAAGAATTTTTTCCTGATGTCTAACCTAAACTTCCCCTGGTGCAGCTTAAGACAAACTGTATCACTTCAGCTCCATTCTAATCTCCAGGCCAGTGTAGCATTCAAATGGTGTTTGCTGAAAGTGAACACTGCACACAACTGCTATCAGCTGTATTTGTGACTTGGTGTGAAGATCAGGTCCTTTGGTTAGAAGCCCAGCGCTGGGTGGTGGTGGTGCTTCCTCAACTCCTGGCCTGGGAGCAGGGAGTCACCTGGCTCAGCCCGAGGCCCCACACGAGGACCCACCACAGGCACTTCATTTTTAGGTGTAGCTACACTAAGGACTGCAATCCACTCTCAGGAAATGTGCAGCTTTGTCCCCACCAGTGGAAGTGACAGTGCCCGGAGCCGATGGCAGAAGGTGGCTGGAGGCGTTTCGCAGAGGGCTTTGCAGGGTTTGGCTTTGGATTGCTATTTACAGGCACTTCACTGTCCTCACACCTGTAAGCTCTTGAAAACTGACCACTGCTGAAGCACCTTCTGTGGATTTCCATACAACTGCACACCAATCCTACAATACTACTTCAATGTAAACATAAACCTCTTCACAAAATATAAACACATGCTACCAGTCTAACCCTAAGGCCTAGAGCAATAAAAAGCCAGTTCAAGCCTAAACACACATTAAATAGCTTTGGAGTCAAATTAAATTAAAAGCTAAATTACAAGCACGTAAGATCTCTCTTGCTGCTGACTGGTTATTTTCTAGCCCTGGGTCACGCTTTATATCTTCGCACTGTCTTGTTTTGGTGGTTCTGCTGACTGCGTTTCCAGGACTGAATATTTAACTGGGGAGAAAGAAAAAAAACCATGAGTACAATAGCATGCGATGGAACCAGGGCACAAGCAACGAGCGCCCAGCACTGGCTGATTGTATGTGACACTGGGAAAGCCTTTGCTGCAGCCTTGATTGTCTGTCACTGAAAGAAAGATCATGCTTCTCTTGTGCAAGACTCTCGATGGCTGGATACATGAAAGCTAAATGTTAACTGCCATCGTTTGCAGCATGAGCTCCTTGGGCTCTTACCAGGCTTTCCTTTGTGTGCAGCAAAGGGGTAAAAGCACTGTGGTGGGTGTTTCACTAAAGCTGCAGCACCTCCTAAGCGGTGCCTTCATCAAAGGGACACAGCAGCACCGGGGACTTCAGGGAAGTCCCTGGGTACAGCTGTTTTTGTGGAGGGATGCAGGCAGGGGTAAGGGATACAAGGCTCTCACCCTGGGGTTCCTCGCTTACGACGGCTTCCATGTTTTCTCCTTTCACGTACTCCGCGTTCAGTCCCTCTGAGAAGTACAATAAACAGAGTGAGACGGGAAGGGTAGAAAGCAAAATTATTTGCTTTGATGCTTTAAAAACTCTGATAATGGGCCTCAGAGCTGTAACAGCCGAGATGCCTTTTTGCAACCTCCTCTGCAGTGACAGCAGCACAGAAGCCTCGATAACCCACAGCCAGTGCTGAGACTTGCTGGGTTTCAAAGTGCCCACGGAGCTCCTGGCAGGCACAGCTCCAGCAGCAGCTCTTTTGTCTGAGGCTCCTGCTTCATCTTTATCACGCGAGGCAGCCCAGCTAATTCCTGTATAAGGCGCTCAGCTCGGAGCAGTGCGGGAGGAAGAAGGGAGGAAGGCTTCCCGGACAGGGCTGCTGTGCAGTGGGGGCTGCTGCGCCTCAGCAGAGATGTGCCACAGCCTCATTAAAAGCTAAGTTATGCAGAGCTTCAAGAAGCAGTTCAGAGCAGGGCTGTGGTGATGAAGCAGGATCCCAGTGGGGTGTCAAATCCTAAGTAAGTCCCTTATTTAAATGCAAAGAAGTTCCCAACGTTATCAACAAGTGGAGCCGGGGCCAAGGAGCAATGCTGGGCACTGCTGGGCAGGGGTGGCTGCAGGAGGGTGGGCAGGAGAAAGGGGGGGGGTTCAGCT
The DNA here is from genome assembly GCA_013389985.1 of Dryoscopus gambensis. Lineage (NCBI taxonomy): Eukaryota > Metazoa > Chordata > Aves > Passeriformes > Malaconotidae > Dryoscopus > Dryoscopus gambensis. Next base: position 290,923 of record WEIT01013384.1, read on the forward strand.
CAGAGCTGGAAGTGTATTAGGACAGTCTGGGGTGTGCCATGGACCTCAGACATCCTCAGCAGCTCCTCTGAGGGACAACTGTGGGGAGAGGCAGAGGTGGGAGTGCTGTTATAACTGTTGCATCCATTAGAGAGGGACCAGGGAAGGGGATGAGGGTGCTGGGCTGCAAAGGAAGCCTGGGGCAATCAGGACACACCTTTTAGGCATCTCTAACTTGTTTGCACATCTAAATGTGGCTCAGGGTGTGGCAGGTACCGGCTGTGCCTCACCACCAGGTCTGGATGGAGCTCAGTGGTATCTCCCAGTGAACGCGGGAGGCAGGGAATGGTGCTGGGGTCAAACCAAAGAAGTGTGATGGGAGCCTTGGGCAGCAGTGGGGCAGCTGCTGCCTCCAAGGCACAGGAGCAGAAAGGTTCTGCAGCTGTCTAGAAAAGCCCTATAAAGTCCCCATGCCAGCAGAGGCACTGCAGCCAGCGGCTGGCCAAGCTGTGGAGGCAGGAGAGGTACAGGTCCCACCCTGCCCGGGCACAGTGAGGGCTCACCACGAGCCTGAGCCACAGCCCAGGGCACAGCTGGCGAGTGCGAGGTGAGGTGTAAGAAAAGAAAGTGGGATGAAGAGTCCCTGGAAGCATTGTGCACTTCCTTTAGAGGAATCATCAGCAAATGCTCCTCAGGAGAGACTCAAAGCTGAAGGACAACCAGGCAAGACAAAGAGCCGAGCCTGCTCCTCCGTGCGTCAGGCGAGCGGTCACTGCACACCACCACTGCCTCCACCCAGATGTGTGTTTTGCTGGGATAACACCAAATGCAATTTATGTTTTTCAATAAAAAGCCACTTTTGCAGTGGCTGACGGCTCTTAGATTTCTGTCATGCATTGCAATGTATCTAAGGCCTGACATTAGCCCAGCATGCCATGTCTGATGGCTTAAATTAATCCTCCTTTATAATTAACTTTAATTTCCTGCCGTCTTTCTGGGGCTTTGTGTCTCTCAGCTTCCCCCTCATCAAAGCCCTTACTCCTTTTTTTTTTTTATTATTTATTCTTGCCAAAATATCATTTAAGTGGGGAGAATATACAAGGGTGTTTCATTCCATCACATGCATTTGACTTTTCCTGCTGATCTAATTTACCAAAATGCTGTTTGTTTCAGGCACAACTGGGAAAATAGCACGATTCCAGCAGAAATTTCCAACCCCAAACACCCCTTCCCTAGAGCAAACGGGACTCACAGGAGATTTCAGTAGATTAATTTAAAAAAAGAGCTTTTCCCAGCTGCTTGCAGCCTCCCTCCCATAAAGAGCTGCAGGAGCCCACCATGGCCAGGTGAGTGCTGTGGGCTGAGGCTGAGGACCCTTCTGCAGGGCTTGCACCAAGCAGCTTTAGGGGCAGCTTGTGCAAAAGGTACTTTATGGGAATAGTAAGTTTTGCTGCTTGATTTGCAGGTTACTGCAATGATTGTCACACACCTGCTGAGGGTGCAGTGGGCTGAAGCCCCAGATGCCGACACTGCCCTTGCTTCCTTCCCTGCTGCCCGCTGAGTTTTAACAGCTTGCTGAGATTTTGGAGGAGGGGGGTTGGTTTGTTTATTTTGGGGTGGGATGGTTTTTTCATATTTGCTGTGTTTGGTATTGGTGGTTTGGTCTTGGGCTGTGTTTGTGGGGGGTGTGAGGGGCAGCGTAAGCCCCAGGGGTGGCAGCAGGTCCTGGGGCTGTCGCTGCTGGCGGGTTCCTGTCTGCTGAAAGCCTGACATGGGGGGCCCCAATGACCTGTGGCTGGGGCTTTGTTCTGCCAGCCGAGGGGCACTGGGTGGAGAATGGCAGTGGGGCTCAGGGCGAAGCGGCTGTGTGCTTGCTGCGTGCCCCGAGGTGCCTGGGGAAGGACTTACGCTGGATGCTGAAGCAGAACTTCTTCTGCTGGTAGGAGATGTAGCTGGAGACAGCCCCGATGAGCGCCATGGCCAGGCCGCTGGCGATGCCGGCGATTGTCCCCGTCTCTGCCACTGCGGGGCACAGAGAGCGCTTTGTGATGCGCGCACGCACCACCCCTCCCATCCCACCAGCCGCCGGCACCCACCTCCACTGTAGTCGTTGTCGGTGCTGCCAGTGCCACCTGCAGAGACACAATCTCGTCAGTGCCCCTGCACCCCTCTGCTGCCCCCGCTGCTGTGCTGGGAGGGAGGGGACACAGGAGAGGGGTGGCAGTGCAGCCCCAGGGCAGCCTTGAGCTGGGGGTAGGCAGATGCCCCCATGGGATGCAGCATTTGCTGCCCCACACTCCACTGGGCTTCTCATTTTTGGTTCTCAGAGGGCTTTGAAGCTGCTCCTCTCCCTCTGTGTGTGCATGGAGGGAATTTTGGGGGATCCTCTGCATGGGACACCTCTGCCTGTCTGAGTTACCCTCACCCCCACTCCTCAGCGTTAAGGGAACACCTGAAGGGCTGTCAGAGTGTTACACAGCACACTGGTGCCATCAATGGAGGTGACTGGCTGAGCTCCATCATGTTAGGGAACCCTCAACTGGCTTGAAGTCTATTTTGACATCGCCTTCCCTGGAGAAACTGGGCTGGGAGGAGAAGCTGCTCCCACTGGAAACTGCAGTCCTTGCCGAGTCACTTACATCCTGAATTTATGGAAGCAGGTCAGCATTGTATTAATGCCTCTGATGCATCTTGTCCTTGGCACAGGGATTTATTAAATGTTGATTGGGCTCCTGGTGTTCAGCTCTTTATGTGACTGCTTTTAATATTTAATACTGTGGATCATTATGAATGCCCAGGCTTATCTGATTATTGCTGGATTTCCCTCTTATTCCAGACGCTGGTGGAAGGCAAACGAAGGCATGTACCCACTCCTGGCACCAGGGTGCCCTCGAGGTGACAGGGGAGGCACAGGTCCCATCTGCCCTGGTGGCAGCTGGAGCTGCAGAGCCTCCACGGAATCAAAACCAAGCACCTCCAACTACTGGCACCAGGAGTGACCATGGAGGCCAGAAACTTTTCCTTTGGCTCCACGGCTGAGACCCCTTTTGCCCCTGCCATGGAGGTGAGCACTGCTTTGCACAGGGCTCTTTCTAAAAGCTGAGGGTAACCCTGAGCCATGACTGCTAAAGAAAACCACTGTACGTAGGTCACCACTTACCCTTCTTCTTGTCTGGGCTGTAGCCCCCGTCCACAACGCTGGCCAGGTCATCATCTGAAAATTCTTTAAAAGGAACAGGAACAAACAGTGGTTGGCACCTGAGGGAGCCCCAGCTGTGCTGGAGGTTGGGATCATGGGCTGCTCCATCCCTACTGGGGAACTGGGACTGGTCAAAAAGTAGTTCTGCTTCTCTCGCAATTAACCCTGAATTACTTTAAGGTCATAGAAGAGGTAATAACTGACTACTTTAAAAGCTACTGTGTTTTTTTAACTGAAATGACTGATGTAGTTAAGAGTTCAGGAAATGTTTTGGTGCTCAGCCTTGGCTGGCAGTGGAGGAGGCAGGAAGAAGTGGTTTGTGTGTACTGTGGCCATGCTGCCAGGGACCAGTGAGCCCCTGGCAGCACCAGCTAGGCCTGGGGTCCTGCAGGCAGGAGCTGACCCTTATCCTTCCCAGAGGGACAGACCAGGCCAGGGGAAAAATCGAGCAGCAGCATGTTTCAGCACAGGTAAAAAAGTTATCTTGTAATGGGAAAGTCTAATTAATGCAGGATGAGTACAGAGAACCAGGGTCTGTGAATGTGCAGCTGAATGAGTGGTGCTGTTGAACATCTCAGCTCCAGTCCCAGAGGGAGCCCTGGGATGCAGCAAGGTGTGTGATGGGAGCAGAGACCCAATGCCAAGGCGGCAAAAGGTTCCTCCTCTGATGCTGTAGCTTGAGAAGGGTTTCCTTTGCCTTAACAGCCTGGAAGAGACTGCCTTATTCATCAGCTTACCACAGAACACAGATTTATGGGCTTAGTAATGAGTGTGAAAAGAATGAAAGCCCTGACTATGCCAGAGCCTGGAGAGGTCCCAGGCAGCCCAGGGAGCAGCGATGCCAGGGGAAGGCGTGTGCTGGTTTGTGGCCAGTGCCACGTTCCAGCAGCTCAACGCCTCAACCTTTCCTGCAGGAGCCTGAAACCTCAGCAAGCCCAGAATACCAAAGTGCAGACAAGTCACCTAGTTCAAACAATGTAATAAAATACCTGGCTGTTAATTACGCGTGCGAGCAGGGTATACGGCCATCCCGACATCAATAAACCAGCCGTGCAAAGTCTGTTTCCCAGCTCAAGTGCTCAGGGGAACAATCCTCATAGACAAATGATTCATTCACTGGAGTATTTCAGAGATGGAAAAAGAACCCTCCCAGCCCAGAGTGTGTGTTACACCGGGACCTGAGCCTGCTCTAGATTTACACCTTGGCAGTGACTGTGAACCCCAGGACCACATGCCCTTGGTTAAAGAGCTGTCGGGTGCAGGGATGGGGGAACTCAACACAACCACCACAGCCTAATGGATCAGAAGAGACCCTGGGGAAAAAAATCTGCACACAGACAAGGCACAAGTCATAAGAATGAGCCCCTCTCTGCCAGGGACCATTGTGGAAGAGGCTCCTTCCCTCCCCAGGACCAAGCTGCCTGTGGAAATGTCCCCACTCTGGGTGGGCAGGACAGGGGTGGTGGATGCTGGCAGTGGGCAGGACACTGGACCAGGCAGGATCTGTTTCTCTTTATCCCGTCACTTGGTGGGAATGGTGTCTGGCAGTGAAGAGCTGGGAAGGATCTCCTGCAGGTCGCAGGGAACAGCAAGGCTGGTAGCAAGGACAGAGAAGAGAGGTCAGCCTACCTTCACCTGGCCTTACGTCTGGCCTCCCACCATCTTTCCTATCGTTCTTATCATCAAGGGCATCAGCCAAGTCAAAACCCATAGGATCGTTTTCTAGAAAACAAGACCAGAGTTAGCAGTGTGGTGACAGGCTGAGGAACTCTGCAATTAATTCATTAATCAGGGAAAAGCACTGTTGAAAGAGATGAAGCCCTTGACACATGCACGTCCCAATTCTGCTATGCAGCCTCATAGCAGATCTTCCAAACCCAGCCTGTTCCATGCTGCTGTGGTGGGAAACATCATGTCCTCCCTGCAGAACCAGTGTCCCCATGGCTGGAGTGCCAGGCCATCAGACAAATGAGGCCAGCAGGAAAAGTCAGAGCCAAACTGGTGCCCCAAGGGCCCAGCCGGTGGAAGGAAGGGAGATGGCTGCACCATGCTCACGTGCTGGCTGGAACGGCCTGTGACTTGATTCCTCGGAGTTATTTTCCCCTGTGAATGCTCAGCTGGTCCCTCGAGCAGCCTGGCTCTGACAGAGGATATTGTCTCTGCTAAACAGCAGCTAAAACCACAGCACGGAGCCAACTGAACTCCTCAGCCCTCCCACCAGTGCACTCCTGAGTTTATTCTGAGCCAAAATTTATTTAATTTTTTTTTAAGCCTGGGAGTGATTTTTGCCAAAACCCTGCCTGGGCAGGCAGCAGAACACCCAGTTGACAGGGTGTCCTGAGCCTGTGGGTGTGTGCCAGCAGAGCCCAACACAGCTGTACCATGATGGGGAGGACAGGCAGCTCACAGGCTTCCAGCAGGCATGGGAACGAAACATGGGCCAGGAACCACTGAGGTCCCCTGGGAAGTGCAGGGCAATGCCCAGATGCCCTGTCTTCTCTGTGGGTTTTGATATTTGTTTTTTTCTTGAGGTGTCTCAGGTGAGCAAACAGACCAGAGGTTGGAAATACTGAGATGAGGGCAATGCCACCACCATGGCACATCCCAAATCCTCCCCCTGTGCCAGCAGCAGAGCTGGGGTGAAGCAGCAGGGGCTGTGAAGAGGATGCTCACCTGGGTTACGCTTAGGAGGGGCTCTTGTAGTTTTTGGCTGCTTGGTCGTGGTGGTGCGAATGACATCCCAAATGCCACTGTCTGAACGGACGAAAAAAAAAGACCAAAATGATGTTACCCTCTGAAACGTGGGTTTGGATGAGTGCTGTGAGGGGAGGCCCCCTCCCTGCGGGGAGACTGGGGCTGCACTGGGCCAGCTCAGTGCTCTGGTCTTTGCACAACTTCAGCTGCGTTGGCGCCGGGCGCACCCCTCCCCCTGGGTGCCCCCGGGATGCTCGAGCCTGCAGGAGCTCTGCATTACCTGGCTTCCCTGGCCTGGGGAAGGGCTTGGGAGTCGGCTTGGCAGGTTTGGTGGTAGTCTCCACAGGCGTGTCAAAGTAATCAGCCAAATCGAAGCCTGCTGGAGAGAAGGGATTGTTAAACTCCTGTTTGTGGGGACAGTACAAGGCTCTTGGCACACACCCCGCTCCGTGGGTGTTGTGTACATCGTGCTGCACCATCGCCAGGGGCTCCCATGTCAGGCTGGAGCTGGAAAGCATCCAGCCACTCTGCTGCTCAATTGTGACCTATCACAAAAGCTTCAGAAAAGCCTGGCCACCATTTCACTCTCCCCATCCAAGCCGTGGCTGCTGCCCAGCCCCAGTAACCCCAAAATAATTCACTTTTGTGGGAGTCCTGCTGGTACCTGCAGCATCTCCTGAGAGCGATGAGAAGGGACTGTGGGACTGAGCCAGTGGCTGGGACACTGCTCCCTGTGCAGCCGCCCATGAATGACCTTGAGCTGAGCAGGCATGCACAGAGAGGGGCCAGGGCACAGGAATCCACTGCAGGAGCCTCTCAGTGCCATCATTCATCCTAAAAACACTCCCTGAGGAAGAAGCAACTGGCTGAGACAAAGCCTCAGCCCCTGCATGCATCCATTTCCCAGGGAGAGTTTACTGGATCGAACAACTTCTCGTTCAGGCTGCAATCCAAACACTGACCCTGCACGTGCCTCTGCCTTTTCTTGTCCCTAGCAAGGACCATGGTGGCCTTGGAGCCAGACAGCTGCATTTGCTTAACTCTGCCAAGATCCTCATGCAGGGGTGAGCAGATTCACTTCTGAGTGCTCCCCTGATGCAGTTTATTGCAAGCTCCTCCAGCAGGGTTGAGCAAACTTCGGCTCCTGTGACTGTGCTATATTTAACAGGGACTCTCCGGCCAGAACTGAGCCAGAGGAGCAGCTGGCAACAAAACCTGTGTGAATTTAGGGAAGCTTCCTCAGCTGTGGCACTGCTGGGAGCTGGCCAGCCAGCACATTTGATGTGCGCAAACAGCGGGAGACCCACTCTCCCCTGGATGGGGAAGTGTCACCAGGATGGGACTTTACATGGAGGTTGGGGATATCTTGGAATTAAAAAAGGAAAATATCCTCTGGACTTCCTCCCGGAAGGAAAGCTAGCAGGTGACATACAGACAGGAATAAAAGCTCTTGTGTAGCTGAGCAGTGATTTGTGTCTTCTCCTCTAGGATACTGCAAAGTGTGCGAAATTCTGCCTTGCCTGTAAATGCTCCGCTGCCACTCACCTTCAGCATGGACAGAAATATCAATATTGCATTTCTCTGGCTGCACAGGAGCAGTGCATGTGCACACACCAGCTGCAGCTTCCCTATGGGCAAGTGAAGGGGTCCCAAAGCAGCTGCTGAGGCAGCAGCACCCAGCCATACACAGGCAGCCCATGGGAGCTCACACAGTTCAATCCCACGGGGAGTGCACCCCACGCTGCGCTGAGATGATGTGCACGCAAGAAGGTCTCACCTGTCCCACCTGCCGGCTTTCTGGGGCCCTTGGGAGTGGCTGTGACAGAAGAGATGGGGAGGAAAAGTGTTAGTCATAGGCATCACCAAAAATGTCACCTCTGGACTGAGAATAAATGGCAAAGATTTCACCACAACTTTCTGACATCTGCATTTGTAAACTCAGGGCACAGGACCATGAACGCCCTGCACACAGTATCCCACAGGGATCGGGACTGCCCATGGACGAGAACGGAGCCCAGTGCTCCATAGGGCACTGCTGCCTTGGGCTGAGCCAGGATCCCATCCCAGCTGGTGGAGAGCAGGGAGCTGCAACAATCTGCTCTAAGGCTCCTGGATACAGCAGCAGACAGGCAAGGACAGACACTGTACAGAACAGCGTGGAAACCAGCAGTGAGCTGCCAATGTTTCATTGTCCCTGGCCTGGTCAGTCCAATGACAGATAATTTCCCATGCTGTGCTATGCACAGGAGGTTCCCTGTCAGCTGGAGTGATGTCAGTGACACCCTGATACTCAGATCCCAGCCCCCCTGGCTGCTCCTGGGCTAAAACAAGCTACAGCCTGCCTTTGAGGGGAAGGAGGGAGCAATATGGAAACCACTGCCTATTAATAGTGCACGGCATTACCAAGTATATGAATAAATTATGAGCAAGAGCTGTGGCTGCTCCACTCCCATTAATTTCCATTACACTGGAGTGGTGCTGCTGGGCTTCATATCCAGCATGCTGGTATGGTTTGACGTGACCCAACTCCAGAACCTTGGTTTGCTTTCTTCTGGGGCTGACACCATGAATCCAGAGTGGGATGCAGCAGTTGGGGAGGCCATGGGGACAGTGCTGCCTCTTCCCTTCGCCCACTGCTGGGACTGCAGCCTGGGGAACACCACTTTCCCTCCACATGCAGTGGCCATTAGTCATTTCTAACCATGTCTCCTCACATGCTGCATTAAAGGGCTTGCAAAATCCTAGATGAGCTGCATCAGCCCTGTGACCAAGTCTGATACCCCATGGCCTATCCTGGCACACTGCAGGAGAGCTGCAGAGAGCATCCTCTATTCCACATAAACTCCACAGTAACACAGCATAAGTGTCTGTGTGTTGTTAGACTACAGCACAAGGAGTCTTTATACAGGTTTCCCTTCGACACATGTGGGTTTATTCTGCACAATCCTAGAGTCCGGCATCACTCATGGAGCAATTCCTGCTGCTGCCCCGCCACGTGCTGGGTCTGGGGACAGTCACCATGAACTGCGTGGGGAGGCTGGGCAGCAACGGGTCCTGGGTGTTGGCATTTGCAGCTCTGCCACAGCACCTCCATGGCTGGGTAGCAAACGGAGTCAGAGATGTGTGAGGGTGCACAGCGGTCTTGGGCTCAGCCCTGGGCACCGGGGGAGGGCGTGGGACCTCTCACACCCCTCAGCTGCTGGGCTGGCAGTTAGGTTTGGTCCTTGGGGTGTACAACATCAAATACTGACTGCTGCATGCCAGCAGCGAGGCAACCCGTGAGGAAGTGAGTCTCCTTGGACTGATGGGCTACACTGCAACTCCAGCCAAGCAGAGCAGTGCCCTAACTTTGCGTTCCTGGGCACTACACTGCAATGGGAGCAGAGAAGGACCCGGTGCTGCCCCTGCCTGGCCGGGCACAGCGAGCTGCCCTCCCCAGCTGGGGAAGGGAGTGAATGATGCACTGGTTCCAGGCCAACAGGGCTAGGCCTGGTGGTAGGTGTTACTGAGGGATGCAAGGAAGCCAAAAGGGCAAGTTCAGTGCCACTGCTACCTCAGAGCACAGGTGTGCTGTGCCTCTGTGGTTCCTCACAGGAGTCAGTAAGCAAAGGGCACCTGGTCAGCAACCAGCTTTCCAGGACCGTCCCCAGCCCCACCTGGCATGCAAACCCAGACCCTGTGTTTCCCAGGCAGAGATGATGAGGCAGTTGTATCCTCTACCACCCTCCCACCAGCACCAGATCCCGAAGAACAAATCACATCTATTAACATCTATTTGTTTTCTCCTCTTTAAAACAATGTGTAAGTGTGACTTACGTCGCTTGGTGATGGGGTCAAGCAGGGCATCTTCTAGGCTGAAGTCATCTGCGTCATCCCCATGACCTGGAGACAAAGAATCAGCACTGGCTGTACTCACTCCGCACAGAGTAAACCACCTTTATATAAGGCATGGCTAGACTTTTTTGCTCAAATTGCTTTAGTTTTTTGCTGGTTTTTTTCCAAGCCTGACCCAACACTGGTGATGAGGAAGACATCAGCCCTCTCCAAATGCTGTGACTGTTAAATTGCAGAGCAGTCATCTCTGGATTTGTATGCCCTAATGGATGCAGTATAAAGACACATGTTATGCTTAAATTTGTCAAGGAGAGCCTACCAATTCATCTCTCAAGCTGCCACTCATCTCTGGCTGTGCTCACGATTATATGTTTGCTAAACACCATGAAAACATTGGGACAGTGCAGACAAATTCAGTAACAAACAAGAAAGCCCTATGCCCCTCTTCTTCTCAAGTGCCTTCCAACATCAAAGGCTTTGCATGAAAAAGCTGTTGCTGGTTGCCAAGCACGACCTAGCATTTCAGAGGCCTCCTGCATCATTCTGCCTTGAAAATGTGAACAGGACCAAACCCGCATCCCAGGGATATACCCGACAGGCACATGCAGATTTTTTTGTTAGGGATGCCTCACCACAACTCCAGTCCCATATCCCAGGGATAACTCGGGGCTACATCATGTTCTCCTGCAACAGGGCCAGCTAATCCTTCCTTTCTCTGTCTCTTTTTTGCATGGCATTAATTACTGTTGACTTACCCTAGTTCTGAATGTATTTGTCTTGATAAATTCATGCTTTTACATCTCGGAGCATGCTGAGTAATTAATATCCTTTGGGTTTGCTAAGTACTGCAGCACTGCAAGAGAACATTAAAATGGCTTTCCTCTTATTCCTACTGCTAAATGGATTTAGCTATTGCCACCTGAGCTCCAGTGTGCTTCATGAATAAATTTAAAGCTTTACTGACAAGGACAACAACAATGGGAAGGCACCAGTCCATCAGAAAGCAGGTATCAGCGTTTCAGTGAAGAACTTCTACTGAGAATGGTCACTAAGTACTGCAACAGCTGCAGCTCCGGTTCCACTTACTCACACATCACCTCTCATCTCATTTGCCGTCTGTTAAACGTACACGCAGCAGCCCTGAGGGTGATGTATGTGCAGGGGCTGGGGCTGGGGCTGGGGCTGGGGCTGGGGCTGGGAAGTCACTGTGCGCTTCTCCCCCCTGGCAGAGGCTTGGCATTAGGCGCTGCTGGAGGAGGTGTGTAAGGAATGAGTGTCCCAGCCCACGCTGTGTTTCTCATCGAGCTGAACGATGCCAGCGTTTCCCTGCGAGCCTGGAGGAACGGCCGGCAGCGGGCGATGCAGGGAAAATCCGAGTGAAATCCACAGGGAGAGGCATGCAGAAGAGCCTCAAGCTCAGCAGGGCTGCGTCTGCCACCCTCAGCCTCCCTCCATGCCTCTCTCCTCCCTTCCCAAAATCTTTCCCTCTTGGGCCTTATTGCTGGTGAAATATCGGCACTGTGAGTCAGGCGATGCTCTCCTGCTCCGACAGCCTGGGTGAAGCCGCAGGTTAACAAGTGGTCTGTCAGTGGAAAGGAGCAAAGTCAGGAACGTGCAAGGCCATCTACAGTGCTGAAAAACACCTGCCCAGCTCCAGGGCTTGCACGGGGGGCTGCCAAACCACCAACATCCCTGCTGAGACTCAACACACTCATCACTGTGCTGGCCAACTATCCCAACCTTGTCAGCCTGACAATCTCACGCAGTCTCCTTTCCCAGAATGGCTTTTTTTTTTATCTTTACTGGATTTTCCGGAACCAACAGGGCTCCGTCATTTTTGTCTTTCTATTTAAAAGCATGCTTAAAAATAGGCAGAAGGGGAAACCCACGTCGCATCTCTGGCAGGATGAGAAGCGTTACCAACCCGACTGGGGGAAATGTTCCGTGAGCTGGCAGGAGGGATGTGGTGGCAGCACCAACCTGCATCGGTAAGCCAGGAGCCCTCCCTTCCCTCTCCCTCGCTCCCTCTGCTCTCCATAATTAAGTCAATATTAAGCACTGACTTGCTGCACGCTGAGCCCTGTGTTAGCGTATCCTCCCCGTGTCGGTGCACGAGCCCAAGTACTAAGTGGGGGAGTGGACAGCTGCAGGGTGTGTGCAGCTCACACGTTCCAGTGAAGGGCTGTGGGGGTTGTGGGGCTGCACGGAGATGCTACCCTGGTGGGAATATGGGCCCTGCAGGGGCCTGCAGTGTCCCGTAAAATGGGCTCCCCCCGGCTGGCTTTGGGGGGCTCACCAGACCCACCGGCTGAGACGCGCTTACACCTCCCTGGGTTTGGTGACAGCTCCCCGTGGCAACTCTCCCTGCAGGATGAGAGGAGAGTGCCCCTTCCAAAACCACTCTCTGAAGAGTCAGCTGGCACATGAGGGGGCCAAGGGGGGTGAAAGGTGCTCAGGGCCCTCCATCCTCATGGGGCTGAGGTAAACAATAACTGCTAAAGTTGCTGGAGCTGCATCCCAAGGGCTTTCCCCACACTGGCAGGAGAGGTGGGAATATTGCCCAAGTGAGGGTTGGGAAAACTGTCAATGCACTGAATTGCCCAGTAAAACCTTCCCAAGGAGCTGCAGAGCTTGGCACAGCCCGTTACTCAGGGCTTTCCCAATGCTGCCCATGGCAAACCAACATCCTTTTCCAGGATTCCCCTAGGCATTGGCAAGGATTAATAATAGATTGCCAGTTAACTGAAGCTGACACCATCTCTATTTCATGCAAAGGGTGTTATAGAGACATATTACACCTTTTATGGATCAATAACCGAGCGCTGCCATCACAGGCACACAAACTCCCCTGCTCACTCCGACAGGTAAGACTGGAATGCTCTCCTTGTTCTTTTACTCAGTTATTAAGTGGTAACAAATCTAGAATTTCATGGCCAGACACTGAAAACCCCACCAGCTCTTGGTACGCATGTTTACCATGCAGATGCAGTTTTTCTGGAGGCAGCACAGCTGCTCCCTGCACTGTCCTGTGCAATCCCTTTGCTCCTGGGGCCCTGCCACTGCTCCACACTCAGTGGAGGAGTGGAGCTTCCAAAGCCCATTCCCTGATGGGAACCCACACACAGCATGGACTATCTTTACATTAAGGGTTTATACTTTTTGGGAGAGGGTGGGGCCCATTCCTACACATCAGCACTGACAAGCTGCTGAGCTGCAGCAGAGTTGGTCTATAATGCCCATGAGTCAGAGTCAGGGTAGTGCCTGACATGTCACCTCCCCTGTAGGACATCCCCACCTACAACCTGTTACAGGCCCACAACAGCAGTGAGATGCAAAACCCCTCCTGCTGGTTGCTCAGTGCCAGGGAGCAGTATGGGATCCTTGTCAGGGCTGATGACTGGGCTACTTTGGGTTGGTTTTTTCCCTACCCTTGCACTGGATCTTCAAAAGAACTCTGCTCTTAGGCTGCTGGGAGAAAACGCACATCCCCAGGGACAACTGGGTGCAATTCCAGACCCGTGTGCCACCAGCCAAGGGCACTGAAGCATCCACGGCACTACAGCTCTATGGCAAGGGGGGAATAGGCAAATGAAATGCATTTTCCGTATTTTTATTTAATCTGACAGTCCAAAGGGACCAAGCTGGGACATCACGTGCCACCCAATATGAATCCCCCAATGCCAGAGTGGGGAGGTGGGGGGACCCCAGGCTGCAGCTGTGTCCAGCAGAAGCTGTAGAAAAGGGGTGAGAGTTATGGCCAAGCCGTAACTCTCAGCACTGCAGACTCCCCCACCTCTTGCTGAGTCCCCTCGCCTTGCCGGGGGTATTTCTAATCAGAGCTAGCTGCTCTTTGAAGGTAGAAGGGTTTTGTGCCTTAATGTATTCTCTTCTCATTATTTTCTGTAGCAGGCAGCTCAAACACACAATTGTACTCGTCAGCTTTTTAGTTTTTACAATTATATATATATTCTAATTAAGCCCCACTGTTTGACAAAGCTTGAATTACAGTATCATAATTCACACCCAGTATATTGCCAGGCCGTCTGCAGCACTCAGAGCGAGGTGTATTCCATTTTTACCGCCAGCCCACGGATCTCTTTGTGCAATATATATGTGTTTAGCTTCCCTGGGAATAGAGAGCCTGCGACGGTACAAGACTGACAGCCCGGGAGATTACGGGAGAATGCAAAGCAGGTACAAGGGCAGCAGAAAGTAATTCCAACTGCCTGACTTTTATGCATCCACCTTAGGAGCAGCGGAGCAGGCAGGGGAGCAGGAGGAAAGCAGGAAAGAAAGTGCTGAGATAGTCAAAAGGGTGTCCCCAGTGACCAACCTCATCTTTTTGGTTCCAGGTTATGATGTTGGCACACACAAGTGGCTCCCTGAGGCTGGGCACCCACAGCTGTGCTGGGACCTCTGGGCAGGGTGCTGGGGAAGGAGGGGTTTGGGAGCAGAGCCGTGTTGCTGGACCTCTGGGCTGCATCCTCAGTGGGGTTTCTGCCATCTCAGCAGAGACGCTGCCCCAAAAGTCTGTGGGGAGTAAATGGCTGCTCCTCCATGGGCACAGGTCTGCCCTGCAGCAGCTGGGGCACCTGGGGCAGCACTGAGGGTCCCCAGGGACCTCTCCTGGCACAGGCAATGGCACAACACCACCAGCCAGAGCAGTGATCCCAGTCAGGACAGAGCAGAGCTTTGGACTTGCCAATGCCTCCACCACTGCTGTCCGGCCACTGGCCCCAACCACTGCCAAACGTGTTTACTTGTGAATCCCAAATTCTTGCTGACTGCTAAGGCCAAAGCACAGTTCCATGTGTGTAGGGAGAGCAGTGCTCCTCGGAGCTGGGGTGTCACAGACAGTCTCTGGGAGCAGTGCTGGTGGGGCAGGGGGCTAAGGGCAGTTTCTGTGCAGCTGCTCTGCTCTCTGCAAACAGGCCAGGCTGCCTCCTCAGCACAGACCTCCTCCTCAAGGTAGCTCTGCCTTGAAAAGCAGACTTTCAACTTCCAATCTATCTTCTCGGCCGCTGCCAGGGAAGACTGGCTGCCGTGCACAAACAAGCTGCCAGCAGCCCACCAGGGCGAGGAGTGGAAGGGCTCCAAGTGTGGGAAGAACAGTCCCCTGTATCCACCCCAGCAGTGGGACCAACAGCCGATGCTGGGGGTACACCACTCCAGCCCAGGGCATGACCCGTCAAGAGCAGTGGGACACATTCCCCCAGCTGGATGACCCCTGCTCCTCACGGAGGATGAAGGAATGCTGCTGTCCTTGCTCTCTATTCTCAGTGAAACATTTTGATTTTCAGAAGTACTAATCAAAATCGCTCTTGATTATGGCAAAAACAACCTCTGCTGAATTTTTTTTTTTAATGCAATTAACAAGGGTATATGGTAATTCCAAGCAATCTCGCTCTTGAGATTAAAGGAAAGCCTGCCAGGAAGCACATGAATAAAGCTTTAAGATGAGAATTTGCATAATGAAGACTTTCTCTTTGTGGAGGGACTGATGGTGGTTATGTTTGAAACCTATTAGGGGAAATGCCTAAAAGCCTCCACTACAGCCAGGGCACTGCTGTCCTGACCCGTGCAGGCTCTAACGCCTACACTGCCCTCGGGTGCCTGCTGGGAACCTCAGCTCCACGACAACCCAGCTCTGCCCTCTCCTGCAGCTGGTGCCCCGCGATAGGGAAGGAGAGGCAGCACAGCCCCGGTGCAAGCTCTGGAGTCTGCAGCTCAGGGCAACACCCCTCACTTGGGCTCTAAGCCACAGGGTAACACCGCGGTTCTGTGCGCCGGGGCAGCTGTACGAGAAGCAGGTGTCTGTTGCAATTTGATTTCAAGGCTTACTAGGAATAATAGAAATTATTTGGCAGTGGTACCCGATAAGCTCTACACCCAGCAGGAGTAATGGAGCTGGTGAGGAAAACATGACCAGCAAAACCAGCCTGCACCAGGCTCCCCAGCAGACATCATTGGCACCACGATGTGGGGCAGAGCCAAAAGGGTGTTCTGGGGAGTAGAAGGTGAGCCCTCACTGGGACCTGCCTGGCCAGACACTGGATGCTCATGGGATGCAGTGCCCATGCACCCTGCATCATGCTGAGGGTTGCACGAAGGTCCAAAAGCATCCTCTCCCCACCTGGTGTGGAAGAACAGACCTCCAGGTTGGTTCCAAAGCACCTAAAGAAGCAGCACCACGCTGCACACCCTGCCATGTCCTACAGCCCCGGGGGAGCAGCCAGAGGCTCAGCCTGTGCTGCCATGGCCACGGAGCTGCCAGCAGGCCCCTCTGCAGACACCAGACAAAAAACACAGCAAGGAGGAGTTTCTCATCTGCTGCCCTCTGGCACAGCCTTTCCCACTCCTCCACAGCAAGATTTAAAATCCCAGAGGGAAGCGCCCTTGACTTCTCTTTGCCAACAGTTGCATCTGGTAAGTGGCTCACCCAGAGCCTGCCCTGTTTATCAGGGGCTGGCATGGAGGCTGCAAGGAACCCTTGAAAACTGGGGGCCCTACCACAGACAGACAAACAGCTCTGGGTGCCAGCAGCAACCCTGAACAGCTCCGAGGGAAAGCAAAGCACCATCAAGGTCAGCAGGATCACAGCCAGGAAAGGCTTTGTGTGGGGGTTTCCCACGAAATGCCTTGGGCTGGCAGCTGATGGTCAGGGCTGTCCCATCTCTGGCTCCACAGCAGCGTCCTCTCTCTGACCCCACGTGAAACAAATGTTTCAGAAGCTCTTCCATCCCAGCATGGTCGGAGAGCAGGTAGCCCTGCTCTGGCAACACAAGATGCCAATCCAAACAGTTTTGTTCAGTATCAGCACTCAAAGCTTTCCAGGTTTCCAGGGCTCTCTGCCATCTCTGCACATGCAGCAGGTGATGTTCTCTAAGCAACTTTAATACGATAGCTGTTCTTTTGAGGTTTGTGTCAAAGAGGGCTCTGCCACAGCACTGCCAAAGCCTGCTTTCAATTAGTCCCAGATCAATTGCACCCGGAGCAAAAAAGCTGAAAGGTTTAGAGCACAAGTATTTAAGGTTCCTTCCCTTCTGGGGCATGCCTGAGCCCAGCTCTGTAATTCTGATGAGGATGGGTGATGCCCAGCTTTCCGTGCCTGGAGTGGGTACCAGGACACTGTGGCCAAGGACTAAGGAAGGCAGAGGGAGCTCAGCCTGTCCCAGCCCTCACAAGAGCTCTGCAAATTTCTGACCCTCCCTGCGACTGTGGGAAAATACCCCAGATGTAACCCTTAATAACTTAAAGGTGCGTCTGATAAGAGAGGGAGCTGGTTTTCCTTTCCACTTTCTTGCTGCTTGTTTGGGATTTTTTTAAAGGAAGAACAATTTATATACCTAAAGAGGAAAGGATGTGGACAGCATCATTATTTTATTCCCATACCCCAACCACTTTGCCAAGAGGCTGAGGGGAAATTAGCACTGACCCAACTGCACAGGATAGAGAATGGTTAAAGATGACTTTTGAGTGACAGAAAAAAACAGTGTCACCCTGGGCTCGGGTTTGTCCCCGCCAGATGCTGTGTGCAGGCCTCTGCTGGCGAACTGCATTACTGCCCCGGCAGCAAGGGAAGGGGAGACGTGGGGGTGCCATGATCCCACTGCCCAGCAGGCACGAGCCTGGTTTCCCCAGACAGCCATGGTCTGGTGCAGCACTGCTGAGAGCCAGCCCTGTCAGGGACAGGCAGGTTGGGAGCAGGAGCAGGATCTGAGCTGACAAAACTCGGGGGCAACCTGGGCACTCCCTGTGCTCAAGTGCCCTGCACCCAGCCTTACCAGGCAGAGTGTGGAAGACATGGACCCCAGCTCACCTGGTTTGAGACTCCTTGTGAAGGTCAAAAAACACAGCAAGTTCCTTTTCCTCCTACAACTGTGGGTGCAGGGCTGAAAATTTGGCAATGTGTTGGTTTGGGCTGGGGCAGAGGTCGTTATCTTCATAGTAGCTGGTATTGGGCTGGGGTTTGGATTTGTGCTGAAAACAGTGTTGATAATTCAGGGCTGTTTTTGTTGTCACTGAGAAGCTCTTACCCAGAGCCAAGGCCTTTCCTGGTCCTCACCCACCCCACCAGCAAGAGGCTGGGGGTGCACAAGGAGCTGGCAGGGGACACAGCCAGGACAGCTGAGCCCAGCTGAGCCAGGGGATATCCCAAACCCCAGGGCACCATGCTCAGCATATAAAGCTGGGGAGGAGGAGGGAGGAGGGGACATTTGGAGTGATGGTGTTTGTCTTCCCAAGTCACCATCACAGGTGATGGAGCCCTGCTGTGCTGGGGATGGCTGAGCACCTGCCTGCACTGGAAAAGTGGGGAATGAATTCCTTGGTCTGCTCTACCTGTTAAACTGCCTTTATCCCAACCCAGGAGTTTCCTTACTTTTACCCTTCCAATTCTCTCCCCCATCCCGATGTGGGAGGAGTGAGCAAATGGCTGTGTGGGACTGAGCTGCCAGTTGGGATTACACCACAACAGCTGCTTCCATGTTTTCCTGCCTGCTGTCCACCCAGAAAGATTACAATGTACATTCACATTAGCCATTTGATTTCTGCTTACACATTAAGTAATGACTACAAATTTGCCTATGGCCAAAGATGCCTGTTTATCAACCAGACAACAAAATGTGGTATGAAAGCATTTTGTTCATAACCCAGTGCAGAACAACTGATGACAATGTCAGTGATGCAGGAGCCCAAAGAAAACTGAAGCAGGAGATTAAATGCTTATCACCCGATTCCCGGTGGAAAAAGATCGTTCTCATCAGATAAAGATCAAGAGAAGATGCTGTAGTTAAAAGTAGGTAAATAGGGAATTACGTGGTAAAAATGCTGGTTCATCACTTGGGATGTGATGCTCCTGTCACACTGTGCTATTTAAAATCAGAAGCAGAGCACTGCTGGGAATGAAGACTTGGGCAATGCTGCCAGATGGAGCGGGGCTCTGGGAGAGCATGGGGGGCTCAGCCCTCTCCCCTGGCTGAGGGGGTCTGTCTGCCCTGTCACCAGAGCTGCACTGCGAGGCTCCCTCCTGGCCACTGCTGTCCCTGCCCTCCCACAGCGCCTCCCCGTGCAAACACGGGATATTCCGGTCAGGTGGGGAGAGGATGAGACTCTAGCCCGTGCTGCTCACTGCCTGCACCCTCCTCACCCACCCGCGTTCCCACTGCGCTCTGGGTGATCCAGCTCTGCTGCTCCTGGAGCACCCCAGATCCAGGTGCTGCTGCCGTGGGAAGGAGCCAGGATGGAGAGACAGCAGGGTGGGGGGGCTGCACCCTCCATGTAGGAAGCAGCAGCAGAGGTCTGCTGGAGATAATTTTGAGCAGGTGGTGCAGGAACTGGTGGTGATTTTTAACCACTCAGCCAGCAGCTGTGAGACCACCCCTCTTGGCTCGCCCGCAGTGAGGGAAGCCGTGCTACGTCCCTCAGCCCTTTGCAACAGCTTGTTTTCAATAAGGTGAGTTTGGCTCCTCGCTTTCATAGAGGAGTTTGGAGAAGTCTCTGAAAAGGGGAGTTTGGGGTGAATATTCAGCTTCTGCTACTTCCCATGCCCTGCAGGTGCTGCATCCCCATCACCAGGGGAACAGCTGCTGTGTAATCAGAGCAGTCTGTGCTATTGATGTGGCATGAAATAATTTAAACATAAAACTAAGAGCTCACTGAGTTCAAAGAGAAATCCAGCAACAGGTCTCTTGCTCTCTCTGACCCTACTTGGAAAGAAAATAGCACCAACACTTACAGACCCAACTGTTTGCAAACTGTTGTGGCTCTGAGATTTTCTCTGTGAAAGTATCTACATAATTCACTCAGTGAAGACCATCACTACAAAAAAGAAAGAAGGTATACACTTTCACTTAAAAATACTCTATTTTCTGCACGAGGTGAAAGACAGGTTTGGGTTCTGTGGATGTTTTTAAAAGCATACATGAGCTCAAAGCTTAGTGCTGTCCTGGAGTGGGGGGAGGTTGAAATAACAAATTCCAGTCTCTTGGCAAAGAATTACACAGAACTGCACGGCATGGGCTTGGTGTCTCTCGACAGTGCAAGAGACAGTCTGTCACCAGCAGCAGTAGCTAGGGCCCGATGAGTGGGGCCAGGCTGAACACCCACCCCAGAGGAAGCACCTGGGGCAGAACCCAGCCTGTGGCTGGGTCACGAAGCAGGGCTTTGCCTGGGGGTGAGCAGCGGCTCAGAGCAGGTTGCACCAGCTGGAAACACCACCCTGGATGGGATGGTTTGATTTTGGGGAGATGCAACCTCTTATGCCTAGCGCTGCCTCTTCTGCATATGGTTGTGTGGTGATTTTAGGTTGGACATTAGGAATTTCTTCACAGAAAGGGTGTGATTAAACATTGGAATGGACTGCCCAAGGAGATGGTGGAGGCACTGTCCCTGGAGGTGTTTAAGAGACTGGATGTGGTGCTCAGTGCCATTGTGTGGTTGACATGGTGGTCTTTGGTCACAGGCTGGACTCAATGACCTCAAGAGGTCTTTTCCTACCTAACTGATTCTGTGATTCTCTGGCTAAAAGAACTTCTAGGGTGAGAAAATGTGCTAGGTGAAGTTGCACCAGTTCTGGGTCTTTCCACCTCTCCAGGCTCTGTAGGGGAAACTCAGCAAAAAGGCTGTGTACCAGATGGCAGGATGGGATCTGGGGAGGTTTTTACTCCAAATGAGGTAGACGGAGTCTACATTAGTCCGGCATTATTTTCACTCAGATTTTACTGTCTGGAAAGATGATCCAAGTCCTGCAGTAGCAGGAACACCTGAATGGAGGTGTCTGGTCACCACAGAGATGCGTGTCCCATCAAGCTGCCTGCATTCACTCCGAAGAGACATCATACAAAGATCGGACATTAAGACAGAGACATTCCCCAAGCTCCTATTCCTGAAAGGACACTTTCGCTGCAGACAATGGTTTATGGACACAGACTAATGTGCTGTTCAAAATCTTATCAGCTATCTAACATCTGTTCTGCAGCACAAGCACCACTTTTGCCATCCACGGCTGGGGCTGGAAACTTCTGCTTGTTCAGCTTCTGCCTTCTACCCTCCCAGAGCCAGAGCTGCAGTTACCCCTAAACACCCAATCCCAAGCGTGTCCTTCTGAAGAAGGATTTCAGTAAGATTATTCCAACTTTGACAAGTTCTTTTTACCCAGATTTCTTTGTGCATGGGCAAAGAGAGCATTTCAAAGGGCAAGCAAAATGCTGAGCCAGCTCTCTTTTCCCAGTACCTTGTTTGCTGGAGACAACCCTGTACCAGCCTGCAGAGCCTTCCAACGGCAGAATGATGCTGTTCCCAGCACCCCTCCTCCCTGTCTGAGCCACCACCTCCAAAATCCTGCCAGTGCCTCTGGTTTTACTTGCTTTGGTTTCTTTACTCGTGTATGCGGTGACAGCACCAGATCCCTACAGCAACCTGGCCATGTCTTTCCCTGAAGATGCTGCTCATGTGGTTGGGTAACTCAGGAAAGCAGAGCTCACGCTCAGCACCAGCTTTCTGTCTGTGGCCCCAGTTCTCCTCCCACAGTAAGTTTCTGTGTTTCCTAGACAAGTTGGAAAAGCAAAGGAAAAGGATTTTGGAGTGATTGCAATGCTAATATGTATTAGCATTAACTTCACCCCCACCGCACCAGCAGGCTGAGCTCTCAGATCAAACCCAAAGCTGACCCTGAGCAGCTCCACTGAAATCCCTGTGAGTGCAGAGGCAGCGCTCGCCTCTCTCTTTGCCATGGCTACTGGGCTTGTATCAGGACTCTGTTTCCTTCTCAAAAGCATTGTTCCTTCAGCACTCACGTTCCCGTGCTCACACCCTAAATCACAGCTACTGACTCCAGCATCTGGACCCCAACTTTGAAGTTTCCCTTTCAAAGTCCTTTCATGTTCTACATTTTGATGTGCCACGTTCATCTTCTCCCGTTTTCCTCTATTCGAGCACTTCCACTGATTGTGAATTACATCAATCAGCTTACAAAGGAATTATTGCAAAGGTTTTCTCTTTGCCATCAGTGTTATGTAGTTTATTAAGCGTATGTTTTGTCATTAGAGTGGCTTCAGAAGCACTGTCTAATAAAACCCCAGTTTTTCCTTTAGTTAATTGTAAAGTCAATGTCTTAAACCTTCAGGAGATATTCTTCCAAGAAGAAAACAGATTTGGGTTTAAACCAAGCAGTTTTAGAAGTTTATTCTAGTCAACTCAGGAGATCAATACACACTTCTGTTTTATGTGCTTTAAGGGCTGAAATGTTTGCAACAGATGTAAGGAAAAAATCACAATTTTTTAGAGGGGAAGAAAACCCCAAGAGTTAAACAGCCATTTCCAAGCACATTTATCACTAGGCTGGTACAAGAAAAAGTTTCAAAATACAAGTAGAACTATGGAAATTAATTATTTCCACAGCTATGTACATAGATATCTGAGCATGGCACATTTAATTAATGCATATTTGTTCAACGATCAGAGATAATTTGTAAGAAAACCAATTTGGCTTCTCCTGCTTTGTCATACACACTAAAGACACTATCTAAGTAAAAATAATTCTTTAAATGTATTACTTTGACTTGCAGCTGATACCTAGTAATTATAATTTTAATAACACAATAATGTATTATAACAAAGATTTTTAGCAGCTTCATACAGTGCTGCTATCTCCTTTAGTTTCGACAACAATGCCAAACCAAGCCTTTCTCTTCTACTCCAAATAATTCCTCCCTGCAACCCTTGTGGCACATCCGTGGCGAGTGACCCTGGCAAGTGATGGGGCACAGAGACATGGGGTTATGCGGCACTGGCACCCCTTTTCTGCCAGCTGCATCCACGGCTGCCCAGTGCCGTGGAGTCCAGACACCTGAAAAAACATCTGGAAAAGAGAGGGCTCCTTTCTGCATTCTCTGTGCTCTCCGTTGGGCACTGTCATGCAGAGCTGGTGCAGGGGAGCCGCCCGCAGTGACTGCAGCCAACTGTGCAAGAGTTAAATATAGCTAATTACACTGTCTAATAATGCTTTCACATTTAAGTAATTATTGGAATTGCTGGTGGGATATTGTAGTCACGCTCGAGAGGAGAGGTGATCTGTGAGACGCTGCCTGTGAAGACACGGGTGACATCACAGAGTCGCTGGTCAGCGCTCAGATGGAGGACACGCCCAACTACTCTTATCGCTGTTTGTAGAGTGAAGTTTTTCTTCAACCTTTTCTTACACAATGTAATGCACAAAAACTGCATGTGCCCCTTCTGCCTGGCCTGCAAGAGGAAACCTTGCGCTCCCTCCAAAAATGCCCTCAGATGTCAAATTTGCCAGCTTTCATGAAAACACGTCAATGCGTTTCTGTACTGGGTTATGACAGTGAGGACAGGAGAGTGGAAAATAACAAGGGTGGAAAGTTTCTTCTTTGACTGTATTACTGTTTTCCACAAGCATGTGGCTAACTCTGGATGACTGAAACATGAAACATAACTACATTCTGGAAAAGCCACAGATCTGTGAATCTAAAACACCGTGCAACGTGCTGGCATAGGCAATGCTTGCCTCTGGCTGCAGGCAAGAGGCTTTGCAGGATGTTTGGTTTTCTCCACCGTCTCAAAGTACTTTAATGCTTCTGCCCTCCCAACACACTGGGAATACGCCAGAGTTTAGCAGCACTGGAAAACTGGCTGGTGCCCTGCAAGCAATGCCTGTTTCCAGCACTGCAGCCACAGACAGACGGGCTGTGGCAGAGGGAGCTCGGAGGCACTGATGGATGTGGCACAGCTGTGTCCAAGAGCCCATGGACAGGGCACTGAAGCACGGTCATGAATGAAGGGAAATGCACTGGAATTTGATCAAAGAGAAACCCAAAGCCATTTTTTTCAATTAAAAAGTGAAGCTTGCTCCTGCTTTACTGGACTGTCAAACACAAGACACACATCAGTCTTGTGTCAGTGGTGGATCTGGATGTCAGTTGCAGGAATCACGCTAAGTATTGATGTTGTTGTTTGTTATCCTTAGTTCTTGGTAATTTGTAAATCTCCGCGCTTCCAAGAGCCTGGGCTGCCCACAGCCCATCTTCAACACTGCTGAAGCAACTGTTTCAGAACAAGCCGCCAAAAAACAAGCTGGGAAATAGAGGCAATGGAGACGTGCGATTTCTATTGCTGCTGCTCTGAAGAAACGGCATAGAACGCCCTGCCTGGGAAACCCACTGCCTTCCCATCACCTGTTATTTTCCCACGGGTACAGGATGATGGCAAGAAGGTTGTGCTGGTACCCAAAAGGCCAGTTCAGTGCTCAGGTGGGGAAGGATTTCCAAGGCTCTCTCAGGGTGCTGCAAAACTGCTCCAACACATTTGGGAGAGAGAGAGAGAGGGAGGAGCAGGCACCCATCGACGGGCTGCGAGAGCCTCTGCTGGAATACACCGGGGGAGGAACCAGAGGCCACCTGGAAATGCTGCGCGGCACACCAGCCCCTCGGCTCGGTGTGTCCCATGCCGGCAAGGCTCCGCACCGGAGAGGTCTCAAGTGCAGAGCCCGCTTCCCCTTACACAGTAATTGGAGAGGCAATTTAAAGCAGTTCGGAGAAGAGAAAAACTTAAGGTTGTTCAATTACCTGTGAAGCCTCACGCTGGCAGGAATGATTTATGAATGTTTCAGTCAAATTCATTTTGATACAAACACAGCCAGGGATATTTAAGAGCTGGACCCTGCAGCCCGAGAGCTCCAAAATGAAACAGAACAGCATTTTTGTTTGCCCACATTGCGAAAAACACAGAATGCAAATAGCTTTAGTACTGACTAATCAGATTTTTTTTATTTATTTTAACCTAAAATCAGGACTTTATGCACCGTCTCAGCTCAGCCTGTCAAACTGATATCCACCACTTAAAAATGTAGCCGCTAACCTGGTCAGCATAAGCAACTCTGTACCACGCTGTCACCGTTCCAGGTGCACAAACAGGTAAGTACCAAATGCAAACAAAGTAATTCCAGGCTGACTCATGGAAAACCTAATCTATTTCAACAGCAAAACCTGCTTGGGGTTCAGTTCGCAATCTGCTTTGATGATGATATCCTCTAAGCAGTCTGTGTTTGCCGGGTGCCTCCTAGCTAATAGCAGATTTTGTTTAGAAAAACTTTCCTGGGGCCTTTTACATAATTGCTGTCTATTTTCTCTCTAAAACCTTTAGAAGGACCTTTCCCTTCAAGTCAAACAAACATCTTTCTAAGAGTACTCTTGGGTTTTTTTAAGGAACCGGAGTTGTGGTAAGCTTTGCATTTATCTTAATGTCTTCCTCTGCGCCCTCCTAAAAAACGGATTTTTTTTTCCTTCCTAATTGTTGTTCACCTGGGACCAATTTCTGGGTTAGACTATTCTGATCTGCAGAAATAACAGTAGGACCAAAAAAGATGGAGAATACAACCAGCAGCCCGACAAATTTGGGTCACACAGAATCCGCTAATCCAATAGCTCAGCGAGCAGACAGACAAACCCAAACTCCTTTCGCGGTGACTCCATGACTATCTCTGTTCGGGATTAGCTGAGCCCCAGGCTGCTCCGGAGCTTTACACCTGCAGCATCGCACATCTTAAGCATCGCTGTGACACTGTCACCCGGAGGCAGGCACTGCGCTCCGAGATGCGTCCGTCACCAGCACTGTCACCGAACGCCGGGCTGGAGCCGCCCTACCTGCGGGTACCGGTGCGGGACCGGCCCCATCGCGAGCGGGGGAGCAGGGGCAGGGGGGCCGGAGGCGGGCAGAGCCCGCGGTGGGGGTCGGGAGAAGGAGCGGGGACAAGGATCGTCTGCGGCCCGGCCCTCATGCACAGGCTGGCACCCCGCCATCCGCTGCGGTGTCGGGGTGCTCTGCGCAGGGTGGGGCCCGAAGGATGCAGCCCCCTCCCCAAGGCGATCCCCCGGGGGTGCATCCTCCTCGGGCCGCATCTCTCCGGCCCCGTGAGCCTCCCCGGGACAGGCTCCGTGCAACCGG
>WEIT01013384.1:317149-352806 GCA_013389985.1 Dryoscopus gambensis
GCGCTGGACAGCCGCGCGTTCCAGCTGGGAGGCCGCAGAGGTGCTGGCATGGGGCGGTGGTGCGGGCCTGGGGGCTGTGCCCTGCTCCACGGAAAGTACAGAAGTGCAGGAGAAGGAGCTGCTGCAGTTTCACCCTTTAAGGCCAAGTATTTAACGTGGAGGTTACGGAGCTATGGAATTGTTGGTTGGAAGCGACCTCTGGAGGTCTCCGGCCCAAAGGCCCCCTCGGAGCGGGACCCATGGACACCAGGTTACGTCAGCCACAGCCACGTCTGAAAACTTCCAGGGCTGAAAGCTCCCCCACCTCCCTTGAGATGACCAATGGCCGTGCTGCCCCAGCACCTTGGGAAGAAGATGCTCCTGTCAGTCTGCCCCTCCCACTGACCCTTTAGCCATCAGCCCCAGCTGTGTTGGCTCTGTCGTGTTAGCAACTGCCCTTGAGTAGCTGTAAACTGCCGTTAGAGCTGCCTTCAGCCGCCTCTTCGCCAAAGCAAACGAGCTACCCCTTGTGCACCGGGTGGTGGATCCTCTTCTCTATGGCTCTTTTGAACGGGGGTAGAGAGTTGTTAATAACACAGTAAACCATCTTCTTTGTGATATTTATAGGTTGTTTTGCTACAGAAAAGGGGATGAGGATGCAGCCTATTTTTAGGAGGTATTCCTGAAGCTTTAATGGGGGCTGAGAGTCTGAAGAAGTGTCTGGGACATCGCAGTCCCGTGTCACCTCACAGCAGCTGGTACACGCTGCTGTTCGCGGCTGCTCCAGCCGAGTGCAAGGACTGCCTTGGGTCCAGAAAGCCCTTCTTTGTCCTTGGTGAAAACATTACCTGAAAAGATAGTATGCAAACAGACCGGGGGGGAGTCCTGTCCTCTGCAGAAGCGCCTGGGTTGAAGGATGCGGTGGGATAACAGGGGCAGGGACGCTGTATTTCTGACTTTCATCTATGGCCACAGAGCAAACTGCAGGCTCCACAGTGCCTCTCCTTGCGGGGGCAAGGTCCCTCAAACCCACGCTGGGTGCGTTCCTGTGAGTTAGTGTAGTTGGGCACGCTCGTGTCATCGGAGCTACAGACACTTCTGTGCTGTGCAATTCTCTGCTACTGCAGCAGCTAAAGGGAGTAACGGGGTCCCAGATAGAGAAGCGATGCTGGCGAAGATGCGCTTCAGCTGCTACACACGGCCATCTGTACATTCACAATATCGCCTCTCCCTGTTTATACAAAGAGAAATTCAGGATTACAGTCCCGTTCGTGTCAAACTAAAGGAAACTAGCAGGACAGCATTTGTACCTTCCCAGTCTGGTTCCCCAATAACCTCTCCGTGTGCTATTTGCATTTCAATGGCTTTCCAAGCCTCCGGTAATTGTTGGGGGAGGAGGCGGGTAAAAAGGCTATTATTATATTAGCGTTGGATCAGCTTTAGCGAGCCCGAAGGCATGAGAGAGTATCGTGCAGCTGATGCAACCCGTGACAGTATATTGTTTGCCGCTCTGTGCGAGCCTGGGGTGCGCACCGATGCCTGGGAGTTGATTCATAATTACAAAGAGATGTATGAATGTAGCTTTGAATGGGTAGGAAGGCAGCAGCAGTGCTGCGCTCTGAAGCTGGAGGGAAGCAGGGCGGTACAAACCAGGAATTAATATTGGAATCATGCATCCGGCTAAACTCCCTGGCATCCGAGGGTGCCATCCCTGTCTGGCCATGCCCAGCTGGAGCTGGGGCTGCGTGCGGCAGGCACAAGTTTGTGTCTTTAAGGAGGCCGAGCCCAAGGCAGCTGGAAAGCCTGGGGCCCGGCCAGCAAGTGACTCAGCATCGCCTGACCTGTGCCCGGGAGCCGGGGCTATTCTTGGTTCGGGCTGTGTTTAAGGCAGCTGAGCTTAAACGCTTCCAAATTGCACCACAGAGGATGTGTTGTGAGGCTGGAGCATAGCATGTTGTCCAAGGCTGCAGTTCCGTCTGCCCGTCGGATCGCTTTCCTCCGAGCTCGATAGAGCTGTGACCTTTCCATTTTTCTACTCTTGAGCTAGATTAAAGCTGTAATCTTTAAATAGTGGAATAAATAGTCATCGGAGAAACTTTCAGTGGAAAAATATACTCACTTTCCATTATATTTTAACAGGTGTCATGCTCAACTCTTCTTGCTGCCTTTGTAAATCTGTTCCCTGGGCTTAGCAAGCTTTTTCAAACTGAGCAAAAATATGGGAAGGGGAAATGCTGATTGGGAAAGGTAATACTGGATCACACAAAATTCTGATTTAGAATCTTTTTCTTCCTAAATCTATTCAAATAATTTAGCAGGCTCAGAACATGTAATCCGTTAGATCTCAGAGCCCCTCACAGGCAATAATCAATTACCCTCGGTAAGTGATGGACACATAAAAAGCATCCATTTAGCTGCTACTGAAGTGCTGCTGTTTTAAAAGCAGAACGAGCTGTCATGTAGCAATGCACAGCCTTGCCACACATTTATCTGGGATGGAAAATGAAAATACACAATTTAAAGTGAGTAATTTCAGAGGCTGAACTAGGTTTCTACCTCAGTCTGTCTCCTGCCTGAGGTATTGTTTTATGGCACTATTTTCAAATACAACAATTCTTTTTTAAGTAAAAAATTTGCTAATTTGTGGGGAGACTTTAAATTCTTTAATGAAGCTAGAATGCATCTGGTGAAATTTTCTAGATGCCTTGTTTTCTGAAGTCCTGATTAATGATCCAAGTGGTTCCGTTTAAAAAAAAAAGGCAAGCAGTAGTATGAGATGACAGCTACAAGCAGCCCTCAGCCTGCCTCACCTGCCTCACCTCACCCTGCGGTGCGGGACTCGGGGTATTCCCGGGCTCTGCAGTCACAGCTGCATCCCCGTGCAGAAGGAAGGAGTGGGGTTTGCTGGGCAATGGGCTGGCGGGTCGCCATGCGGCCGGCTCTGGTCCTGCGCCAGAGCTGACATCCAGCAGACTTTTCTCCTCCAGTGCCAGCAGCTGAGCGGAGGGAAGCGGCTCTGGCGCTTCGGGACCCGGTTCGCCCAGCCTGCGGCTCCAGGGACTTGCCTGCTGGAAGTCACGGCTGAGTAGAGCTCCCTGTAAACACAGCCCTCCCTGGTCCTCCCTGCCTGCCAAGTGCCGAGTACTACTCGCTATAACCCTCTTCCCAGAGAGCCTCCGGTCTGTTTCCTCGCAGATCCGATACATTGGGGAATATTTGTACAAGCTAATTTTAAGTCTGTCAGTTCTCTGCCAACACTAGCTGTCTAGACTCTGCTATAATCAAAGGTGAGAGGTAGGTTCCTAATTACAGTGAATCACACCCTAAAAGATCCCTTGTCTGTATGGAGAGCGCGGGCACCTTACATAGGTGATTAAAATGGGTCTGAATGTTCCCTGTTGTGTGCTGGCTCTGCCGGGTGACTGCAAACAAATGCCTCACCTTGTGTAAATCAAATGCTTCAGCCGCACTCTTAAAAGAGAAATGTTAGTAGTACTGAAATGGAAATTAACCAGAGAGTGCATTTATTTTTGGCCAGTCCACTGGGAACACCTGCCAAGCATTTCCTCTCATTTCAAACCTGGCTGTTCCTGCTGAGAAAGTCTGATGGAGATTCAAGTCTGGGTCAAGGTGAGTGCCTGGCTCTTCATCAGCTGTCTGTGCCATTTAAAAGGGAAAGAGGAAAGGAAGCGAACAGCAGACTGGGTGTGAGGAGTGGTGTGCTCCTGCAGGAGCATGCAGGAATAAGAACAGGACTGCTTGGATATGGTTTATGTACCGATGAAATGCACCTGCTGGTCCCCAAGCATCCGTGTACAGTTCTAGAATAAAAATGTTGAAGCATAAATTAAATGGAGAAAATTAATTCTGGCGTCATGCACTGCAGGATGACAGCCAGTTGCTTAAACCAAGGGGTTTGTGCACCTGCTTGAAACCGGAGTGAGCAGCACAAGCCATGGTCCCTGCGTGAGAGGTTTCTGAGAGTCATTAAAGGTGTTGTGTGGACAGGCTCAAGCATCGGTGATGGGGACTTCAGCACCGGGTGGACCAGGCTCTCCCCTTCTGTGGAGCATGACTGGAGTGTGCACAGGGGTGTAGCTCACAGGGTGCCACACGGGAGCTGGCGTGGCCAGGTGCTCCTCTCCCACTTCCCAGCTCCGTGTGGCTGGGAGCACTCTGATCCGGAGCCAGGCCCTGCTGGCTTTTGTCAGAATAACTGTGATCTTCGATGGAAGGATGCTGAGGCAGTGGGGTCAATTCACATCTCTTGCAAATGCCTTAGAAACTCATACTTGTTCTCTGGATTCCTGAAAAGCAGACAAACCTGGTGTTTTCTGTGTTTCTTCTTTTCTTTTTTTTTCTTTTTTCTTTTTTTTCATTTTCTTTTCTTTTTTTTTCTTTTTTCTTTTTTCTTTTTTTGCCTTTTTTTTTCTTTTTTTCTTTTTTTTTTTTTTTTTTTCCTTTTTTTTCTTTTTTTTTTTTTTTTTTTTTTTTTTTTTTTTTTTTTTTTTTTTTTTTTTTTTTTTTTTTTTTTTTTTTTTTTTTCCTTTTTTTTTTTTTTTTTTTTTTTTTTTTTTTTTTTTGCCTTTTTTTTCTTTTTTTTTTTTTTTTTTTTTTTTTTTTAATTTCCACCAGGGACAGAAATTGCTGGCTGAGAATCTGAGGCCTGAACCCAAAAAAAACATGTCTCAAGAAGCAGTGTAACTGCTCTAGCCAATGTTTTTGTTTTTTCTTAGCCTGCTCCAGAAGTCTGCAGAATCCAAAAGGGGCTACAGAGTGCAAGGTGACGTTCAGTGGATCAATGAACAGCTGTAAAAAAGCTTTTCTGCCTTTCCCAGCAGTTAATAACTACATTGCACAGAACTTAGTTTTTCAGAAAGACCTCATGTGATTTTTGGCTGACTTAGGTGAGGACTGGTGAGGAATGTTCATAGTTACAAATAAGGAGAATTTTTTTTACGGGAAAAACCCCAAAACCCTCAGACAAACAAGCTTGCTTTCACCATAGTCTTTGTTCCTGTTGCTGACAGTGTGCAGTATTACCTGAGGTAATAAAACAGTGCATAAAGCAGCCTTATTTGGACTGAGAAGTGTGGAAATTGGAGTGCAGAACAGGTAGTGTCAGGGCAATCAAGGTGTCTGTGTGGGATTTTTTTCCCTCAGACTGGACAGGGGTGATTTATGTGCCTGGGTTGGTATAATGGCAAAGAGCAGGGACAACTCAGGGCTGACACTGCTTAGGAGAAAAGTGTGTTTGCTGCCAAATTCTGGGTGCTGGCTCTTGCAGAAGAGAGACGGGTCTGTCTTCTTGGCTCCTAAACCTAAGGGAGACTTAGCACAGCTAAATTATGCATGTCCCTTGGGAAGGCTTTTGAGGCCAAAACCACTAAAAAACCCAGACTCTTTCATCTAAATACAGTCCTAGGAAATTACCATAGTCTCAGTCTAATATGCACTCTCCCTTGGACAATGTTATCCCTCTTTTGTAAATAAGCGTTTGCTTGTTTACTCATCCTTCTACCTGTAATGGAAAAGTTCCATGGAGTATAATAAAAGTTATGTCCCAAAAAGGAAACTAACATTTCTAAAACCCAATTAGTTTGGGATTATTCTTAAATTATTGCATGTGGATTGTTTGTTTTGGGTTTTCTTTAACCACACCACAAAATTTTGTAATTGGGCAGTGATTTTATATCAAATATTGTTACAGGTTCAAAGCACTCCTGTGTCAGGTTCTTTCTCTGCGAATCTTCCGTAAATGCAAGGGATTTAAGAACCCCAAGTGCTGGAGAGGGAAAATTCTTCTCAGACCAGTGCACAGATGTTCCCTTGCTGGGACCATTCCTCACCACAGGCTGGTGATCTCTACCATGTTAGCTGGATAGATATGAATCTGATGCTTTTGACTTAGTGTTATGGGGATAATTTTATTTTTATCAAACTCTGGGGACAAATATTAAGTGCTGTTATGTGTGACTTAAAACTAGGAAAAATCGTTAAAATTCAGGCTGTTTTTCCATGGCTTCTGTTTGTGCTTCGGCTGGTCTCCACCACACAGAGTCTGTGACCTAACCCCTTCTCGTTGCCCTCACGGTGACACGAGCGGAAGGGGTCACTCAACACGCTCTTGAATGAGGTTTTCTGCTGACAAACCCAGCTGTTTCTACTGCTGATGCCATAGAGAGGATCTCCAGGTGCAGCAAAACTCCAGGGCTAGCAAAAAGCAGAGCTGGTGGGTGTTTAACTGTTGACTTAATGAGAAGAGAAAAATCTGACACTATTTTGACATATGCCTGAAGTGATGCTGTCTTACACTCAGGCGCCTTTGAATTTTGTTCCTGTCTTCATTTTAACTCTTTTCCCTCTTACTATTGCTGTTACCATAACACTTTCCTTCTCCCCTTCCCTCCCCGTATATTCCTTAACATCTCCACAATTTTGAGGGAAATTAGCAGCCTTGTTCTGTCCAGTCCTGGTCTGCATCCAAGTGGGATGTGTGCAGGAGTAACAAACCAGCTGAGATGCAAAAAGCCAGTGCTCTCCAGCAGAGCAGGCTGACACATCAGGCAGCCCTCCAGCTGCTGGGAGGTGATTGCAGAGTATAAACCCTGCCCGTAGTGGAGCACAGAATCAACTCCTTGCCAGCACAAGCCTTGGCAGAAAGCACGTGAGTGCACAGATGTGTTCATGTCTAACGCAATTCCACTGAAGTTTTGTCCTTTGCTTGTCAGTCCAGGTGCTCTGGGCAGGCACAGAAAGGAATGGTGCTAAACATCTGACAATCAAAACACACTCTTATTGCTGGATCATAATATAACAACCAGCTTTCATGCCCAGACAGAATTCCCACTGATGTCAAAGGTTTTATTTCCACTGAGAAATTGGTAAGCGCTGTGGATTTTGGAATATTATCAACATTAAAACAACAGTCTGGACTGTGTTTTCCCTGCTGTTGTCACGTGAAACACTTAGGGGTGACTACAAGTGTAAGTCTCTGTTACTCTTTCATTTTTTTCATTTGATGGCAGAATCGCTGTCTGCTCAGTTAATTAATTTTTCCTGCTGTGCTTGGGTCTTTCACACAACACTGGGGGAAAAAAGGTCTTCAAGAGTGAGACAATGTAGCACAAACCCACAAAAGTTGTTAGAGGGACCCCGGGGGAGACAAGAGGTTTGGAAAGCCGGAATTATTGTTTAAAAATTGTTTTCCCGTAGAACACAAGTATGTGTGTCACTGCAGAGTCAGTGGTCAGAGCAGCTGAATGGCAGCAG
The DNA here is from genome assembly GCA_013389985.1 of Dryoscopus gambensis. Lineage (NCBI taxonomy): Eukaryota > Metazoa > Chordata > Aves > Passeriformes > Malaconotidae > Dryoscopus > Dryoscopus gambensis. The sequence goes on from WEIT01013384.1 coordinate 324,401, forward strand.
TTTGCCTGACCTGCTTGGAAACCCATTATGAAATTCTGTGATAATTCACTGTAAACAAGTTCATAAGTGATGGGGAAGCTGTTTCTCTCCCATTCAAAGCTGCCAGACCTTTTACCACTGAGATGGGGTTTGTGCTGTCTTCTGCAGCTCCACTCTGGGAGCTCCACTGGCTCCTTGGGCACCATTCATTCCTCCTGTGGTCAGGCTGTGAGTTGTTCCTCACAGGTGAATAGCACTGATGATAATTAAGTTTTCATTCCCGCATCTGGAGCCAACTGCAGAAGTGTAAATATTGTTACTGCTGTTTTACAGGTGAGAGGAAGACGTGTGGGGAGGAATGTGGTTAGTCTGGAGAGCTCAGCCCCGTGCTCTTGCTGTGAACTGAGCAGCTTGCACTGAGGGGGAGACCTGAGAGAGGCTGGAAAAAAAGACCCCCTGTGTTCTTGCTGCTCTGTGAGAGGCTGAGGGGCCCAAAAATCATAGAACGGTTTGGGTTGGAAGAGACCTTTTAAAGGTCATCTAGTTCAGCCCAAACATCAGGTTGTTCAGAGCCCCATCCAACCTGACCTTGAATGTTTCTAGGGATGGGGCATTTACCACCTCTCTGGGCAACCTGTGCCAGTGTTTCACCACTCTCATTGTAAAAAACTTTTCCTTGCATCTAGTTAAAGCCAATGCTTTTAGTTAAAACCATTATCCCTTGTCCTATCACAACAGCCCCTGGTAAAATGTTTGTCCCCTTCTTTCTTGTAGCCCCTTTAGGTACTGGAAGGTGCTTTAAGGTCTCCTTGGATCCTTTTCCCTCTGATCATCTTCATGGCCCTCCTCTGGTCCTGTTCCAGCAGGTCCATGTGCTGCGGACCCCAGAGCTGGACAGAGTGCTCCAGGTGCCGCTTACTTGGCTCTGTGCAGAACACCACCAGCTTTGAGTCGTGTGTCTTTAAGCTGTTGCATGTCTGGTGTTGTGGGCAGTGCACCAGAGCCCAGGCTGGTGGGGCTCTCATGATGCTCTTTCCAGCTGTTAGACCCAACACTCACCACAATTCTTTCCTTCTCAGCGTCTCTCCATGGCCTTGGACAGTGCTTGGCCCCTTGCTGCTGGTTGCATGGAGACTATAAAATGGTCTGTGTGTCTGGCATGTTTGTGTGTGTTGTGACTCCTTGGAAAAGCTCTGTGCTTTGAGTCTACTGTCTTCCAGATGCAACGTCTACCATGCCTACTCCTCCCTACTCCTCCCGGCAGAGCCAGTGCCGTCCCTGGTGGGAGTGTTTGCTACATCAAAACCCAGTTTGTGCTGTGAGCGGATGATTCTCTGGTATATTTACACTTGTAAAGGAAGATTTTTTTTTCTCCTTGTAAATATCACAGCACTTCTGTTGCTTCTGTGCTGGCCCATCTGTGCACCATTTTCACTTGTACTGACTCATGTTCACAGAGTAGTAAGAACTGTCTATAAGTGTTTTAATTTCTTACTTAGAGTGGGCCCAATTCGCTTTCCCGGTTAGCTCAGAGGCAGATGAGTGCTGCGGTTTCTTTTCCTAATGACATCTTTGAGCTCTATCGCATCGGTAAAAATTGTAATGAAGTAATTTTCACTTTTCTGTTCAGATTTTTCAAGACTTCCTGTGTTTCTAGGGTTTGTTTTCTGCAGCCAGATGTGCTTTCTGCCAGTTTTTTGCATGGCCAGAAATCACTGGGTGTGCATCCCCTCTAAATGTGGGTACAACATCTTTAACCTGTCATAAGGTTTCAACCTCATATAATCCTGAAAAAGGAAACTTTATGTTGTTCAGGCAGGTTGCATTCAGCCCCCTTGCATTGTGCTGTGCTATTTTTCATGAGTGATCGTGTACTCATTTTCTCCACCTCTCTCTCATTGTAGAGTAGACCTCTGCAGAGACACCTCTGGCTGTTTTCAGAGTAGACAGAAGCTATTTACTGAACTGCTTTTGAACATTTTGACATGTCTTTGCTGCTCCATGTGCACCCAGGGTTGTCTTCGCTGCCCACAGGTCAGACCTTGCTCTGTGGCCCGGCTCATCACAGGCTCTTTTCAGTAGTTGCTTCTCCTGTGTTTGCTGAGATGTAGTGTCTGTGTCCTGCTCAGCTTGACCTGTCTCCAGCTCTCTTCTGGCCTGGTACCTCAGAGACCCTGCAACCAAAGGCATGTTTGCAGTGAAAGCTCTGCCAAGGCCTGTAGCTGCAGGAGTATCCCTGGTCTCTGCTGGATGCTGTGTGTGTCCCCTCGCTGGTGTGTGTCTCACAGTGGGGCACCAAGCTCGCTCAGCACTCAGGGTAGTCAAAATTAAATAGGTATATGTGTGTGTGCATGTGTATGTATATACATACCTATATATGTTTATATGTATTTAAGTCTGAGGCTGAAAACAGACAAATTAAGATCCTTCTCTCCCCCTAACAATATGAAGACACATATTTCACAACAGTCAAGTCTGCCAGTATTTCAAGGTGCTGCTTTTAGAAGCATGGAGTTGTGAGAACATTTCAGTAAATTACAAAAAGATCCTTTTAACAGGGGCAAAAGAGAGTCTTTTTCCGTAAATATATTCTTGGGAATGACTCAAGCCATTTCAGCCAAAATGAAAGAGTTTAGCCTGAGGCTGAATCCAGCTGGAGAAATTTTCAGCCTAAACAATTAATTATAAATGAAGTTATGAGCAACCAAAACTGGAGTTTATACAACAGTCACGTGTAATTACAGCAGCGCTTTCAACTCAGGAACACTGGCACCGGTGTCAGTGCAAGTTCTTGGTGACTCTCTCAGGAATGACTTTCTTGCAGAGCTGTGATAAACCCCAGCATGCTGTTTTGAGGGAATGGGAGCAAACATTCCACATCAGAAACATCTGCTGCTGAAAGATGAATTAACTGGTGACTTTCAGAGAAGTGTCTTGTCTGTGTTTGGAGTTTACCCAGGGTCAGGTTTAACCAGGCTATTATGTTCCTGTTGCACGTGGGAGGGTGTAATGAAGAGGGAGCCTCCTGTGACAGGGAACAGCTCAGGCATGAGGAACTGGGATGGCAGAGATTAATGGGGCTGCATCCTGCCAGCAATATCTCCATCTGAGCAAGGCTTTCCTGGGAAACTGGAAGGTAACCTCCTGATGATGGAGGTTGTCTGTTGTAAAAGGAGCTCCTTGCTTAGCAGGGAGAGCACATTGAGGCTGCAAGTGTGTCCTGAATGAATGATTCCTCATGGAGATGCTCATGCCACACACGAACACATTTTAGAAGCTTGCACATGGGGAAATATTCTTGACTCTGGCTGCTAAATTGAGCTGCTTGTGAACCCTTTCAACAGCAGAGGTAGCACTGACGAACAGGCATCTTTGGTGATGAAAGGAGCGCAGGTGAGAGGAAATTTTGTGGGAGGAGATCCTGCTCTGAATTTCTTGTGGAAACCATAATTATGTGATGCAGTGTAGAAAGGTATGAGGGTTTCCAGTGAAAGCTATGAAAAATGCTTAGGGAAGCAGCCTACAGATGAGGCTGCTCATTCAGACCTTATCTATTCATGTGGGAGCGTGGAAATCTTAGCACTCTGCCTTATCTCTTCTCCCCTGGGAGATCAGTGTTGAGAGAGTCTGACCTCTCGCTTACCGTTTCAAATCAAACCTGGTGTAATAGTGGCTTTGGCCATGCCGTGCCTCAGTCGCTTAATGAAATAATCTTTTTCCCTGCCCTTCTGGGTAGAAATATGTCTTGCCCAAATACCACTTAAGTGATACGTGGAGGATAGCTGTAACTGAGCAGAGCTGTGGCAGAAACATCCTCCCTTACTCCCTGCAGGCTTTGCCTGCAGGTGCAGAGCTTGGGATGTTCAAGGCAGTGGAAGTTTTTCTCTCTCACTGGGGCAGTTCCTGTGTTGTTTTTGAAGAGGATCCCTGTTTTCCCTTGCTCCTGGGCTTCTACCTGCAGGTTTAAATTAACTTTGAATCAATGTTGATTAAAAGCAGTCAGTGCAAGGAGAATCTCAGATCTGGAATGGATGTTCTCTGAAAACAAGGGCACATTGGTGCCAGCACAGGGGTATCCAGACAAACAGCTCTCAGCCAGAGCTGGCCAGAATCTGTTTTGCTTTCTCACACTTGGAGCTGGTATATTTTAAAGGATATCAAGCAGTAAATGTGGCAAAGGGGAAAAATTGTTACAGACTGTATTTGGCAGAAACCCAGCAAAGATAAAATACCATACGTTCTGTGCAATGAGCTCCTACATAAATGATTCATTCACTAGAACACAGCTGGGGTCAACATCTTTTATTTGAATAGCCGAAAGTTATGCAAATATTTTTATGTGGATTTTCTAAAAAAAGAAGAAAAAAAGACAATATATTCTGTTCCAATAAAAAACCTCTTTATCTAAGTAACTTTTAAGAATCAAAATCCCACAAGAACAGTGTCACCATGTTATACACATATATACAGCAGCAAATGACAAGATATGCCCTAGAGATGCAAACTCTGAAAAGATTGCTTGTTTTCCTTTGTTTTGCCAGCCAAGTCTGTGTTACAAATTGTGTGTTGTGGAGATCACACTATTTCAAAATATCAAATTGCTAATTAAAGAAACTACTCAAGGAAACTTTCCAGTAGAACAATATATGCTGTGGGATAATAGTAGTCACTATTTCTTTAATGAGTTTCTTGCCTAACCAGAATTTCTTACAATACATTCAGTGCAGCCATTCAGTTAGATTATTATGAATCACATGTGTATTATTTCTGATTCGGTATTAACATAAAAACTTCTGATGAACCATAGTATTACAAAAACAGGTCTACTGTATAGAATGGCAATATCATTCCTGCTGATAGAAGACTGGAAATGAAGGTCCTTATGCAGCAATACAATTTAATGTATTAGTTTCTAGAGTTAATTTGCAAAGGTGCTGAGAAACTACAGGTCCAGCTGAAGCCAAGAAGGGCAGGGTGTCTCTGGATGGTCAGGTGTGTCAATGCACAGCTTGAACATTGCTCTGCAGAGCAGCATTGCTTTCTGTGGGATCTGAGTCAGCAAAAGGTCATGGGAGGGAGAAACCTTTCTTGGTGGTGTTCTCATAACATGGATGATTGAGAGATCAACTGGAGATTTTCTTAAGCACTTATATTTGGCTATAGTGAAGTAATTTAGCAATGTCATCCAAGGAGACAGTGTGTACAAGACCTGTGAAGTGATGCAGGTAGACCAAGTCTAGGAAAGAATAGTTTAGTTGTGTAGCAGAGATAAGAGTGGAGAACATAAGAGACCTCTTAAATCCCTTCTTTCCCATTCTGTGAGAATATGGTGGTGAACATGTTCCTTCCAGGTTCTGAATACAAGTTGACATAATGAGGTGGATATCCAAAAATATTCCAAGAAGGTGGATAGCTTTTTCAGTGGTTTGTTGGTGGTATCTAGGTGCCTCATTTGGTATTCTTGAAAATCCTTCCTTCCTTCTAAAGAGCTTCTCTAGAGTCTATTTTATTTTCTCTGGTGAACAAGAATGACTCCTTCATCTTGGGTTTTGCATCTGCAAATAGCCATTCTTTGTATTCCCCTCAGATGAAGAGAGCAAACAACCATTTAAAGCAAAGAATGCAAGAGCAGGCGAAGTATAAAGTGAGCTTTTCCTTCTCATATGTTTGGAGAGGTTACCAGGCATTAGATAAGTAGTCCTTGATGAGTCCTTGGTTTGAATCATGGTATCTGACCACACAGCCACATTCCACTGGTGGAATGACTGTTCCCCATCTGCCTTAAAAATCTCTCTTGTAGCCTCTGAATGATTTAGCCTTTTCTTTATCCTCAGATGTGATGATAATGGTTGTGTTGGGATAATAGCTTTGGATGGTTCTTCCACAGCAGGTCCTTACCCCTACACTGGTTACCATGACTCTTCACTCACTGGAGCCAAACTTGGCTCTAGTGTATAACAGGCAAGCCAAAAGCTCAGTCCAATCACTCTGCCCTGAGCACTTCCAAAATGTGGGTTGGACATAAGTTCTCTCTACTGGGCAAATCATTAGTCAATGTTTTAAGAAGCAAATAAATGTTGATGGTGGGACTCCTTCATCACAGAAGACAAATCAGGGAAGAAAGATGGAAAGAATCAAAGACCGGTATGCTTGTCTGCCCACACTGGAGCGATCTTTAGGTGGCTTCTCTCCTCTCCGTCTGGAAGGCAAAGTATTGGATCTGAGAGTTACTGGTCTGGGAAGCTGTTGACACCTGGATGGTGGAAAGCATAGAGAGGAGAAGTGGGAGCAAGAGACCACAGAGTCCCTCACCACTGACCCTTGTTTTCCTTTGTTTGGTGATGGCTATTCCCGCACCACCTCAGATGCTCTCCCCTTTCCTGCCTTCCAGAACACTGCTCTTTGCATCTCAGTGGATTTATTCTCCTCCTTATCTAATTTTAATTAAAGCTCCTATCTCCCCCCACCACATAATCAACTGAAGAAAAATGAGCTGGTAAGTCATTGTTTTTACCACTTTGGCAGCAAACAAATGTTATGTCTGGCACGCTCGGCACCAAGTCAGAAAATGAATCAGCAGCTGTTGTGACAGAAGCTTTTTCCTGAATGGGGAAACAGAGACAGAAAGAAAACAGGCCAGGGGGAGGTTTCTGCAGTGGGCACTGCCAGCCCCCCATCACCATGAGGAATGTCTTTGCCCTTTGCTGGGGAAGGTGACCCGGCTGCTGGGATAGAGAGGCCCCCCTCACCCCCAGCATGGGGCCAGGAGGAGCTGGTTTGTGACTGGTGCTGGATGGGCTCTGATGCCTGTGGCTGTGCCTGGGAGGGGAGCAGTGGGATGGGGTGCTTTAGGGAAAGCAAGAGGGACCCAAATCCTTGCAAGCCTTCCTGAAAGCCCTGCCTCAGCCAAGCAGGCAGTGGGAGTTCATACAGATGCATTGAACAAGAAGCACCTATTTGTCCCTGGATGGCACTATGGCATGGTTTGTTTTGTGCCCATCCATGGGAAAAGGATGAATTACTTCCTTGTGTCTGGATGGACTTGGATCATATTGAATTGTTTTAAGCAACAACCTTGCATGTATTATACACAGCATGCTGTGAGCTGCAAGGTCTTGGAGGAGAGAGTGGTTTATGGGACCCTCGATTGCCCTCATCCTTTTGCTTTATCTAATGGTTAACTTCTCATAAGGTCTGAATTTGCCTTGTGACCTTTGGCATCTGCTGATTCTTTTGCACCAAACATTTGGGGGCACATGAAAAATGCTTTTGACTAATATTGTGGCCTTGTTAATATATTGCAAACTATTTCTATGGGAGCAGCATCAAAGTTTTATCTGCTAAATAAATATTGCCGGGCTAAGCTAATACACAGAGTAGGTCTGGAAGAATTACCACCATGGAACAGGCACAGGGTCCAGCTGGAGAACTCTACTGTTCAGCTGGATGATGATCAACACTGGAGCTACAGCAGGTTTGTCTGAGGCAGAGAACCAGCCTCTGTCTCTCCTTGGAAAAGGCAGCTTTGCTAGGGTAGTTTTAAAGGGAATAACAGACAACTGAGCCAGCTGAGCTGGTGACTGCAACCTGCATGGCTTCAGCAAAGTCCAAAGGGACAGTGTGTGGTTGCTAATCAGGGCAGAGGTTGTCCTGGGTTTCTGGAGACAATTGTCACACTATTTATAGCTCCTTTCATGCCAAACAGAAAAGCAATATGTTTGTGCTTTCACTGTACCTATAAATTCCCTCCTCACCCTTTAAAAACACCCTGTCACACGCCGCATGGGTCAGAGCAAGAGTTTCTTCTGTGACACAGCTGGAAGGACCCTCTCTACCCCTGGTTTCCTCTTGCTGTGAACAGTGTTGTTCACAGTGCAGCACACAGCCTCACCATGCCAGAAACCCCTCCTGGCTGGGTTTGTCCAGGGTGGGATGGCCTGTTTTATGTTAGTATGACAGAGTACAGTGATTATGAGAGGACTAAAGCTGCGGGTCAGGTCTATCTGACATTTTGTGTATTGTCTGGCAAGATTTTTGGTGTAGCTGAGTGCTCCAAATTTCCCTTTCAGCTCCCTTCACACCAATGGCAGCTCCCTCTCTCTGATCCAATGAACCACCGGTTTGTCTGCATCATAAAAAACCTGAAGTCCTGTGAAAACGCCGGGCACAAATCACCTACAGCTCTTCTTGCTTACCCAGCCAGGGGAGGAGAATGTGGCACTGAGAGCCTGTCCCACCACAGTCACAGTAGAAGGGAGTTTCTATAGAGATTTGTTGTTCACTGATGGAAGCACTGATGTGACAGTCACAGCCTCAGACATGTCAGTACTTTGAGTCCTCAATTACCCAGTTCATATAGGAAAAGAACTTGAGGAATACTGCTCTAATAGGCATGTGGTTACTTTTTCTTTAACTTTTTGTTTTACAGCATGTATGGCTGCTGGATTTATAATCCACCAAGAGGAACCCATTAGACCTCACTTTCTAGGAACGCTGCTTTTTATTGTCTTACTGTATCATTTATTCTCTCATCCTGATCCTGCAAAACTTTTACATCCAGATGCTGTGGTGTTCTAGTTGCTTGTGTGGCAGCAGCTTAAGCGACCCCAGCCCTGCTGGAGCAGGACAGGACCCAGTGACAGCCTGACATTGCCCCAGAGGCTTCTTAACTCCTGAGTAACTTCATCCTCAGCTGCTGAAGGTAATAGGAGGTGGACCAGTCCTTCAGAGTAATTTCACCTGAATCATTCCTGAGTAGGCTTTCAGTTAATTGATTCTGTTTGCAAAGGTGAAAAGGAGGAAAAGGTGTACTATTGGTGAGTGCGTGCTGTGCCTGCAGAGGTGGTGTGGAGGCACCTTTTCCAACCTGCATGTAAAATGTATCATGCCTGATTCTGAAGGGGTACCTGCAGCGTGCTTTACAGGATTTACTGAAATCACTCCTGATTTACTCCAAGCTGTGATTACATGAGAGGAAAATGAAGTTCATGGTTTGTCTGAAGAATCAAAATCAAAGGCAGGAAAGGTGCAGTGAGGTTTCGGGACTGACCGTCTGTCCGTACAAGCCCCAGCTCTCGCCTGACCAAAGGCAGAGTCCATCTCCTCCAAACACATCCCGCTGGCTGTGCTGGCAGCCCTGGGCTCTCTCACAGCAGCACTCTGGGCATGGCTCTGCCATTTTTAAGGGATTCAGGATCAGGCTGGGGCTCCTACACAGCTGCGGTGCCTTGCCCCTATTTTATATTCACTGAAAGATTTTTGAATGGACTTCAGAAGCCATTAGGAACCCAAATGTCGACTTACACTTGCAAAATGTCTCTGGTTAATGTTTTCCTACTGACGCTCTGCTTTGCTCCTCGCCTGCCAGAGTTTCCTGTGACCTATTTGAAATATCACTCTCCTAAGTGAAAATGTGCCTCTCTTTTTCAAACTTGCAAAACTCACAAAAATAAATAGCCTAATTTGGCCAGTTAATAGCCCTCTCCTGGGGCTCCTCTCAGCAACTAAGAGGCCTTTTAAATACAACATTTGTGGCTGCGTCATTAAAGCTCTGCATGATCCAAGCAGACTAAACCAAAAAGAAAGAAATGCCTTATTTGATCTAAGTTTTCTTTTCTTTTAAATAGTGACACTAGAGACCCATTTATTTTTAATTACACAATTGCTTTATTAAAAGCCTAAATCCTGCAGTCCCTAGTCATTGCTCAGGCAAAACTGCTATCATTGAAGGAAGGACCTGTAGGAGTCAATCCTAAAAATAGGGCAGCTGACAAAGTCTGCCTTTCAAAATGGGTTTGCTTTATTTTTGAAGGCTTTCCCAAGTCAGAGGGAACTTGCCTCTGCTTTGCTTTTCAGCTCTGCAGCAATTTGAAAACTGAATTTAGGAAAACCTCAATTTTCCTTTCAGACTGGGTCTGCTGCCCTTTTTATCCTGAAACACCACCCTCTACAGAGCCATGGCAGTATTTACTGGCACGAGATATGCATGAGAGTTCCTAGAATCATAGAATCTCTTGAGCTGGACGGGACCCACAAGGATCATCAAGTCCAACTCCTGACCCTGCACAAGACAGCCCCAGAATCACACCGTGTTCCTGAGTGTTATTCAAATGCTTCTTGAACTCTGTCAGGCTTGGTGCTGTGACATTTCCCTGGGGAGCCTGTTCCAGTGCCCAACTCCCCTCTGGGTTTGTTCTGCTCTGCAGGTCTGGGAACTACTGGAGCAGGGGGAAGCCCACTTTGAGTCCTGCAGCACCTCTCTGCAGCCCTGCCTCACCTGTGGGGAGTAAATCCAGCTGCTGGGAGACTGACAGAGGGCAGGATTGATCCCGTGCCACTGATCCTGTGCTAAACAAATGCATTTCTGTGTTTGGACTCTGAAGGACAGACATCCTTGCTGGGTTAAGACAGTGCTGCCAGCAGCAGGAGAGTCAGCAGGCTAGCCAGCTACATATACTGGGTTATATTTCTGGGCTAAACTCCAGAGCCTTCAATTTTATTATCTAATTACCCAACCAAACTCATTCATCTTTATTTTTCAGTCTTTCCCACAGATCCCAGTTTAAATGCAGCTTTGCTATCTGAAGTGCTGCCCAGGCACTCTCCGCTTGGAAAAATTCACGGTTTCTTAGCTTTATTCACTCAAACTGTGTTTTCTTGGTGTAAAGGATGAATGGCAGAGATCCTAGCCCTGATCAGCAGCAGAGGTCTACATCAAGCTGTGCTGAGATGAAGGTGGCTGCATTATCATGGGCAACTGTACCAGGGGAAGCCAGAGAAAGAAAATAAACCTCTATTTAAATGTAGGTTTCATCCCCAGTGTGAGGTGTCATTAGATTGCACTCAGGGCTTTGTGCTGTGGCTCACTGCAATGTCTTTATTGCCACGTATAAACACCAAGAGTTAGTAAATAAAAACAACGGGGGGAAAAACTGCCCCCCCAGAAGTTAATGAGACATCAGGAATACATCCCTGGACAATGGAGTCCAAGGGGGAAAAAATCCTGGTGTCCCATCCTTTTTCTCTGCAGGACGTGAGCCCTCCTCTCCATATGTTACTGTCGTGTAGATGTAATCCGTGTCCCATGCTGGGGCAGAGGCTCCTGCTTAGCATAACCCTGCCCCTGGGAGGGGCTTATCTTGCAAATATACTGTCTTTTCTGTGCTCCTTGCCTTTATTTCCTAAGGGAATGCGCACACCGGCAGGTTCAGTGGGCATTCAGAGATGGCAAATTGCTAGAAAGCAGAAAACCTTCCCTCAGACCTAACAGTATTCCTGTTCGCTCTCCAGTATGGGCAGGGGGAGAGAGGGGAGAGGTGGCAGATGCTGTGGAGCATGAGGCTGCTGTCTTGCCAGCTTGCTTTCGTCTGAGGGAGGAGAGACGGGAGAGAAGCCCTCTGCAGCCGTTCTCCCTCTGAGGCCCCTTGCAGACGGAGCCCTCCTGGTGCTGTCTCCCAGCCCCAGCACGAAACCCGCTGGATTTGGGGGGCTGTGCCTCGTAGGAGGCTGGGGCAGAGGCACAGATGCTTTGTGTTCAGTCTGCCCCCCTGGCCATCGGCTGCTCCCAGGCCCCAGAGCCAGGATGAGCACAGCAGGATCATCCAGGAAGATGTTGGTACTGTGATGTGCCAAGCTGTGCCATGCAAAGAGCCTGAGAGCAGGAGCTGCTCAGCAGGGCAGCGAAGGTGCCCAAGTAGGTGTGTGACGGGAAGGACAAGCCTAAATTCATGCTGAAGGAAGGAACCTTCTGGAGCAGAGCACACCAGGACAGCAGGACACAGAGCAGAAGGGGAAATGGAGATGGGTTTGGTCAGGAAGAGGGAATGAGCATTGTCAGGAAGAGCTGCTACCTGTGGTGATGGAGTGCTGAACCCTCAGTGTGCCTGGTAAAAGCCCATCAGGCTCCCAGGGTGTGTTGTGCTCTTGCAGGCTTCACTCAGGGACTCTTTCACATCTGGCCACAGTTCCGTTCATCCGGCACCTCTGGTGGCTCTGGTACATCTCGCTTTACCTCTACCTGCTGTTGTCTAGGCTTTCTCCAACCAGAGACCAGCTGGCTTTATCTTCCCAGATGTTTCTTATGATCTCTCCAATTCTAGCTTTTACCCCTGACCACAAACAGCACTTGGAACAATTAACACCTTGTGCTCCTAACATCTTATGGTTTACAAGACAGCTGGTTACTAGGGCAACAACTGCACTTTTTTCTTTCGGTGTATTGACTGAAAATCAACATTTTATATTAAAGGAAAAGAAAAATAATATTCTCTCTAGCCACAGTGAGTTACAACACCATCTCTCCTGTAATCAAGATATTGCTGAATTATGGTGCTATAAACAAACACTTCTGATATAACCACAAACACTGTGGGACATGTAACACATTGGCAGTATATTTCAAGTGACAAACTCATTTATTGTGGGGAGTGGAGGGAGAAAACACCTTTCCAGAAGCCATAGCAAGGAATTACAGCAAAGAATGTCCAGAGCTTAAGGGTACAGGCACAAAGTAATTCTAACAACCTGGCCAGAATAAAACACTTCAAATTAGGAACAAGATTAGAGCAGTACCCCTAGTTCAGGAGGTGAGGATACAGGACTTGGTTATTCTCTCCTTCCAGCTGGCATAAATCATGATTAATTCCATAGCACTTAATAGAATTACCATGCTGTGAGACTGGTGTAAGGAAGTAGCTCCCAGGAGGGGTTGGGGAAGTGAGCCCACAGCTATCCCATAACCTTTGTAGGCCGGTGTGGAGGCTTCCCTGCTTGCAGGTGGGACTCGAGTAACAATCATGAATCATTAAGGTACATAACTATCTGGGAGATCAAAGAGATCAGGAGCTTGAGGTGAAAGTAGCTCATGCCAGCTGCTGTAGAGGCAGAGAACAGGCTGGGAGCTGCTTGCCAAAGAGATTTCATCTCTTGCTGTGTTCCAGGTGGCTGCTGGGTCACTTTGGTCAGCGGGATTGGAAGAGAGCCATTATCTGCCTCCTGGATGGTCTGCCGGCCCTGGTGTGTGGTGAGTTCCAGGTCAGGAGACTTCCTTGCCCAAACAGGGTGATTTTTGTATGCTGTTTTACTATGCCACAGTGTGCTGGGCTGTTCTGGTAGTCATCTGCTGCCCAAGTTGTTAAATACATGTGAGCTGTCAGTAGTGCCTCTCTGGGCTGTGAATGGGACCATGGATGGAGTGGGGGAAGCAGGATGGGCTGGGCAGCTGTTCAGTGTCTCCCCAGCCACGTACAAAAGGACATCTGTGCTGTGCAGTGGGAATGGGAGAAGGAAATAGGGATATTGTCTCCTTAGTAAACCTGCCCCCTGGAAAAGATAATGTATGTAACCATCTATGTGCATATGTGAATCTGATCATGATGGAGCACTTGTGATCAGGAGCTCCCAGTGCTTAAAGCTTGTTGTCTGTGTCTTATAACTTCTGCATTTATACCAACATGCAGGGTATTTATTATCCAAAGCTTGCCTAGGGTTTGCAGGACTGACTTTGAAGTAAAAAAAAACATGTAGATTGTGACGTATTAAGTGACCTGGCTGACACTACAGGTGAAGATGATCAGGCTGCCAATGCTTCTGTAAGGCTGGGTTTCTGAACATGCCTTTACATGAACACTGAGGTTCTCTGGCTTCAGTTTTAAGTGAGTTTCAGGTTGAGGGGAATAAAGCTTCAAGCAGTCCCACTGCAGAGTTTGTAAATGAGCACAAAAATGCACTGAATGGGAGCTGTTCAGTGTACAGGCTTCTGATGGGTTTGACAGCACAGCTCAAAAGTTCCATGAATAATAGGTCTGTGATTTCTGGCAGCCTGCAAGTGCTGAACTTCTTTGGATTTCAAAGCAAATAGATACATCTTAACAAAGACCACCCCCTGTCAGCTATCCTTAAAATTATAGCACATAGATTAAAATAAAATGTGTGTACTTGTCCCTCCTGGGAAACGACGGAAGGGGAAAGCATTATCAGAATTCTTTAAACTCATCTTAACAGTATTGAACCAATTATTTTGTTAAATCTGGTTTTGTTTTCTGCCTCTCAATGAGAACATTTGAAGTCTATCATCTCTACCATTTATGAGTTACCAGTCTGCAAGTGTAAAATTTCCAACTGGAACATATGGTATCAGAGGGAACAAGGGGGAAATATCTGATTGCTCATGTTCCCCAAACTCCAAATCTACTCCATTTAGTATTTTGCTCACAGTTCCTGCAGGGGAAAATAAAAGAAATCATCTCTGAGCTGAGACCAAGCACTGAACATTTCACCCTGAGTAGGAATCTGTTTCAAAAACTTATAAGCAGCTGAAAAGGGAAAAGAATAGAAACTACATTTCTGTTTCCTCACAAAGGGCAGAACTTAGCAATGCTGACAAAACCTCTCTGAACCTTCTCTCAGTTCTGACACCTGTTTTAGGGCCTTGCCTCCAGCCAGCACATGGGGACAGAGCAAGTAGCAGGCCAGAGACCAGTTGGTCTCCTTCCTGGTGGTGTCAGTGAGGCTGGGCAGTCCAAGGCTGCAGTGGCAGGCAGTGGGGCTGCTGTGGCCTCTGCACAGACAGATGTGCTCTGCCTCTGAGCCCCATGGTTCTGGGAGGCTGTGCAGGACACCTTGCTGGCCATGCTGCCTGGGTTAACCCCACTTCGAGTTTGGCCCTGGCCTGAGACTCGCCTGTAGTGACACAAGACCTCTGAGATCACTGGGCAACACTAGCCATTGGGCGTGGGGAGCCACAATGCTCCTGTAATTTGTCAGTTCCTTGCTGGCCTCTTGGTACTCCACTGGCTTGAGCCATTCTTGCATGGGCATCCCTTTACCTGTAACAGAGAATGATCGTGCAGACCTTCCCTCCATGCAGAGCAGCAAGAATCCCCTTCCTTTGCTTTTCTGCAGAGCAGAGGCTTGGCCCTGAATAACCAGGCTGTAGGGTGCAAGAAACAAGATTCTCACTCTTCCTCCTGGCAGAATAAGGAGGGCCCTAGCCTGTAGCCCTGGGAATTGATGTGACCAAATCACAGAAGAGGAGCCTTTCATTTGGCAGCACGATGGTTGTGTAGTGCCACATGTACAACCAAATCTATCCTCCCTGCCATTCAGACAGAAAGCAGCTTGTTTTGGAGTAACTTCCCTGGGAGGGGGAGGAACAGATGTTTGAACCAGAAGCGTATGTGACAGTTGGGAGAGACAGCGTGGAAACGCACAGTTGAAAGGAGAAGTCTGATGGGAGTGTGATGACAGCAGCAGGACTTCAGTGACAAGGAGTGGGAAGGAGAACAAGCAGGGAGGAGTGTTACTTCAAAAGCTGAGCAAAGTGCACAAGAAGATATGTCAGGAAAGCGTCAGAGAAAGGAAGAGAGGAAATGTGAGAGTAGAGACAGGCTTTGGGATCTGTCTGCAAGCATGTGTGACCTGTTGCCTGACAAACGGAGAAAGGGAGGCCTTTTATTCCTCTGCCTCCTTCCACCAAGTTAACTCTTCTTGCAGCCAAGCTGGCTGCCAGCTCTGCTGGAGCTCCTCAGTTAGTGCTCATGGAAGGTAAAGCTGCCCACGCTGCTCCAAAGCACAGTGGTTGGGGGATACTGTGTGAAGGGAGTGTATCAGGGTTGCCCAAGCCCTTCCTCTGCCTTTATAGGGTGGCAGAGTAGCCACAAACCTCGGGTCCTCTGGACACTGCAAGAGGAGGGGGGAGGAGTGGTGACAGTCTCGTAACAGGCTTTGCCTCTGTAACTGTGCCGCGATCACAAGCGCAGGATGCGTGAGGAGAGAGAGAGAAGTGTGTGTGAGAATTCCTCCTGCAGCAGGGAGGGCCCTCTCCAGCAGTGCCTTACCCTGGTGACATCAATCACAGCTCCGCAGTGTCCGGTTTTACCTTAGTTCAGCAGATGTGCAAGGCAGACCGGGAACGTGCTGCTGGAGTGTGGAGCCTCGGAGCTGGGGGAGGGGGCACCGCAGCTGCTCCTGCCGAGGCATTTACAAGGGCAGTTTTGCAGAACCCTTCCTGGGCTCGGACTCGCCACTGACTTCCCAGTGTGCCTTGAGAAACACAAGCTGGTCCGTTCTGCCTTGTGGCCTCTTGTAGGGAGGGGAGAATTTCCTTAAGTATGGGGTGAGCCTTGAGATGTTATAACGAAGGGACTGCAAGGTAGGTGCCAGTCACGACCAGCTGGGCCAGGAGCTGCAATCTGACACTGGATGTTGCACGGCTGATGGCTCTCCCCCTTCACAGGAACACTGGCATTCATTTCTTGGTGTGAAATCCCAGCAAGCTAGAGGCAGACAATATCCCTTACGTGGGTGTGCGAGGAGGAAGGCTGAACCAGGGTGATGGAGACAGGTCAGGGTGTGCTGTGTCCAGCAGCTCTCGGGGAGAGGGGTCTCACAGCAGGGACCTGTCAGTGGTATGGGCTGTGTAGGGTTGAGGCTCAGCCAGCAATGCCTTCTTTCATTTATTTATTTTAAGGATGAAATGGATGGGGAGGAACACGAGGGAAAAACAGTGTCAGGACACTGCAGCAGTGCAAGAGTGTTGAGTGCTGTTGGAGAAACAGCTTGATGAAGGTGTGAAAACCTGGAGAATCTGCCCTTCCTCACCAGGAGAAGCAATGCAGGCTCATGGTAAGGAAAGAAGGAAGTTTTGGGCACCACAGAGTCAATGCACAGGTGATGTTGGGAGTTGACAGTCTCTGGTGCCTGCTGTACTGGTTGGCTGGGCTGCAGGACCCTTCTTGGAGCTGGTCTGAGGAGAGCAGCCATGGGCACTTCTCACTCTGTGGCTTGTACTGGCTGTTCTTACCCCAAAGCTGTGGTGTGGGGTCTGGTGGTGAGGGGCACCTGAAGGCTACCAGGGTGGCCTCAGACAGAAGGAGCACAGAGGAGCAGGTACCTTGGTGTTTTCACCCCAGAATGAAGTATTTTGCAGCAGGATAGGGTTGAGTATCCCCCAGATACTTGGCTTTGTGTAGCAGAATCACACCTTTCTTCCAATTAACTTGCATGGGATCTTGTGCAAGTTAATTGTAAGAGTCAGGGTCAGACCCAAGTTGCATTTTCTAAAGGTACTGGTGCAGGTACTGAAATTAAATTCTCATGAGTGAAGACCTGTTTTCCCTGCAGTCTGAACTCAGGGCAACAGAGCAGCCTTTAGTCTCTGGAGAACATATAAAAACCCCCTCCAGGTCTGTGTTCCTTGTAAAAAAAAAATTTAGACAGCACTTGCCACATCTGATAGTTGCCAGCCCTTGTTCAATGTGATCTGAGCACTGTGTACTGAATTGATCAGGGATTTGACTCCATTCTGCCTCATACCTGGGAAATGGTACATCACCAAACCCTGGAAAGATGCTGGAGTGTCTCTGGAAAGCAGAGTGCAGGACAACACATGTGATTTCTGCCTTAGTCCTGCCAGCCTGGGCTTGCAGAGAAGGTTTCCTTGGGACCAGCAGCCTGACTTCCTCAGGCTTTTGCTGCAGCCACACTGCTGGCAGAGCAGAGCCGTATATCACCCGGCATTTTATGTGTGCCTAGGAAAGGGAGCCTGAATCCCCTTCCTGCACGGAGAGCTGCCAGGCTGGAGGCCAACACACAACCCTTGGCATTTTTTTTATTTCCTATAAACATCTTAAATGAAGGCTGGGGGATGTTTTTCATTTACCATGTTACTGTATGGAACCAATCACTATAAATTTAAATGGAGAGCTGGTGGGAGCACACTTACCTTTTATATCATAATTGTGCGAGTGCGGCTGCCTAACTGCTGTTAGGATTATTCAGAGCTTCTCAGATTTCGTTGTAAAACATTAGGCTGCGAGAGGTACTGTAAGGGTGTGATTATCCAAAGAGGGTAAGTAGTAGTGAGGGTTGTTGGCCAGAATTGCTACAAAAGGGAAGAAATGCTGAGTAGCTGGAAGTAGAGGAACTTGAGGAGCATAATCTGCCATTCAGAAATACAGTGCTCTGTGTGTGTGGAGAAATCCCACCTGATTTCTATCTGGATCTACACCGGCTTGACAAGTTTGATTTAAATTGTCACCAGGCGCGATTCAAATCCTTGGCTGAGCGTAGGTGTCAGCCCCGTGCTCCCCTGCAGAAATCCCAACACAGCGAACGAGTCCCACTGGCACTTGGGACGTGCTGCAGAATCCCACCGGTGTGGCCATGCTGGCTTGGGGCATCAGAAAGTCACCTCTTTCCTTGATGGGGTCGACAGGTCCCATCACAGGTCTGGCCTGTGACGGCAGAGCTGGCAGAGCCCTTCTCTGAGCTGGGGCTCGAAGGGGCTGTCGGCCTGGGGGAAGGGCTGACCTGTCCCGCTTGCTGTCCCTGCCGTGGGCACAGCCTCCCCTCCTGAGCAGTGCCAGGAGCTGGGAGACAGGCAGAGGGTCAGATGGGAGATAGCTTGGCTAGAGAGGAGCAGGACCCGGGCTGGGGGAACTCGGGGCACTGAAGCCAACTGGTGAGTGCGGAGTCGCTGCTCTGAGCAGAGCCAAGGAAGGACACGGTGCTGGGAGGGTGCTTCGCTTCACCTGGGCATTGAACACCTCACAGCATCACCTCTGCAGGGACGAGGCATTGCCAGCTTCTTCTAGGAGACAGGGAGAAAAGAGCAGTTCTGTGTATACACTCCTCTGCTGCCTTGGTTCTTCACCTGTGATTGAGATTTTAATTTTGCATCCCATATGATTTTCCTGTTGTAACACACGCCTCTGGGCTGTCACTGTAACAATGCCTTTTCTTGGCAGGGAAGGCAAATCTGAAAGGAAGCCCTTGAGCACTCTACTGTGTGAGTTTCTCAAATGATGGCTGTGTTTCTCCCCCTCGTTCCGCCCGTTTTCAAATAATTTTCATGCTGGGAATAAATCTGAGTGCAAAACAATCTTGTTCAGCATATGATAACCAGAGACAATTGTAAGTACACAAGCAGCCACATGGAAAACAAATGAGCTGATGGAAGGACAGAAAGAGCACAAGACAACCCAGAGACCACAGTTACCATGTTCACAGTAAGATCAAATAACTCTGCCATTTACATGTAATTACATTTTTTTTTTCCCTCAGGAAAATGGGATTCTGGAAAACATTTTTAGTTACTAAATTTTTATCTTCCCAGTTTGTGCAGTGGTGGGGAAAAAACCATCTTCCAACAACAAACATACTATGGGCCAATTAAAATTAAGCAACTCAAAACTGAATTCTGTCCTGAACTTCATCTGTGAAATTCTAGTGAGTGCAGTGGGGTTTTGTAACTGGACGTCAGGATTTGGACACTAGTTTATAAATCAAAGAACAGCAGGGGCTGTGCAGGGTCTAAGTTCTGTGGATATTCTTAAATGCCACACTAGGCTGCTGCTGATATCCTGAAAGTGTGTTGTCACTGATGATACTGGGAAGGAAGTCGGGCAGATTTTTTATTTTTATTTTGCTTTAATAATTTCAGTATGTTTGTCTTTCTTGTGACATTGAAGCTGTTTTTCTTTGAAAAGCATCTACTTTTAGTTGGGGAAAAGCATAAAGCTGAGACATTTGGAGGAATTTTATGAAACATTTGTCTTGACGTGAGAAGTTATAATTAATAAAAAAGTTAATTACAGATATACAATACACCCCCCCAATCTCAATAGACAATGTCTTTTAAACCTGAAATGGGTTAACAAACTTAAAAAAAAAAATAGCACAATTTGGGGGGGAAGTTCATCTTCCTTTAAAGCGATTCTTAATGTGTCTCGTATACATATGTATGTGTCTATAAAGAATATGCACAAATGAAACAATTTAAAAACCATTTTCACTGTAAATATATTTTCTATTCATTCATTGTAATATTCCTACACTCCTATGCAACACAGGAATTAAATAAGTTAACAAAACATGATGTCCAATTAATGTAAAGCAAGAAGAATTCAGGAGCACTTGGCAGAAATCTACACCCTTTATTATTAAATTTCTCCCCAAAACAATTGTTCCTTCAACATCGTAAAGGATCAGTGTAAGCACTTGCTGGTAGCAACCTGAGTTAGATACCTTGTCACAGTTTATGACTTTCCTGTGCTTTTCAGTGATGTAAAGATATCCGTGTAAGTCCCAACTATGCATTGCAAAACTTCCCCTCCTCTCCTTCACTGCTTCATCATCCCATTGACCTCTTTATCTTCCTGATGATCTGCCAAAACACCTGCATGGTCCAGTATCAAGTTTGAGCCTTAGGTGCCTTGATTTTTGCTCTGGTGTCTTAGCTCAGATCCATCCTCACTGCTGGGCCCTGCTTGGGAGGCACCTGGACTTTTGATCTTTCACAGAATCTCAGCACCCCCAGGCTCTGGTACCTCAGGCCTTGCTGGCAGTTTGGCCCATGCCAGTACAGAGGTGTACTCAGGGGAACTGCCCAGGACGGACCCAGCTGCCCTTGGGGGCTTTGTGGCCCATGTCTGTCTCCAGGACTCGAGGTAGCCACTCTAAAATCAGCCTGGTGTGCTGAGGGAGCTGCTGTCATAACAGTGTAGCTGTATACCAGTGCAGTGCTGAAAATATCCCTGCCTTATTGATAGTTTAATTGGTGGCATTTAGTTAATTGTGTACGTTCTCTTTTAGTGGAAATAAACCTAGAATTATATAACTAATCATTTTTTCAAAAGCAGGGAGTCACTCAAGGCTGCTGCAGCAGGAGAGCCTACCTGAGTAAGCCAACAACTTCCAGTTGTTCGAGCTGCTGTTTGCTGTCTGTTGCTATGGTGAAGTGATGGCACAAACCTGATACCAAAAAGGAAACAATATTTTTTTGAACAGATTTATAAGAAGAAAAAAAAATGTATAGGGGACAGAGAGGTCATGGGGAAGAGTAGGGGAAGCTTAAGGGGCTTTGAGCACTTTCCTGAGCCAGCTTTTCTCCTTGCTTTTTGAACTGAAGGTCCACTTGACCCTCTGAAGGCAATCCAAGAATCATCACTGTGTCACCCCAGTGGGTTTCTTTACAACCAATTAAATATTCCCCTAAACTGTAAATATCTAAAATTCAATTCACATTTTTTCCTTTGCTTTTCCTGCGTCTAAATGCATATGGGCAATGTATTCATTTCACAGCTTTACAGTCAGTTTTGGAGATCTTATGTCCCAGCAGTGTAGTGCAGGTCATAGATCAAGAAAAGCTGCTTTACTCTCCACCTTGGCAGCCCCTATGCTGTTTATGTCTTTTCTGACAATTAGATTTTCAACCCCTCCTAAAGCCTGTCGTGCTAGCAGTGTGTTTCCCCACCCAGCTGCAATCCCCCAGTGTTCTCTGTGTTTTCCCACGCCCAGACCTTCAGCCTCCTTTAGATGCCAGCTGGAGCAGCTGGACTGTGCAAAGCAGCCCTGCAGCTGGTTGCCCAGCGGCCTGACCAGGCGGGGAAGAGACCAAGCACTCAATTCACAGTTCCTGTGGAGAGAGCTCATCTTTCCTCCTCTCTAGCCAAGGATTTTGTACTTCCCCCCCATCTCACTGTGGCACTGGGGACAAGCAGCCTATCTCAATAAGTTACAAACCACAGCCAGACTCAAAGCTCCATTCAGACACATGTTGGGAGATAGAGGAGCACCCAGATTATTCTTATTGCAGAACATTCTCCTCTTTCATTCATCTGAATGCAACTGGTTTTAGTGCATCATCTCTGTATGCTGTGTGCTGCCATGGTCCTGTTTTGAAGTGTGGACAGTGGCAGGATGCCCAAAGAGCAAAGGATGCATGCTGGAGTTCAGATACTGTGGAGTGCAGGGGCTGGGTGTGGGGAGAGGGCAGGTATTCATGGCTTTGGGAACAGTTATTTGGTGATCTGAAAGCAACTCTCCTTCTAGCAACGTTTCAGGACTGTGAAATAAGTATCCAGTGCAGCTTTCTTGTTCCAGTGCCAGACGTTCTGATTGCTTCGTAGTGTCACATCAGTGGTGTCTGAACTACACCTTAGCTGTATCATCACCGACTTCTTCCTAATGTGGGGTCATGCCTCCCTTTATATCCAGCCCTTTGCTGGACTGCTGTTGGGTTGTAATTGCATTGGATTCTTAATAGAGTTTCTTGGTCTGCTGTCACAGCGTGATTGCAAGAACTTGTGTTGCATTGAATGTGGTCTTGATTACTTGACAATTAAAGTGCAAGGGAAACACTTACAATCTTCCCATTTAAAATTGCATCTAGATTCCACCTCCTCTGAAGGCTGTGGGAAACTTGCAGAGGTTGTTTCCAGTTGTCCTGTCTTCTTACTTTTAGTCTTTGACTTGGTGGGGGTAGGTAGGTAAATATGCTTTTTAAAATTATTGTTATTTGCATTCATTAAATGCCCTTTTTTTTTTTTTTGGTGTAGTTCTGTGCATGTGAAGCAGATGCAGAAAGGCCCCTCTGAAGCTGAGTGTTGCTCATCACTCTCATGCCAGGTCACTTGCGGTTTACAAGGTTTGGGATAGTGCATCTTTAAAAAGAAGATACATGAAAGCAGATGGCCCTGTGGTAGCTGAGCATGGAGGAGACGCCTGAAGAAAGTGTGTTGTGGCAGGAGGGATGTGTTAGATGAGGGAGCAGAGACGAGCCAGGAATGTAAGGAGGCAGTATGCAGGGGGCACATGATTTCCAGGAGTCTGGAAGCGTGGGAGGTGCTGTACTGCGGTGGCAAATCTCGTGGAGCAGGTGTGCAGGGGCAAATTGCCTGCCTGCCACCCCCTGGGCGTCCTGGCAGCATGTGCTGGGAAAGAGCCAGGGCCGAGGTGTGAAGAGAAGCAAAAACAGGGAGAGGAGAAGGAAAAGTAAGGAAAAAGCCCCAGGAGGAACATGGACAATATGACAAGACACAGGGGGGAGCCCACCTGTGAAGGTAACCGTCAGTTTCTGTTTATCTTGCCTGTGGTTATACTGCAAGGAGGTTTTGAACTGCTGCCTAGTATGACTGTCAATTATTTAAACTTGTATTTCTCACCTCAGTCCCCATGAAGTGCATTTGACAATAATTAATTTTGTGTGTGCAACTGAGAGTGTATCCTGCTCCTGCAGAGGTGTCAGCTTAATGGGATATGGCTACAGGGGATAACAGGCTGTGCCACCCCATTAGGGAATTTGGGGGGGTCACCTGTTCATTTAGACTAATATTTTAATCGTTGGAACATCGGGTTTCTCATAGTTGAATTGGAAACAGATTAACCTCTGTCTCTCTGAACTTGCATGCTGCCAAGCTCCTTAAACACCATTGCTAATTTTATTTTCTACTTTCAGCATGTATTTAAGATAACTCTTTTTGTTTCATAGGTTAAAGAGGAAATATTCTAACTGGCTGAGATCCCAGTGAGCAATTACAAATATTTTATTATAGTTACAGGACTTGGAATTCAGCCTCAGGCTGTGGGCATCAGAAAATCCCTGTGTGGAAATCCCAAGTGTTGTAAGAGAGGGAGAGTTTTGTATGGAGGGATTCCTTCTCATTTTACTAAAGTTAAACTCTTGATTTAAAAATAAAATAAAAAACTTGGAGTTGTAAATGAAAGCTCTGCAATCAGCTTTTGACTACACCAGTTAGAGAAGGGTTAATTGAGCCTCTTCATCTCCATTGCATGTTAACACAGAAGGTCAGTGGTGGGAGAAGCCAGGTCCACACTGAAGGCTTTTGAAACAGCCCCCTAACTAGCCTAATGAATATGCTGGTGAGATGAACAGGTCATTTAACACTTTTCATGTTGCTATTGTCCATCCAACCTTAAATGTCAACTCTGTCACTCTGATAGGCTGGTTCTGCTTAAAAAGGTTTCCTGGCTTTGTTAGATTCCTAGGAGGGATTTCCCCCCATCCTTACTCCTAATTGCTGGCAGAACCCTACGGATGTATTTATATCAGCCTTTTCATTCGGGTCAAGTCTTCACTGGAGAATTTTGCCAGTGGGTACAGGTTGTGAAGAGATGCGATGCAGATAGAAGTGGAAGCGCCAAAAGCAGTTATAATTATCCTGCTGGAACTGCAGCTCAGTGACCACAATGGAATGACTGGCTGAGGCCAGCATGGTTTGATACCTCTGATGATGTGCTGGGATTGCTGTGCCCACGCTAGGACCGTTTCACAGGCCTGCTGAGAGGGAGCTCAGCTGTCTGTGAACCATCCGAGTCCGCTGTGGTCCCAGCCTCGGGAAGGGCTGTGAGTGGGGCTGGTGGAGGGCACCTTGTGCTGGCACCTGCCTTGTAGCTAAACCCTCGTGACAGAGGGGATATCCCTGATCTGGTGTTTCTGTCAGGGCTGTGAGCCCATCTTTAGTGTGCTGATGTTGAATGTCCAGGTTGCTTTAAGCAACATCTCATGGGAACCAAGCTGCATACCTGAGAGTGCTGAATATTTATCACAAATGTTTTCCTGAACTTTCTCACCCTGTGAACAGCAAGCGTGTTTCTTCTTGGGAGGCTTCTATTTTTTCTGTGACCCATGGCATTCTGTGGCCTAGAAGGCCTCAGAAAATTACATCTTATCTCAGGAGGACTGCAGACAGCTTTCCTGTGAGATTTCTTGAAGGCTCCTGTACTCCTTGCCTTGAATAAGCTCCCCAGTGCCATTGTCAGGAGCACAACAGCATGGGTGCTTCTGATTTAACTCCACAGTCATGGGCTCAACATATTCCAAAGGTGGGCAAAGAGCAAATGGACTGATGCTGTATTGGTATCCAGTTGCAGCTATTTGCCCCTGCAGACTTTCTTTGCTTTCTGATACCTGCATCAGCTGATAGAAATAGGTGGAAATTCAGGTGTCAGCATTGAAAAATGAAGGCTGATGGGGTGAAATAGCACATATCCAAGCATGTGTGCTACAGACCAGAGGAGCTTGTGCGGCTGTTCCCAGTAATGCTGCCAAATCTGAGTCCAAGAAGCCCCTCAGTAAGGGAACTTCTTTGACAATGCACTGTGTATTTGAGCTGCCCCTCCAAAATAGGAACAAGGCAAATTTTATTCCTCCTGGAAATTATGATGTATGTTTGGGAAGCGTTTCAGCACAATGGCTCATTTTGGGGATTTCATTGTATCAAAGGCCCAAGTAATTTTTCTGTGACTGGTGTACATCCAATTCACTGAGATGCTTTACAGTTTCAATGTGTGAGTTCACACCAGCTGCTAGCAGGTGATGCTGCCCATGATGAAGCTATCCAACATAACAAGCACAACATGCTCTGACCAAAATTAGACAAACCCAGTAAGGACATCACATCACTTCAACTCTTCAGCTGAAATCATCCCAGGTGCTGAGCAGTGTAAGCAGGAAAAGCTTGAGCACAAGTTAATGTCAGGCTAACTTACTAATCAAGACAATCTGGATTCATAGTGGGAAGATTGTTAAAGGTCTTGTGGACTAACCTTTAACACACACTTGTTGTCCTCCATGATCCTTCCAAGGCATTCATGGTCTCATCGATGGGAATGAGATGGTGGAGGGACATTGGGAGAATGGCTGGATGAGCTGTGGAGCTGATCAGTAGTGATCAGTGTTCCACAATGCTCAGTTATGGTTCTGGTCCTTTATTTCTGAACAGCTTAAGTACGCAGTGGGCCTTAATTTGCTGGCCCCCTGGCACAAGAGGAGAAGGACAGAGCTGTCTGAAGGCCAATCCCACCAAGCTGTCACTAATGTTCAGATGAGATGTGGCTATTGGCTGAAGAATATGTGAACTTACTCTAGTCTTCAGGCAATTACAGGGAGCAGGAGGCGGCAATTTCATTTGTGGATGACTTTCCTGAATTTGAAGTATATTTATGTAGTCCATTGATTTGTTGGAGGAGTCCTCAGTGACTCCAGATTTTTTCACAGCTGCCTCCCTGTTCCATCATCTCCAGTGGAAGAGAAGACGCTGTTCCATCTTGGCAGGTAACAGCGTGGTCTCAGCTGTTTGTATCTCTGCTGTTTCTTGGACAGCACCAACATCATGTCTATGGGCCAGAAGCCTTCAGTGTTTGGTGACTCCACCTGGGACAGGTCTTTGCCATCCATCTCCTCAGCAATAAGCTACTGCAAGTACTGGGAGCTGTCTGCTTCCTGTGGGACCTTGACCAACATTTTAGGCCTCAGTCCTTATATTCAAGATCTTGCCTGGCCTGGGTTCCTGCTGTAGGATGGAGGGTATGGCTGACAGTTGCTTAAAAATGTGGCATGTGTTTGCAAAATAAATCCTGCCTGGTGGGGATCAGGTCAGGACTTTCTGAAGGGAAGGTACAGAACTATGTACTGAGCTCCCCTAGCATCAGTGCAAACATTGCTGCCTGCTGTGCCAAAAGCCAGGCATCCTAAAGTTTCTTTTAGTTGTGGTTTTCTTCTCATGCTTCCTATAGCTAAATACATGGTAATATGTAATATTAAAAAAAACCCCAACCCTGAAACTCCTAAAATTTACCAAACCCACACTTGGGAGTGTTCCTGCTCCTGGCTGTATCCTTCTGCACACTCCTTTCTTTGCCTTGGCTCTGGTACTCACCTGACTCCTTAGAACACTGGTTCAGTCCACTAAGCCAGCAGAAAACTAACCCACCATAAAAGGAGGTAGAATTTTGGGCTTTGTTTACTTTTTGTTGGGTTAGTGAGCTGCCTTGTCTCCAAGAGGGGCCAGGAGAGGACAGGTGAGCTGCATGAGGAAGGAGCACTGCATGGCCTGGAAGAGGTTGCACCAAAGGATTAGATTTGCTCAGCCAACTTTCTGGGTTGTTTTCTTGGTGCACGGCAGGAAAGGACCCAGACTCAGGAGCCAGGTGCAATGTGTGGGGCTGAAGGCACTGCAGGAGAATTGCAGCAGTGGCAGTTCTGGGGGTGAGTACAAGCTTTCCCTCTAGGGGTTACGTTCACCCATTTGCTACTCAGCCCTCCTCTGCTTTCAAAAGCATGCTGCGAGTGCTGGGTTAAAACCTCCAACCCAGCTGTCTCTCAGCTACCAAAATATCTCCTTTGCCCCTTGGCCAGCTGTGAAAACTTTCCTTGCCTTCCTAGAACAAGCGCCTTAGGGAATGTTTCCCTTGGCTGATGGGAGATCGGGGGGATGCTCTGGAGATGACTGCGGGACTGCGTGTTCCATGCCAGCTGCCTCTCCTAAGCCAGCTCCTGAGCAGCCTATCCATCCCCTCAGTAATGCTCTCTGCTTGGTGTGCTCTGGAGGGTGACATTGTGGTTTGAGGAAGAAAGTGTTCCAGAATAAAAAATTCTGCAACTCAAGACCTAAGAAAAAAGCCTTAATTATTCAACTAGTTTGGAACACTTGAAAGTATCCCTAAAAATAGGTGAGAGGGATGTTTGTCAGCTACAAAGAGATTATCCTGCAGTAGTATTGCTTGTCTTATTTTATGATGATGCTACAGAATACAGTCCCTCAGGTAACCTCATTAATGTTTATGAATGAACCCCTTGTTTTATACTGTTGGTTTTAGAAGGTAGAAATAGGGCAAGAGGCTAGTAAGACTGATTTTATCATATATGCTTTGAAAAGCCCAAGGACACAGCTGTAAGGTCGCTATAAGCATATGGATAACAATTGGATTTGGGTGCTTGCTAGACTGCCTGAGATGTTCCCTAAGGGAGAAATCCAGGCAGGACTTTGGCTAAAATCCTGGGTGAAATTCTGCATGCTTCCCAGTGGATCTGTCAGCAGGAGGTTGGCACTCTTCTGTGTCTCATCAGTCGTTTTGTTTTGATCTCTTCCGGCAAAGGCAACCTGTGACCATATGTTGTTATAGCCATAAGCGCTTCCACAGGGCAGTATCTGGTAAACCCTGCTGCCTGACAGCGGCTCAGCCCAGGGTGGAGGCTTCTTTTCACTATCTGTTCCTTAAAGAGGGCAACTGTTTCTTCTGGCTATCATAATAGGGTGGCAGTTACGACCAGCCCATAACAGTATGGGGTGGTTTCTGAGTCTTACAGCTCTATCCTTAAAAACAACAGTTCTTTTTTCCGAGCCAACCAGCAATTGTGGTCAGCCACGAATACCAGTTTAACCATTTGGCAGCTGCCCTATAGGAAACAGCTCTTTCCAGGGAGCCCAAGGAGCTTGTGGCCGTAGAGTCACCGTATGCAACCAGCTTCTTTAATAACAAGCAAATCCTGGAAAGTTAGTACCAAACAAATTGTAGAAGTGTGTTACAACTAGTTATGCAAGTGGATTCTTTATCTGATGAACGAGTGGGTAAAACTCTGTTCCTCCCCACACAAACACGCAGTTTCTTGCTCTGTAGTTCCTTCTCCACCCGTCGAGTGTTGGGACTGTCAGCAGAGTTTATTTTGGGCTCGGTTCCACTACGCACAGTAGTAGCCGGCTCCGCAAACAGTGCACTGCAACTGGAACCGCCCCTTACGGCTTTAGGGCAGAAAGCAGCAATAACGGGTTACGGTCGGCCGGGGCTGCCCCTCGTCCCCGTGGCTCCGCGGCGCTGGCAGCGGGGCGGGCGGTGCCGGAGCCCCC
>WEIT01013384.1:354610-367240 GCA_013389985.1 Dryoscopus gambensis
CGGGTTTTCCGCCCCCGCGGAGGCAGCGGCGTCCCGGCAGCGGCCGGGCCGGGCAGGGCGGCTCACGGCCACTTTTGCTGCACCTGGAGGGTTAATGGGCGCAATTAAATATTAACACTGTGCTAATAAAAATTAAATTTTCAAGCGGCTGAGAAGCTGTAAATAGAAAATACTGTTGCGGGCTTATGATTTTTTTTTTTTTTTAAATTAAGCGGGGAAAATTTAATACGGAAGCAGGAAAAGAAGTAGAGCCCAAAAGTTAGCACCATCCTTTCGGTGACTTGCTCATTGCATCTTTGCACTGACCACTATGTCTCAAACATGTGTCACTTGGTGGAGCAAGAGTAAGCACAACTCACCTCATAGGGCTCCACGGGTCCTATTGTGGTTAAAGTCAGCCTTTATTTGTGTCCTTTTTATATATAAAAGGTTATTGCGCTTTTTTGGGGCAGCTAATTTGTCCTGCTTACTTACCTGGGCAGCAGCTGGTAACATGTGAGCTCCAGCTGCTGAAGGGATAAGTCACTGCCTGGTACTCTGCATGCCACTCCAGCCCCAGTGTGGTAGCAAACTAAAACAGATATTTTATATTAGTTCATATATAATTCTTAATAGGCAGAAGTATGTATATTTAATAGGCTATCTTCAGTCTTTGGACATGATGTAAACAGATATTGATGTAACACCTAAATCCAGTGACTGGTTTCTCTTGGCTTGTCAGCAACCCAGGTATCAAGGGAGAATAATTTACATCTCTGTGTTGGGGATGGTAAGAGGTGTCAGGGGAATGAAAGGGATGTGTTACTGATGGGATATCACATCAGAAGACGGTGGGGTGCGTGCATATATAAGTATACACACACCTTATATGTATACATATAGGTGTATGCATTCATCTATGTATCATTCACTTGTTATTTTTTCCCCTTCCCTACAGAGGCAACATGGCTAAAGGTGATCCGAAGAAGCCCAAGGGCAAGATGTCTGCCTATGCCTTCTTTGTGCAGACATGCCGTGAGGAACATAAGAAAAAGAACCCAGAGGTTCCAGTCAACTTTGCAGAATTTTCCAAGAAGTGCTCAGAGAGGTGGAAGGTACCTTAATTTGTGACTTCCTTGAAGGGATAACTTCTTATAGTATCTGCTAGGATGGTGTGTGTGTCTGAGCATGAAGGGAGCCGCTGCTGTTTTGGGGTGTGTGCCGTTCTTGGCAGGCTGTCCTGGCCATTGGTCAGGTGCTGCTGAAGCCTGTAGCAATACTGAACGTTTTAGCCTCGTGTATCTGCCCATTTAGGTGCTTCCACTGTAGTCTGGCCTTTTTTACTGTTCCTAAGCAATGTCCTTCAGCAGCTACTTCCTTCTAGGTATGTGTCCCGAGGAGGACTCTGGCTGTGCTTGTCTCATTCCTGTTGCTTCCCTGTAGCTGAGTATGCTGTTAGTGGCTGTGATTGCCCGTACAGGACCTTTGTCCCCAAGGTGGTCCAGTTAGAAAACAAACAGAAACAGAAACTCCCATACCAAGTTGATATGTGTTGGCTTGTTTACATAAAGTTTGCCAGCTATTGAACAGTTGGGTAATCACAAGTTTGGTGTCTCATGTTTTGGTTTTTTAGACCATGTCAAGCAAGGAAAAGGCTAAATTTGATGAAATGGCAAAGGCTGATAAGGTACGATATGATAGAGAAATGAAGGACTATGGACCAGCTA
The DNA here is from genome assembly GCA_013389985.1 of Dryoscopus gambensis. Lineage (NCBI taxonomy): Eukaryota > Metazoa > Chordata > Aves > Passeriformes > Malaconotidae > Dryoscopus > Dryoscopus gambensis. The sequence goes on from WEIT01013384.1 coordinate 356,317, forward strand.
AGGGTGGCAAGAAGAAGAAGGACCCCAATGCCCCAAAACGACCACCGTAAGTAACTTCGAGGCATTAAATGCATAAGTGTTGGTTCATTTTCACACCCTGTAGGTAACACGGGTTTCCAGGAAGGAGGTAGATGGGGGACACAGTGTATAGCGGGATTGGTAGTGAGACTGTCTTGTAAACCTCCTAGGCAGCTTGTAGGGCACTGACACGAATTGTCGATACCTGGTACCCTTAAACTTGTAGTGATGGAAGACACAGAAGTGACTGAGTCACAGTGAGACTTGTGTATCTAAGATGGAATTGAGCGAGAGGATACAGAACGCCTAATTAAAAAAGAACATTGAGTGAAGGCTGCAGGTCTGGGCCTCAGTAAAATCAAAGCACGTTTAAGTTTGTGTTTGATTTTATAAGTTAAAAAAAGATTTCTACTCTGTGTGCTCATGCATGTGTGAATGTTGTGGGTGAGGGATGGAGGAAGGGGTGCTCCCTGGGCGTGCTGCTGCAAACGCTGACTGTCCTCTGGTGTTTCTCCCCAAGGTCTGGCTTCTTCCTCTTCTGTTCAGAGTTTCGCCCCAAGATCAAGTCCACAAACCCTGGCATATCCATTGGGGATGTAGCAAAGAAACTGGGTGAAATGTGGAACAACCTCAGTGATGGTGAAAAGCAGCCTTACAATAATAAGGCAGCTAAGCTGAAGGAGAAGTACGAGAAGGTAAGGAGAGTTGTCACTCGTGCCTCCTCTGTACCAGCTCTTGCATTGATGTATTTTTGTAACATAGGCCCAGCTCAGGTGGCCCGAGCATAGTTACAGCTGAGCTTTGCACAGGTTGGGGCAGAGCAGGATAGAGATCCACAGGCAGATTCCAACAAGGAGGGAGAACTTTCCCCAGTGATGCGCAGCGGGGCCCGCTTGTGTTGTCTCACAGAGGGTTTGCTGCGCTGTTGCAGGAGCTTTGTCCCATTATCAGGAAACTTTGAGAGGCTGTGTTCTCTTCTCCTCCTCAAAGAAACAGCTATGAATGCAGGGTTCAAGGCCTCCATGATCTATGAGCACGCTTAGGTGTCTGCATACCTGTGTTCTCCCATGCTGGCTGTGTCCCCTTGGGGGGTGCAGTCGGGCAAGACCAGCCCCTTTACCTTAACACCCGCTGCTGTACAAATGCTGTGTGTGTTTGCTGCTTAGAGCAAATTAAGACATCCCCTTGACTTTGCAGGATGTTGCAGACTACAAGTCTAAAGGAAAGTTTGATGGCGCAAAGGGAGCAGCAACCAAAGCTGCTCGGAAAAAGGTAGAGGAAGAAGACGAAGAGGAGGAGGAGGATGAAGAAGAGGAGGATGAAGATGATGATGATGAATAAAACTGTACAATACTTGTCTCCATGTGAATACCATAGAGTAGGGGAAACACCATAAATGAAGCACCTCTTATTTGAGATGGTGTCTCTTGCCCTTATTAGGCTTAATTAAAAAAAAAATTGGATTCCGATCGCGTTGTAGTTTCTAAAAGTGCTCTAGAAATTGTAACTGGTTTACATGAAGTGGCCATGGGTGTAGTGAGCACCCTGAAACTGTATCAAAGTTGTACATATTTCCAAACATTTTTAAAATGAAAAGGCGCTCTAGTGTTCTCCTAACTCTGTGCACTTTGCTGTTGGTGTAACAAAGCATTTAAAAATGTTTCAAGCATTTTTTTAATTTGTAAGGTGGTGTTACTATATGGTTATTGGCTAGAAAATCCTGGGTTATAAACTGTACATATCTATAGTTTGTAAAAACTAGACAGATTCTTGTGGTACATGCTTAGAGTTATGATGCCTTAGAGGAGCAGTGATTACTTGGAAAGGCTGTACGTTCCCCGGGGTGCCATGGCCCAAAGCATGCACTGTGAGGGTAGATCTATTTACACTACAGTGGGCGTCCATTTAGCTTAAAGTTGTCTTTCTGTATATAGTGAAATAGCATTCTGCTGCCATTCTTAGTTGTGGAAGGGGGTTCAGCTGGCATGAGAAGTGTATGGATTTTTTTAGTTAAGTGCGGTAGTTTTTAAACTGAAACTGTAGACATCTCTTCATCGTCAACTAAGTGAAGAGCCAGTGCAGCAACTGAAGTTCAAAAACACTCTGTACTTAAACGAATTTGCAACGTTCTGTTTTTTTTGTATGTTTAGAATGCTGAAATGTTTTTGAAGCAAAATAAACAGTATTACATTTTTAAAACTGTTCTTGACAACACTCTAAATTTCTGGTTTAAGAGGATCTTAACAACAGCAAGAGGTTCATTTTGAAGTCTGTGGCATCCCTCAGGGCTGGTGACTTAGGAAACATTCTGACTCAAGGATTAAAAAAAAAAAATTAAAAAAATATGGTGGCCAGCCAAAACTGGCTGAATTGAAAGAGATGGCTGCTCCAGCTAATATGCAATCGTAACTGTTTATGGCTGAGTGGCATAAGATGCTATGCAAGTTTGAACTTTATTACTTGAACTTGGGAGCCTAAATGAACATTCATGACGTAATTGTTTGTTTGTGTGTGTATATAGCAGCATTCAGAGATGCAGAGAAAGGTAGGTGGCTAGGAATGAGGCTGACACCATGGAATAAGTATAAAAGCATAGTTTGGATTTTTTTCAGTTGTGTTGGGTAAATTTATAGCCCAAATGCATTGCTGTACATATTAAAATGTGCCTTTTTTGTCCTGTGTTAAACTGTTTCAGACTTGTGGTTTTTTCTAGCCTCTTGTTTCATGGCAGGAGCCAGGCGCCTAAGTCTAACTCCCTGCTGAAGTAGGAGCATGGCGCAGGTACTTGGTCTGTGTCCTTTCTCTAATGACACGAGTTTCAGTAGGAAACGGGGGCTCTGAGGTGGGGTGGGGGGAGCAACAGGTCTCTTTCCCCTCTGCTCACCAGCTGGCTGTGTTGAAGTCTTGCCGCCTTTCCAAATCCAAGCTTTGCAGCTCTTGAAAGAGAAAGGTAATACCTGGTCTCTAACTGGTGGCTATAACCTTGTTTTTCCCTAGCATGGAAACAGCATGAACTGGGAAAACTATAGCATCCCCTTGCTCTCCCTGCAATCCTTCCTTGTGCTGGCTCTAGCAGTCAGTGTTTGCTTGGAGGACAGGAGATGGGGCTGGGAGGATTCTTGCCTTAATAGCAGGTCAAAGCTGTGGGCTGTTGTGTTCAGCTGGTTTCAGAAGACACAGTTACTCACAGGTGCAAACACTGGGTATGGGCTGCTGCCACCTCTGCTTTTGAGCCACGTGTGAGGATAATGGGGTCCAGGCTTACAGGCAGTAACTTTAGAATGTGGTTGAAACTACGTAGTTGCCTAATGGGGTAGCACTTCTGGCTTTCTCTGTCTTCTCAACAACCATGACAACTTCTCACCAACACCAGCTTGGCAAAACAGTTCTGATGTAGTGTTGAGATGGACTAAAACCTGAAAGCAAAATTTCCAGAATGAAGCAAGCTAAAAAACTTTCATGAAACAGTAACATGTAGCAGTTTTTGGTTTTAAGGCTAAGTGACAGTTGGATCACTCAGAAATACTTTTATAGTCGCTTAATTATGGTAATTTTTAGTATCTTTAATGCACAAAAAAAAGGGTGATATTTGCCCCTATTTTACGGGCAGTTGCATTTTAGAAGCTTTAATAAAGCTGCATCTGGAAAAGAAATAGGTACTTCTGTATTTGCTACCCTTTCCACATGTCTTCTGATGCAAGGGAGAAGGCAACTGGAGATTCCAGCCTGTGGAAATTTGATGGGGAAGTGGTGGAGCAGAAAAAAAGTGATGGCATCAGTTCAGGAGCTCTAATACTGTTTCTATTGTCTAGTTGGCAAAATCTCCCCTTAGCCACATATGGGACTTAGGGTAGATCACTGCTGTGCAAATCGAGCTTGGCTTTGAATTAACTGCTAGTGAGCTGAGCCCCTATTGATAGTATCAGCAAATGAGGACTAGAGCTGACACCTCTTTGTCTTTGCTGTATTGGAAATCTATTTAAGTTGCAGAGCTTGATTAAGGTCCTGGACCTTACAGTGCACTGCCTCTTGCTGCTCTGCACGCACCTAAAATATGGCATTCCTTGGGCATGCTGTTCAGTACAGCACTAGTGCAGGACTCCAGGGACTCGGATACTGCAGATGTGGTGATGATGTTTCTTCCCTGAATACTCTGCTGTTGATAAATGCCATAGTGTGAATGCATATAAATAACACATAATTTTCCCCCGCACTGTTTTGTGTTCTGAGATGTCATCTCAAATATTGGGAACTGCTTAATTTCACCCAGCTCCATTATTTTCATAGAACACCCTCCAAATGCTCTTATTCTCTGCTTTGAAATGCTTGTGGTGTTTCAGAGAAGACATTTCTGCTTTGTGCTGCTGCACAACTCAAACTTCTAGTTCAACTTTAGTCCCAAGCCAGGCAAAGTAAATAGGTCTCTTATTAACTCCATGCTAAGTAGAGAAACATAAGGATAAAATAGACTGGGGAAAGGGAGGGGAGGGATGAAGAGACTTTTCCTTGCATGAATTTGATTTGACAGAACTGACTGTGAGACTGCCTGTGTTTCCAAAATGTAATGTGTTGATGCCCCTGTCCCTGCTGAAGTTGGGCTGAGGGACCAGGGCTTGGCTAAGAAAAAGGGATGGTGCTGGTTCTGCAGCTGTTAAAACCTACTTGCTGCTGGGGGCAGGCAGAGGATGGCTTGAGTGGGTGGGATGGGTCCCTCTGGATGACTAAATGTCAGAGTGTGAGAACTTTTGCTCAAGAGAGTGACGGTGGTGTGGGGCAGAGGCAGCCTTGGCCCATGTCAGGCAGGTTAGTTCCCGTGGTTCGTGCTGTTTGGTTTGCACTCAGGATTGTCCATACTCTGGAGAACGTGGTTGCTACCAAAATGCATCACATCCCTCTGAAATGAAACCATCTGGGGGGGGCAGTGGCATGAACGAGGCTGCTGAGCTGCTCTGTGCAGAGCAGAATCTGCCTCTGCTGAACATGAGCCTGGGAGTCTCAGCATGACCCAGAGAGTCAGAGGCTACAGACCCTCTGCTCTGTAGCCTATATATTCCAAAATTCAGCTGGGATATGGTAAATATTTGGTGTGAGCCAAATCTGAGCACTTAGACTGGGGGGAAGGGGCTGCACCCGGGGAGTCCCACCGTGGGTGTGGGGGTCACTCCTCACAAGCAGCCACAAGGAAAACTACATTGCAGGATGGTTTCCTACTGCTGTGTCAGGAACCTAACATATCTGTGGGGAAGGAGTGTGTTAATTTTTCTATAATAAAATTAATTAAAAATCCTAGTACAAATGCATATTGAATCAATTAGCAGCAAAGGGCTGCAGCTCTAATGGAGGTCCGTAGGACAGGGAGAGTCTGCTTTGGGGATGAGACTGAGGATACAAGCACAGTCAAAGCATCTCTCATACCTTCTCTCTTTGAACAGCTGATTTTTAGGTAGTTTTACTCACTCATAATAAACCCTGTAGGAACAGCAGCAAGGTGCAAGTGCTTCTGTTGGTTCTGGCTCAGTGGTGGCAGGTGAATGGCTTTTTACTTCCAGCCTCCAGCACAACTCTGGCAGCCACCTCGAGTTTATGTTCTCCCTCTGCTCACTCAGGCTGTTGTTCCACAAGCAGAGGAGCATGTCCCAAGCCCTCTTCTGCTGCAGGTTTTGGAGAGCTTGGATGAGGAGATGGGATGTTTCCAGTGGGGTGAGAGCAGGATGCTGCATTTCTGGCCGTGCTTTCTGACAAGCCTCAGACTCCCCTCTAGGAACGTTCACCCAAGCTCGCTTTCCTCTAAAAGATAACGGGAGGAACTGTGACAAGTGGCATGTTTATTTCTTTCTGCTAGGGCTGCACCACATTTTAATGCAATAAGCTGAATTGCAAATCGCAGCAGGGCTGCAAACAAAATGTACTGGGGACCCTGTTACCAAGCAGTTGCTCTCTAAATGTGTCAGCTTGCAGTGGGGAAGGGACTGAATAACCAGTATGCCTGACAGGGGGTTTTGTGCCCTATAAGGTGTCTTCATGCCCTTTTGGCAGGCTGGGCTCTGGTTTGTGCCTGCCCCTGCTTGGGCAGCATTTGGCAACCTGTGTTCAAAGCACTCTGCAAACATCCCATCCTTCCAGTAGGTCTGATCTGTACGTGCTAAAGCAATATGTGAAGGGGGGGACGTCTCCTAGCCTGTGCTAATGCTCTTGATTGGAGTTGTCTGCTGCTAAGAGCTCTTCCCTGAGTGCCCTCCTGCACCTGGGTCCCTAAATTAGGCAGGAGGAAGCAGCACAGCCATACTGGAGCTGACAGCTCTGTATCCTGGGTGGTGAGTAACTCCTCCTCTTGCTCCTGGATGTGGCGTGGCCTCACAGAAACACCTGTGGCTAAGCCAGGGCTTTATGTTCAGCTAGAGCAGGGGTGGCAGGCAACCTCCCCAGGGGCGGGGAGCCTGAACGTTGTGTGGAGCAGCAAACTGGTGCTGTGTTGGGGCTGAGTCCTTTGGAGGCTTGGATGCATAAAACCAAACACTTGTGTTGCTGAGATGAAAATGCATTAGCCGTGGTAAAGGGTTCCTGTCCTGGAACTGTGTCCCCTGACACGGCTGACTTTGTGTCTGTGGCTGAATTCAGCAGCCAGGCAAACACAGCAGGGAACCCAGCCTTGATGTGGGTCTGGGTGTTTTGATGGTGTTTGTGGTTGGCTTTTGAGCCCGTGAGTGCAGAGTGCTGCTGCTCTGCCTCCATACCTGCCACCTCCTCTGGCTCAGTGCTCCCCGTGGGACGCCTGGGGAGCCAGAGCCGCCCCTCTGCACGAGTGTCACACACCACTATAGCCAAACCTGTGTGAGGAGAGGGGCAGGTAGGATGCTGTGAGTGATAGAGTTGCTTTTTCTTCCCAGCCTTTCCACTTGTAAAATTCCCTCAGTTAGTTCAAGTCAGAAAAGTGCTCTTTTAAAAAATATTAATTGAACATGGCCTGGCTTTGTTGTTGTAAGAGCTTATAGCTTGTAAGTGTTTTTAACTGCTTCTTTGTGAAGCTTAAAATTTGCTTTATTTAGTTTAGAAAATTAATACCTGTAGCAGGATGAAGTGGTTTGAGGGATTGCTTGAGACAAATGCCTCTTGTCTGCTGCTAATCACTGTGTGATTGTGTTTTACTGTGTGTCACCTGGCTGTGCCCGCAGTAAAACATGGTCCTGTACAAGAAGCTTGAGAAAGGTGTAAGCAGGGTCAATTTGGTTTCCAGTTTTCTTGTAAAATACGTTGGTTGAGTTTTGTTCTCTTTAGCTTTAGAGCATGTGAGACTGGGCGTCTTCCCCAAGCTTAGCTTCTGCAGTTTTTTAAGGCATTGCTACCTGTAGGTCCTGGCCAAGATTTCTCCCCAGTAGAAGGGAGAGCAGAAGGAAACAGGCTGGGTCTCCTGTTGCTTTATTTTGTTGCTTCATACAATAACTTAATTTTTGCAAGCTGCTGGGAGGTTTTTCAAACCAAGCTCAAAGATCAAGATGTCAGTAAAACTCTTAAAGAGAACCCTTTCTTCAGAGGACTTGTCTGAAAGTGGAATAAAACCTGACCAAATAGAATCATAGAATCATTGAATTGTTTGGGTAGGAAGGGAGCTTAAAGATCATCTCATTCAAACCCCGCTGCCACAGGCAGGGGCACCTTCCACTAGATGAGGTTAGTGTTAGACTAATTACTCCCTGTCATTCGTGTTCCATTTGTTGGTGATTCCCACCAGAGCTGTCTGAAAAACTCCACTGGACCAGGTATTTTGAACCTTGAGGGTGACTTGCAAAAGGTATTCAGTGGTTTTGAACATAGAAGGACTTGTCCTTGTTTGTTTCTGACTCTTCCCTGTGTATCTCTGCTAAGAGGGGACAGATGTGCCTGTCTCCTTTTAGTGCTCTGCTTGGGGAGAATGTAAAGCTCAGCCCTTTGACTTTTCCATCACCCAGACTTAAAAGGGGGCTTATGGAAAAGAGGGAGAGTGACATTTTACAGATAGTGATAGGCAGATAGTGATAGGACAGGGAGGAATGGTTTTAAACTAAAGAGTAGATTTAGATTAGAAGTTAGGAAGAAGTGGTGAGGCACTGGTTGCCCATGAGAAGCTGTGAATGCCCCACCCTCTCCTCCTATTCCCTGCCTTGCTCTCTGTCAGTCCAGGACAGTGGCTGTGGCCGGCACATCTGACCCAAAGGCTTGCTCGAGATGCTGTGATTTGCACTTAAGTTTTGGGAGTAGCCTGGACTGTGTATTCCCAGTAGTCGGGTGCTTTAGGGAAGACCTTCAGCTCTCATGGGCTGCTGCTCTGTGCCAGCTCAGACACTCACTGGTGCTATTCCCCTGAGATTTTTGTGCTCACAGCAGCACCAGGGTGAGGGGTGGGGGTTATGGGGATGCAGGAGCTGCTGCTGACTGGGACCATGCTCTCCCAGCCAGCCCATGTGGGGCCGAACAGTTGTGCTGGAGGTAGGAAACAGGAGCAGGAGGCAGCTGAGGGATGCGGTCTCCAGGTCCTGAGCAGACGGCATCCAGCCCACAGGGTCTCCCCGTGTGCCGGGGACCATATGGTGCTGTATTTCACAGCCGGCCCTGTGCAATGAGGTTCGGCAGCGGCTGAGGATGAAAGGGAAGGGCTGGTCTCAGAAATGTTTGCTGCTGTTTGTGCTCGTGTCTCTCATGGAGGTGGTTATTGCCAGTGAAACGCGTAGGGCTGTGCTGGGCAAACTTCTCGTGGCACGGACAGGAATAGGCTGCTGTGGGGGGAGGTAAGGTGTTGGTGAACCTGTAGGTGGGAAGCACCTCCATGTATATTCTCATCCTGCCAAACACGAGGTTCCTGCCCATCAGAGGTGCTCTGGTAGGGTGTCTTTTCCATTTACACCCTTCCAGGCCGTGCTTGCTTGGTGGGGCTGTGCCAGAGTAGGAGGCAGAGCCCTGTAGCGAGAGCCTCTCCCAGAGCAGAGCTGCAGATCCCTGTGATCTGGAGCAGGATTGCCTCCAGCTCCACAGCCCCAGGGGAGCGAGAGCCACCCTCTTGTCATGGGTGCTTGGGCAGTCCACCCTGACAAGGGCTTAGGGTGCCCATGGTGGGAGAGAGGATCCTGCTGGAGGAGTTGCTGGTTTGTTAGAAGCCCTCTCCTAAATATGGACATGATTATTTTTATTTTTTTATTTGCTTGCTCTGGAATCCTTTGCATTTTTCCCTTAATCCTGGAGAAGAATCAGCGGTGCCCTGTGTGCATGTGACATGGCTGCGCACAAACTCCCTTTGTGACTTCTTTCTTTCACGGGAGAGAAACACATTCAGGAAAAGCAGGGCCCTGACAACAGGAATCAAGTGTTTCTAAATATGGACATCCCTTTTTGGACTAAAAAGTCTTTTTGTACCATGCATATTTCCCCTGTTAATCATTTCCTTTTGTTCCTTGCAAACTTGGGTCCTCCAATGTTATAGAAGGAATTATAGCCTCTCTGTTTGTAAACTTTTCTTTATGATGCATGAACTGCCTTGTATGTTGGACGGATTTGCTGGCTTTTCTTTTTAATGTGGTTGGAAAGGCCAGCACTCTGGTTTACTCACCCTAGGCTTTCCCTTTTTTTAAAAAAACCCCAGTCATATTTGGCCTCAGCCCGCCTCGAAATATTGGGGATTTTACAGGCCATTGAGCTTTGCCTGGTCCTATTCACCGCTTTTGTGTTGCACTAATTGGCTTGATAAAGAAGGGCCTGGGCTCTGTGGAGTGCTTCTCCTCCAAGGTGAAATGTGAGATGGAGGGGGAAATATTCAGATGTTCACTAGCAGTTATGCTCGCTGGATAATCTGAATGCATCAGAAATGAGCTAGAGCTCAGACAAAGTAGGGGATTAGGAGTCTGAGATGGGCGAGCGGGTGGACATCTGGAAGCCTGCTGTTTAGCTCGTCTGCTGGGGTGGGTTGTGTCTTCATAATGTGGGTTATAGGCGCCGAAAATGAACAGCACGCTGGGATCACGGTGGCTCTCTGTGGGTATATTCCAAAATAACAATTACTGTTGTTATTTGCGGAGGACCCCACCCTCCCCAGCAGAGCTCTGTGCGTTCAAGCTCCCTCTCTGACGCTGGAGGGACACGCTCTGGTCTGATGGCACTGTTTGCATGCCCCACCTCTGGCTGCTGCTCCCAAGTTTTAGGTGGAAACCTCACGCATCCCCGTGGCTGGTGATACACAGCAGATGCTCAGCCCCTTCCTTGCACAGTGCCCCCTGTGATTTTGGGCAGGGGCAGCTCTGCAGAGCCCAGCAGAAAAGCAAATGCATGCGAGAGGAGAGAAAACCCAGCTCGGGGCTTCTGAGCCCTTCCCGTGTGCGGAGCCCAGTCCTCCCGAAGTTGAGCCCATTGTTACAGTGCAGGGCTGCTTCTGCCACCAGCAGCATCTGCTCCGGAGCACGGTCTGCCCGGGACCGGCTCCACTCGCCCCACCCCTCACTCGGCTCCCAGCCCCTCATCCTCATCCCTGCAGGCACGAGGTTCGTGGCTTGGTCGTCCGAGTGCGGGTGGAGCAGGGTCTGCTTCGCTTGATGATGAAATAGGAGTTGGAAAATCCTTCTGCTTTCGTGAAGACACAGTGTTGGAGAAGGAATTACAAATATGTTGTGAACAGAAATAGCTGAATAGTGGTTTGGTTTGGTTTGTTTTTTTCCCAAAAAGTAATTTCTTTCCCAGCCTCTCTGCATGTGCTCCCTTTCTGCTCCTCCATCTCCAGCACTTTGCTCATGTTTCCATCCTTTTCTTGGATGCCCTGCCTTGGCAGCTTCAGTTTTGGCCGCAGCTGTACCGTGCCCGAGCGCGGCTGTGCACAGCTGGAGCCTCGCGGAGCTCCCAGCACTCCGCGCTGCCGCTGGAGCGGCGTTCCGCCCGCCGCGGGCGGGGA
>WEIT01013384.1:367254-382179 GCA_013389985.1 Dryoscopus gambensis
CGGCCGGCCCGGGGAGGTTCCCTGTTCAGGGCAGCAGTGTAATCCTCACCCTACTCCGTTTCTGGCAAGGCCATCGCTGCTGGACACGGTGTCCCAGGGAATTAAAGCAGGAGTGAGGGATGAGCCGGGTGCAGCCGTGCGGCAGCGTGGCTGAAGGTGCTGACTCAGCAGTATGTGGCCAGGTGGTGTGACAGCCCTGCGAAATTCGGAATTTGTGGGGGATGTTCTTGTTTTACCTGTCAGCTATGCACACACACTAATGTGACCCGTGGGGCTCTGGCACAGCACCAAGGCCGGTGGCTCCTACTGTGCTGTTTTGTTTTCTTGGTTTTTTCCGGCAAAACTGCCTTTTTTTTTTTTTNNTTTTTTTGCTTGGGGGAGCAGAGTCCCAGTAGGCACTGGCAGTGTTTTTACTTTTTGTGTACTTCTGTGTCCTACGTGGGTGGAAACTTTGTTGTATGTTTTCTCTGGGTAGAAGCTTAGGGAGCTGCTGCTGAGGGCGATTTCTTGGCGCTGGGTGGAGTGTGGGTACACAGGTAAACCAGCTCCTTCGCCAGGGCCAGTGTACCAGGGATCCTGCCTCTTGGTCTGTGCCAGCAGTGCCTTTTGGCTGGGGAAGTAGAAGTCTGGAGAAGTGGAACAACACTGCTGTGGTCACCTGTGGGCACGCTGGAAGCCAAACCTCTGGAAAGCTGGATTCAAAATACTCCTTTTTGTCCCAGGGTGGGAGGAGGCAGGTATTTTGCCTGAAAAGCAGGGCCAGAAAGGTTTTTTGTGTGCTGGGGTAGGGGTGGGACTCTAAGTTAGGAGACCTGCCTGATTTCACACAGGCTAAATGCAGTTAAGTCCCAATTCTTCCTCCACTTTAATGTAACTTTTCAGAAGTGCTGGCAGCACAAAGCGTTGAAACTGCTCCATACCAGGGGCACAGCCTGGGGGGCTGCCCAGGAGCTTTGGGAGCCCGCAGGGCAAGGACAGGGCACCCTGCAGCTCCCTGATACTCTTCTGGGCTGTCAAAGCCTTTGCTGTGAGGTGGAGGCGTCCAGGTTTGGGGGAGGCAGCCCCGAGCCCCGTGTCAGTTCCCCAGGTTCAGTGGGGGATGCTCCTGCAAACAGGTGCTGGGAGTTTGCATTCCCCTCGGCCTCAGCCCTGAGGGAAGCCTAAAGCCTTGGTCAATAATAAGCTTATAAGACAGTAAATCTTGGTAATGAGAAAAACAGAAGACGGCATCTGCTCAACACAATGGTGCTGTGTATGGTCTGATAAACAGCTATTGAAAGGAGATGCCTGTTATTGGAGGGGTTACAGCTGAACAGCCCAATTTCCATGCAGGATTGGTGGGTTTCACTGCCCCCAGCCCTTCAGAGCAGCTGCTGGAATCCTGTTGGGGCTGGGCATGGGCAGAGGTGACCACGAGGCTGGGTGCTTGCCACAGGTGCAGCAGCCCCTGCCACAAAACCAGAGCCAAGTTACCATTGTCCTGCGTGTGTGGAACTGGAGATGGGCATGAGATGGGACTGCCACACAGTGGTTGTCTTCTCCTCCTCCTCTGCCCACTCCAACGCCTCCTTGCGATGGCTGCACTGGGAGATGTACATACTTTGGAGGGTACTCGGCTGCAAACAGGGGTTGGGCTAGAAATGGGAAACAGCTTCTTCTCTTGTCTTTGGAGGTGCCAAAATGAGATGAGCTGATGGGCAACAGGCACCTGGGTTTGAATGAATTGTGCAGAAGGCAGCAGGAAAAGGAAGAGGCTGGGTCTTCACCTGACACTCACTTCACCTGGTAAACCTGGTGCCCGTGGGGTGAGTGCTGGCAGTGGTCCCACTCCAGCTCCAGCTGTGTGAAGCCAGGTCTGCAAAATGGGGGGGAGGAGGAGAAGGGGAGAGTTAAGGGAAAGGAATCTGCATATGGTGTGTAATGCGTTTATGAATTGGGTCTTTAATAATTTACATTACCAGTTTAATACTTTGAATACAAATTATCTTGCCCATATGCTGTGCTGACAAACATAAAAATGGAGTAATCAAAGCTGTAATAGCACTACAGCAAAAAGACATAAAATGCCACTAGAAGGCTTAGGATAAATTATTGCATGCACACACCAGCTCTATGGCTCCCTGGTGCCAAAGGATGCATTGCAATTTCTTCCTCAGACTTTGCATTTGGGCTTGAGGACTGATGCAGTACCAGGAGTACTGCTCAAAATTCTGCTAGGTGGGCAGCATTTAACAAAGAAGAGGAAAGAAAAAAAGGCTCAGACTTGTTTGATAAACACCGCAATTTAAATTCTGCTCTGGCATTACATGGGCTGCCTAGAAAATATAGCCCTCTTATTCGTAGGGAGCCCCCTTCTTCCTCCAGCAGGATTATTTGCATGTATTATAAACTGCAGTGCTGGCTTGCCATCTTCAGGCAGCTGCCACACACTGCACAGCATCCCTGTGCATCCTTGTCCACCCCTGTGCTGCGTAGAGGTGGTGGGTCCAGCCTGGGTCCACAAGAGATACCCAAGGGAGGACGCACCAGCTGACCCAGGCAAAGGGCAGCATAGGTCCAGGCAAAACACAAGTTTCACCTCATCTCTCTTCACACCTGAACTTGTTCCCCTCTAAAGCCTGAGCTCTGAGGGGCTAGAGGAGGTGGGAGAGGACGAAACAACCCTAGGCTCTTGGTGCTGCCTCTTGGCCACTCTTGGGCTGCAATTTAGGTATAAGGGAACAGTATGGGCGGCCTTGGGAGCTCGTGGATGCTGCAGATCACTTAGTGGTTTGTTTTTACCAGTCTTTTGGTGCACGTGTGCTTGTGTACCAGGCATCCTCAAGGGCACAGGGTTCTGCAGCAAAAGGAACAAGTTTGCAGAGCAGAGATGCAGGTTCTGCTCACAGGGAGCAGCTGCATTTGTAGATGTCAGTAGACCTTGTGTTGTACCTTGTGGCAGAGCCTCTGCTTTTAAATACCAGCCCATTCATTGGTGCCGTGTCGCCAGCACATCCCAGCTACGGGCAGTCTTTCACAGAAAGAGCCGTTTGAGGCTCACATTTGCATACACTGAATTTCTCAGCTATCAGGGTTACTCCACGCTGTAATCCATTCTGTGCTTCTAAAACGATCAGTGAAAAATGAGGCTTCTTCCCAAATAAATCATCACCAATGAAGGAAATGATGGTTTTTCCACAAGGCCTGAGGCTCCTGCAGTAGCAATGTCTTTTTCTGAAAGGCAGAGAACTCTGGGCAGGCTCATTCTGTGCTGCATGAGCTCACTGCCAGTCTCCCCAAGATCTCAACCCTTTGCATATGAATGAGTTTTTCCTGCCTTTGCCTCTCCCAGGATCTGCTGCTGTCTGTCTCCCTGGGATGTGGTGCCAGCAGCTCGGGAACAGTGCACCCATAGGCTGCAGTTGCCCCTCTTTGTCTCATGCATTGTTCCATGCATTGGTGCACACACACCTCCCTCTCACATGCCAAGGGAAGAGGAGTGGATGCCAGTGTTTGGCGTCCTGTGTCCTGGCAAGGTGGGTGCTCAGGGCTGCAAGAAGAGAGAGAGAGAGAGAGCAAGAGCGAGAGCACCCTCCTCCTGCCTAGCCTGCCTGTTCCTGTGTTCCACCTTGCTCTGCTCCTTGTGTTCCTGCAAAGCCTGGTTTTGCCTGTGAACAGGGGGTTTTGGAGGAGCCCCACTCCGTCTCCTGGCCCTGGGGAGCAACCACATGACAGAGCAGACCTGTTATTGCAGGCAAACCCCCTCAGTGCAAAGAGGCAGCCAGAGCCTCTCCTGCCAGGGGTGGTGGGACCTGTCTGGGTGGGCAAGAGTAGCTGTGTGAGTCAGCATGGGGAGAAACAGGTGGGCATCCAGCCGCCACTGGAAGAACTTTTCCCATTGCCAGATCTTCTGAAGAGAAAGGCCCTCACTGATCCTTTTGATCCACAAATAAATTGGATGGATCAAGATCACAATGAGAAGCATCCCCATTCTCATCCAGAAGGGATTTTCAGCATAAAAAGGCTTTATGTGACTCATAAACGTTAACATTTATTTCTGTGTGCGAGGTAAATATTTCCCCCTCTGAATGTCTAAGCAATGCAATTTTGTTTGAAGCCTCCATTTGTTTAAGTCTGGAGGTGACAATAATTCACCTGTTTTCCCTTCCTGTATTTCCCCAAGCAATGGCGTAAGCCAAAATAGAGCGAACTCAGCTTTGGCCGTTTGTCACTTGTCAGCTCCGTCCCTCAAATATGCTCAGACGAGCTTTGTCCTGGAGTTTACATTTGGGCACCTTCTGATCTCTAGGTGCTGGTAAATGGCCCTGCGTTCTCCTGTTTAGAGGAAGAAATACAGCATACCTGTATGCAGCCACTGCCAGGGCAGGCAGGCAAGAGAGACATAACTTAATCTAACTCCAGATAAATCATGATTTCACAGCAATCTGCCTGCCACAGGCAGTTGAGAGTCCCATCTCCTTGGCACTGTAACAACACTTGTCACTCAATGTCCCAAAGAGACCCGCTCATGGCCAGAGATCACAGATGACTGGGAAGATGCCTGGAGTTGTAAACACCATCAGTCTGGAGAAAACAAACACTCTCGGGAGCTGATGTCAGATGGGGATGTTGGAAGTCAGCCCTTGTCTCTGCAGAGCACAGGATGTGCCCGTGGGCTGCATGGAACCCCAGCATCACACCTCTCCGGGCCTGGTACCACCTGAAGCTCCAGCAAATCCAGGGAGGCAAAGTGCTGTCTGTCTTCTTCTCCAGGAGGGCTTGGGTCCCCAGATTTTGGAGGCTGTAGCCCCCTGTGCAGCCCCCAGCCCTTCGCAGAAGGGGAGCAAGGTAGGGGTTAGCCGCTGTGGGGCAGAGGCGTTGGGGGGTGGCCTTGGGGCTGGCCATGTGGCTGTGTGCAGCTGCTGGGGGTGCAGCCCCATTCCTACCGGGTGCCCCTTGCCACCCTCCAACCCGCAGGGCTCCTACCGGAGAGGGAGGCTGGTTTGGGAGAGGAGTTTGAGTTTTGTTTTAGTTCCCCACTTACAGGCAGAGACCCTCAGTGTGGGCAGAGAGCCCCTGTCCCGTGCTGACACACCAGCTTTGGGAGAAGCTCCCCATCTCATCACGGGCAGTGTGTTTGCAGCACAAGTACCTCACTTGGTTTTCCATCCTTTTTGGTACCCCTTTGGTGCCTTTCCTGGCTTTGGAGGAGTCACTTCTGATTTACAACTGGTGTCACATGAAATCTGAAGCAGGTGCTCTCCTCCTGCCTCACTCCCACCCAGGACTCCCCTGTTCCCCCTGCAGCTCCCAGTGTGGCTCCCTGGGTCCCTGCCTGTCCTCAAGAACATGTCCATGTCCAAGCCTAAATTCAAAGGTAGCATGCACAGGCTGTTTCTTTATTTATCTTCCTCTTTTTATTCTTTTCCCCCCTTTTTAAAAGAAACTGAATCCAAGGCTGCCATGTAATGATGATGACATTATCATTAGTAGTTATTTCTATTGCCATAGTTCCAAGAGGTAGAGAACAGAGTCCCACTGGGTTAAATGCAGCACATGCTACAACAAAAAGACAGTCTGAGTGCCAAACAACTTGCAATCTTCTTTTTAATATAAGGAATGTAAAATTAAGATTACTATAGCAACATCTTGCCCACGTTGAACACAGATAGGATTTGTTTGTCTTTATAAATATCTATGCGTGTGTGTATGTATATATATATATGTAATGTACACATACAAATCCTAAATATCTCTGGCAACTTTTTCTATAGTTGAATTTATATTTAATTTCAAGCTCTCTGTATCACAGATCTAATTTGCATCCAGCTTTCCTTCAGCAGCCTTGCCTTTTCCTTCGGGCTCTTTTGTGCACACTGCATGCCAGGCTCAGGTGCCCTCTGCCTGGGGAGAGTGCTTAGTCCCTGGTTGAGAGCAGGGACAAATCCTGACTGGGGGAGGTAATCCCATCTACTGGGGGTTTCATTTTAAGTGTATACAACCCTGTTAAACCTTATAATTGACTTAACATCTCCAAATTTCCTTCCTTCAAGCAGATTTTAGGAAAGTGGGGTGAGCTTGAGACATGCAAATCCTTCATTTTTCTTCCCATCTCTCTTCTCTCAAGTTATTAGTTCAACTTTTAATGAAATTTCCTATGAGGTATGAACTGCAGCTCTCATTTCTTCTCCATGACTGAATAAAACCTGGCCCCAGAAATGCCTGCGGGAAGGGCAGAGCACGACCACGAGTGAGGAGCTGAGGGAAAGGCAGCAGGAGGATGGATGCTCCTACAGCTCAGTGTCACTTAAATTCTCTAGGAAAGCAACAGAAATTCAAGCACTGCTTTCACCTTGTTGCAGAGGTAAGTGGAGCTGCTGATAAAGAAGAGTTTTAACATCACCAGATCTGAAGAGAGCTGTCTTTGCTTACGAGCCTACAATCAGGGAGGAGGGGAAAACCAGGCACCAAACTGTGCTAAGGAGATCTGAAGGGTACCACTCTCTGCCAAAGAAAGACACACTGGAGGGATACCCTCTCCTCTCGAGGAGCAGGAGCTTGCGGCTCATTTGTAGCAGCTTTAAGTCTGTGGAGTCGAACGTGCACAGTTGGAGGGCTGGTGGAGCTGCTGTTTTGAGACCAGACTGTAATGGAGATCTGAGAACCAAAACTGAAAACTGTCTGCTGGCAGGTCTGTATGGAGAAGCTGGAAAGCAGCCTGGACTTGCCAGCTGCAGATTTCTGGTGCCTATGACTTAGCAGAATTAAATACAAGGAAATAAATCACAGGCAGCTCTGCCTGCAGGGTCTAGAAGGAAAGCAAAGGGGCTGGGTGAGGCGGGTGAGCAACCCCAGTGGGTCTGTGGGGACAGCAAGAGTGGAAAGGTGAAGAATGGCTCTGCAGGGCACAGACAGGCCCACTTTCAAAGCCAACCCAGGCAAATGCAATAGCTTTTCTTCAGACAGACCTGCTCTGTGAGCAGGAATCAATACCCTCCTGCAGAGCCTGCAAAAACACTGACAGGTGTAAGTGTGCAGAGTTGATACCCAGAGGATGTTTCTGGATGGAGCTATTAAGGAGATGGGCAGGACAGACCAAACACGAGTGATACTTCACATGTACATTGGGTGTTGGTGTGGACCTTACAGTGGCAGGCTGAAGGTACAGGGGCAGCTGAAGATCAGACCAGGAAATGGGGAGTGGGTTGAAGACCAGTGGAAGTTCATGAGCAATGATGTATCATAGGGCAGAGCAAAGTGATCTTTGCAAGATGGGCACTCAGCTGTTTGCTGCAGGAAAGTTGTTCCTTTGCTGAATTGTCCCTGACCCTGGGCCGACCCATAGGCAGAAGAGGCTTTACCACCTCCTTGCCCAAAGGAAGAAGTACAGGCAGACTCCAGGGGTCCAGCAGGGCAGCAGGGCTGGGAAGCAGGCCCAGGAGCAATCAGCAAGGTCTGTAGGGCTGAACAAGCCATCTCCAAGACTGCTAATTAAAATCCACACACACTTTCTCATCCTCTTCTGTGGAGTGGGCACCAGCGGGACAAGAGTCTGTTTAAGATGCAAGTTAACCCTGGGCTTCCTCAGGTAAGAGCAGCTGCTGTGAGCAGTGCTGTGCACCAGGTAAAGGTTTGTGTGCAACCTCAGCCCAGAGACCTGGCTGCTCACCCCTTGGAAAGGCTGCAGAGGTTTGCAGGTGTGCTGGGGTGTCCAGTGAAATCAGAGGTTTTGGTGGGAGTACAGCAAAAGAAGGGAATAACTTCCGCTTCCCCAAAGGATGCAGAGTTTCCCATCTGTGGGCTGCACATTGCTGATATGTACCAAAGTGATAGCCTGAGGAAAGGGAATCTCTTCACTGGGGAAAAAACTTTGGTTGTGGAGTCAACTGGCTGTAGCCCCTCTGTTAAATCCCACCACACTGCCCCCGTGGATGGCTGCACTTCTGCAGGGACAGGTAGGCACCACACATCCTCCTTGGCTCCACAGCACTGCTGTGCCAGACACCACCACCATCCCCTCGCTGCTTTTTATTACTCTTGACCTCCCTGTTCCCATCAGGTGTTTTAAGCAAGCCTGCCACCAAGGCTGTAATCGGTTCTCATGTCCTCCTATTTATGCTCTCACCCAGCAATCTGCGCGGGGCTGTCGAGCTCTCCGCTCGTAATTGACAGGGGAGGGCAATCTGCTTCACGAGAGGAAACATCTCCATGGCTGCTGGATCCAAGCAGGCTATTTCCCATAATGAGGATGAAGGAAAACAGGATCTTGCTAACAGCTGTGGATGTGGCTGAGCCCTCATTACTGCAGGCTCAGAGGTGCTGCTTGGGACATAATTAAGAGTTCAATATTTGGAGTAAAGTGTGTTGCACTGTCCTTCCTACACCTCTGCCTCATAGAAAGGTGCTTAGTGCCAAGTGCTCCTGAAGTTTGCTCAAGTCACAATCCAGGCTGCAGGAGGGGCTGCTCAGGAAAGGGGAAAGCTCCTTGTCTTCTTTCTTAAGACAGTTGTTTCTCTCCTTGCAGAGAACAACCATGGAATTTCAGCCTTATCATTGAAAAGCAACTGCCAATGGCAACGGCTTGTGCCATCCCCGGCTGGAAAAGCAGCTTGGACATGGTGTGGGCAGAATGCTTGCAGATGGGTGTGCATCCGAATGCGAATGGGGGTTAGGGAGGCAGGGAATGTGGAGGGGAGAGTCCCCAGAGCATCTCAGCAGTTTCCATCTCACAGTCAGAGGATAAACTTAGGTCCCTTCTCCATACAGAGGTAGTGGTGAATTGGGTAATACCCTGACATTTCCAAAAGTTTGGCCTGATTCCCCCAGCTGATCTTTAACTGGGATGAACCCCAGGCTGGAGGAGGGGAAAGTAAGGAGAGATAAAGTGAGGTGAGAGAGGCTGCGAGAGCTGTACTGGGAAAACAGAGCAACCCAGCCAGCATCCCTGCAGGTGCTATGTGGGAAACTGTGAGAATGGTGTGATTTTTGTGTGCACAGCATGTTGGGGCAAAAGGGATAGGCTGGAAAGGGAATGGTGAAAGGAGACCTGTAAGGAGCAGGTTTGGTTTGGTTTTGGTTTCTACTGGTAGAAAAAGGGGACTGGATAGAAATTTCAATGAGAAAAAGTATAAAGTGCTCCTTTTCCCCTCCTTCTTGTTCTCCTGCCACGCCAAGAAGTCTCTGCGGAAGGAAAAAGCCTGCCCCAACCTGCCTTGAGCACACGCATTGTGGGGATGGTGTGAGGAGTATGAGTGGTCCTTTTTCTGCCTGAGTCAAAAGCAGATCTTGAACACAAATTGGGTGGGGAGACTGGTCTGTCATTAACCAGCTTTCCTCTCTTTGCCTTGCTTTTATTTTCAAGAGTATCTTACTTGGATACTAAACTTAATTCTTTGGCTTTTGTTAGCTATTAAATACATCAATTAAATCCTTCCCTGAGGGGTTTTTCCCACAACAAACCCCACAAGATGGATCATTTCCATACCTTTTCTTCAGCCATGATTGTCACCTGGACAGAGTCCTGTGCTACCTCTCAGTTGTCATCTGAACATCCTCTCTGAGCAGCCCGCACAGCAACCAGGCTGTCTTTGCCGGGAGCAGGCCCTCTAATTTGGCTTTTTTTTTGGGTGGGATTCAGTAAAGTCACTGAAAAATCCCACATTTTGTCCTAGCACCTTGAGACCCGCAGCAAGGGTTCCAGCCTGGCCCACAGTGGGATGCTGCCTGATGTAGCTGGTGGAGAGAGCTACCACAAAACCCAGCACACGTATCCCCAGGGATACAGAGCTGGGTTCGAGGCACTGATGATGCTGCAGAGAAGAGCCTGAGTTTCTTCGCACGTATCGGAAGGGCTGGAGTTATTTGCGAGCAGAGACTCTACAAATCCCATGCATAATTCAGCCGCTGCCATACAAATCATCCCACCAGTAAAAGCCTTTTCAGAAAGCATGATTTGATCGCAACAAACTTTGACCTAAATGTGCTGCAGCCGACAACCCCGTATGACAGATTTTAAACTTTTGCCGTCACTTCCTTCTGAGAGGCAGAGTGAATCTAGGTCAGCCCCCCTCCTTGCTTGTTTGGAACGAGGCTAATTCTGATTTCATTCATGTTGCATCCTCGAGTTTGAGATGGGGGAAAAAATGGGAGATTTGAAAAGGCAAGTCAGCCTCAAAGTCATTCTTCTTAAATCCCATCTTGGAGCAAAGGAAATGGTTTGATGTTGCGTCCCAAGGCAACATTGATGGTGTCATTTAATATTCAGAGTGCGAAAGGAATACAAAGTTTTCCTTCTTTCCCTTTTTCCTTAGCTTGCAGCGCTAAGCAGTTGGGCTGAATGAACAGGCCTGTGTCCGCGGCTTTTGCAGTGTTTAACAAAAAGGCCCATTCTGGGCGAGCGGGCTGCGCGCGCTGCGTCAGGCTGCTGCTCCGGGGACAAAGGGGGAAGTGGCTGAACACGAGGTTATTAGTTTGTCTGGAGTTTCTAGGCAAGCACGACGGCATAAATAGAGCCGCTTGTTTGTTGATCTCCTCCGCGATGGCAGCTCAGGGCAAGCTGCTGCATTCATGTGTTTATTGCTGAAGCAGCCAGGGCTGTTTTTCCCAGGACTGGGATTCTCTTACGCCGTGCACAGTACAGCTGTGCCTGTGCATAAATAGCTGCACAGTCCAAGTGGACGAGAGAAAAGTTTGGGAGACAGTAACTACTGCTGTGTGTGTTTGGCTAGAGAACTGCAGGTGGATAATGGTGATTCCCCCTTTGGTAATGGTTTGGAAATAACTCTGCCTCCTGGCCACATGCTGGATTTAAGATTGAATTGAGATAAGGGGGGGAAAAAAAGTGTTTGCCCTTTTTTTTGTGCTTATAGTCACAATGCATGGCAGGACTAAATGACTTACTTTAGCTGTGTTTGTCTGCTCAGTGAGTCTTAGACTGCACCAAGGAATGAACCTCCACTGTCTGGGGTCTAGATCAGAATCTTAAACAAATAAAACAGACTGTGCTGGAAAGGCATGTGCTGAAGCTCTCCACTGGTTGAGCAGTGCATCCTTGTGGCATTCAACACCTGTAGGTTGCTGGTATGCTGGTATGGGAGGCAGCAGAGACCTCAACACCGTCACCCAGTCTGCTCAGGGGTGGAGGAGACCTGCTCTGCCCATCACCAGGAGCGGTCATGCAGGGGCTAAAGAGTGTGGAAGTAGCCCATGTGGCAAAGGATTTATCGGCCTCATTTCTGCTTCTGCTTATGTGTGTTTCCCAAAGGCCATTGCTTGAGTCAAAATGCCCACGTGTTGAGAAATTACAACTTTCATTGCCTGTCATTCTTGCTGGAAATAAATGAGTATTTGGCTAGGCTGGTGTGGTGGGAGAAGAGGGGTCCAGCTCCATTCAGCATCTTTGCCCTGCATGTGTGGGTCTGGGGAACAGAGCGGGTGTTTGGTGGGACATGGGCAAGGGAGACAACTGAGTGTTACTGCTTGGGGACCTCTGTGTTGGGAATGACTATAAAATTGCCTTTGCAGCCACTGAGAGTTATTTTCAGTGAGAAAATCGCTAACCTGCCCCATCGTCCTGGTCGTCCCTGTGGCCCTGGTGCCTGCTTTTGCAAGGAGGGAGTTACAGATCAAAGATGGCTTGCCCACACCCTGTCTGCAACTGAGACAGGCAGCATGGAAGTTGAGGCTCTGATTCTGTATCTCTCGCCTTTCTTTTCATGTCTCCTCCCTCCTTTGAAGTGGGACACCAAGACACCTTAAAATGAGCTCAGGTTGTAATTCTGAAATTTCCAATCTGGTATTCCTGATCCAGTGCTAACCTACCTGTTCCAGGGTGTGCCCAGGGGGCCACTAATTATTTTGGTAAGCATGAGGAATTCCCCAGGTCTGGCTAAAGGGAATGGGCATGTCACTGTCACTAAGAATGCTCAGTCAAAACAGCAAGACAAATTGGCCTTAAATACGCCAAATTCAGTATAGTAGTATTTGTAAAGAACAGCCATTATCTTTGTATATTTGACAAAAGTTAATTGTCTCTGTGACAAAATCAGTGTAGTAGTCAGCCTGTCCCTGTATAGGAGGGGGAAAAATTCTTCATTTATAAGCGATTCATTAAGTAGCATTAAAGCTGTCTCTGAAGACAAAATAATCTTTTTAAAGAGGACTCAAGGTAGCGAGAAGGAAGATTAATGCCTCAGCTATTTTTCAATTATGTAAGCTTCCATTTATTACAGTATACCTGGATTAACTCTTACTGAGCTGTGTGCCCTGGCAGGTAGGGTTGGAAACAGGGGTGTTTTGTGCCACTGGACACCCTCAGCGAGGGATGAGAGATACTCTGCACAGGGCTGCTGTGATGGGCACGGCAGGAGGGTGCCAGGCCCTGCCCCTCTCAGCCTCACTGTTAGCAAAGCTATGACATTTTTGCACAAGGAGTGTGCATTTATGGTGCTTGAATAGTTTGTACTGATTACATTCTGCTTGGTCTTCCTGTTTGCATGCATGTACGTACTCTCCCTGGTGTAGTTCAGTTACTGAAGGGTTCTCGTTTCTGACCCTAATTTAGGTGCCTTCTCCTGTGATCACATTCATGATCCTCGCACAATCAAATGAGCCTGAATTCTTCTAACACACTGGGGATACTCTTATTCCAACATGATTTATGTGAGCAGTTCTGGTAAAGTGTAATTAAAAAGGTCTCATTGATACCTCTACCTTCATTTTTTTTCCCTTGCCACTTCTTCCTAGAGTGCTTGCCTTGTCTTAATTGAAGCAGTGAAGAGTCCATTTAGCAGGAAGGTGGGAGGAAACAGCCTGAATATCATTCATCTAAATCACTCCACTGATGAAAACAGTTGCTCACTACATCTATCATAATTTCTTCTAAGTTTCTTACAGGAGATTAGTTGCTGCAACTATGCAGATGCACACATGCCTGGTAGACCTCTGCAGACCTTCCCATCTAGGGCAGTCACTCCAGGCTGTGGAAAAAGACTGCTTCTTGCAGGTATAAATTATGCACCAAAAAAAGTGACCAGATAAAAAGCCATTTTAATGTTTTTCCAGTTGCGTTAGTTTCATGAAACGTTACACCCCATTTACCTCGCACTGCTGTGTGAGCAAGGTTCTTTTAAGTGTGAGGCCAAAATCTTTTTTGGGCAGCTTCAGTGCTCTTGCCAAGACATTTGTATGTAAAGTTCAGGTCCTTTGAAGTCACATTCCGGTTCTCCACCTGAGAGCATCTTTAAAATAGAGCAAAAGCTGCCAGAGAAGAGCAGAGTGAAGGTGAAAGGTGCTGAAAGGATATGTCCGTGAGAGCTGACCTTGCTCCTGTCTGCAGGCAGGTCCTGAATACAGAGCAGCTGCAAGTCAGTGAACAAAATTATTTGGTTTACACAGAGAAAATATTTGCAAAACTATGCAAAATTCAATGCAGAGCATCAAAAGGAAGCCAAAGAAGCTACATATCAAGCCAAAATGCTGTCTTTATTCAAGAATGCAGGATTTTGATAATTTTCTTTAAAACCCTCTTTTATTTTTTTTTTTTCAAAATTGAGTGCTCTCCAGTCATGGGGAAAAGGTAAAAAGACATTTAAAGCAGGTTGGCTCAGCAAGGTTCTGAATGCAGATGTGGGGCTAGCTCTGACCCTGGGCCACCAGGGCAGACCCTGTTGGCCGCTGGTCTCGGGTGTGCCTTGCTGCTGCTTGTACTCCGCTGGCGGGGAATGAGCCATCAAAGCCTTTGCGTTTAGCTTTGTTATTGACTCACTCGACCAGGCAGTTGTAAAACCCCCACGACGGATTGTGACACAACCTTAATGTTTGCTTGGGCACTTTGACCTGCACACAGAGGGGTGGCTTTGAGCAGAAGCCAGAGGAGGTGGCGCTGGGTAGCCTCAGCGTGCCCCTGCCCTCTGTCCTGCCCACGGCTGGTGCTGAGCACCTCTGCTATGAACCAAGGCTGAGAGAGCTGGTGTTGTTCAGCCTGGAGAAGACGAAGTTCCAGGAACACCTTACAGCAACTTCCAGTCCCTAAAGGAGCTACAAGAGAGCTGGAGAGGGACTTCAGACAAAGGCATGGAGTGATTGAACAAGAGGGAATGGCTTTAAACTGACAGAGGGTGGGTTTAGATTAGATATAAGGAAGAAATTTTTGACTGTTGAGGATGGTGAGGCCCTGGCACAGGTTGCCCAGGGCAGCTGTGGATGCCCCATCACTTGAAATGTTCCAGGCCAGGTTGGATGGGGCTCTGAGCAACCTGGTGTTCCTGAAGGTGTCCCTGCCCATGGCACGGGGAATTGGAACTGAGTGATCTTTAAGGTCCTCTCCAACACAAACCATTCTATGGTGCTATAGTATCCCTATATTCTCTCTTCTGATTTTGTTTTCTAAGCAAAGCTGAGTGCTCATGTGGTTGTGGTACTGCAGCCACAGTCTGACCACAGTGGTTTGGTCTCTTCTTGCTCGTGCTGGTGTGGAAAAAAGTACAGAAGGTGCCTGGAAGCCCCAGCCATGGGGCTGGGCTGCGGGACGTGTGTGTGCCGATTCAGGGCGCTGGCTATCCCGATTGCGGGAGCTGGGTATCCCGATTCAGGGCACTGGGTATCCTGGCTGCGGGAGCTGGGTATCCCGGCCGAGTGCTGTTTTCCTGCTGCTGAGCTTCCAGTACAGCTGGGGCTTCTGCAGCGCACACGTTACAACTGGTAAAAAGTATTAAACCGAAATTGAATGGTCTTCTTCTGGTTGAAAAAGTCCCTGTGGGGATGGGCTTGCCTGAGGGGCGGCTGGCTGAGAGCGGAGCCGCGGGGCAGTAGGAAGCAACGGCACCGGGAAAGGCTTCAGAGACTCGAGATGCGAAACTTCACCTCGTAATCTCTCCCTGCCGGCACCCCTGCCCGAGGGCGGCAGCGGAGGCCGGAGGGGCGCCGGTCCCCCCCGGGCAGGGGCCG
>WEIT01013384.1:382632-475053 GCA_013389985.1 Dryoscopus gambensis
GCACCGGGACGGTGAGGGCAACTCCGCCGGGGAGCCCCGGGTGCGATCTGCCCCGGCCAAGGGCTCCGAGCTGCCGGTGAGCCGGAGCAGTGCCCGCCCGTCGCTTCTCTCTGGTGACCGGGCTGCCGCCGGGTTCCCGGCTCACTCTCTGCCCGTCCCGTCTTGTCCTATCCTGTCCCGCTGCTGCTGCTGTCCTCCGACTTTTCGAAACTTTTGTCCTCCAGAGGCAGCTGCAAACGGAGGAGCCAACTCAGGTAAAACCCACGTCCCTTCAGCCGACCCGCGCTGGGAGGAGCGGGGCAGAGGCACAGGTGAGGACGACTCCGAGTGCCGCGTCAGGTGCTGAGCAAGAGCGCTCGGGTTTTTAAGACGAGTCCATTACAATGCTGTACACTTGCTTTTGTGTTCCAGTGTTTCAGTATTTTCATCGTGAAGCTGCTATGCTGAAAGCAGAGTGAAGAATTTACATGTTTTTTCCACGGGTAATTTGGAAGTCTGCTTTGTAGCCTTATATATTGACCTCCCTAATGAATTCATCTAGGAGAATTGTTAAGCTGATATTATTAAATATTTTTTAGAAGGATGTATTATTTGAGGGTGTAAATTTCTTTCCTTCAAAGTCTTGTTACTTTAGCAAAGGAATAGTACTGGATATCAGTCTTCACAGAGAAGTAATACTGGATATAAGTTGCGCTGTAAGGAGTTTCAAGTAGTCTGTGCAGTGCTGCTTAAATTGTACCATAGAGTATGAGGACTATATCACTGTCTGCTTTTATAGAGAGATATAAAATGACCTTCAGTCTTATAGCTTGTAAAATGGCTTTAATGAAATATCTCTAGTGTTTATGATGTGCAAGTTGCAAGTATTTTGAGATGCTGATGTCTCACTGTCTCTCTCAGTTTCCTGTAAATATGCAGTAACTCAACAGAGTTCAGTAGAAGTACCTTATGGATAAGGGTGATGGGACAATTTCACTCCAGTGCCTCTAACATTTGATTGATTTATTAATGATAGAAAGCACAGAAATGGCCATTGGCTTGGGCAGGCGCTGGATGCAGTGACCTCGAATAGTGAGTTGCTTTTTAACTGGCACATAAAATGCTGCCCATAGCACCCACAGTACACAGACAGGCTGTACTGGGTTTATGAGAACTGCAGTATACTTGGAAAAGGTATTTGCTGTTCTCTTCAGCTTTGCTTTAAAATATGGGTTCTGTGAGCTTGTAATCAGTGGTTCTGGGGAAGAAAAAGAAGCGCACTACCCTTCTCCCCAAGGTAACTAGCTGTTTATCTGGCTGCAAGCAGATTTGAAGCTATTAACTGCTTTTTTTACCTTTAAAATCATTGATCACTCAAATGCATTTCATGTTTTAAGACTGCCTCCACTGTGAGTTGAGTTAAAGCTCCCGTGAAAGTGAAAAAGAACAGCTTTGTGTTGAAGTGATCACGGAGATATTTTCCAGATCTTGTCAGTAGCCTGTTGTCTGCTCTCTGTATAAGCTGTTGGCGTGTATGAATAAAGTCATCACAAGTGCAAACAGTGCTAACCTTCCTGATTTGAGGGGACGTAGCTCTTGTTGCACACAGAACTTGAGTCTGACTAGTGGGGAATTCCATGTGATAGACTTTGAAGCAGTGGTAGGTCCCAAGACGCATCCTGCTTTGTTCATCTGAGCACTGTTCCTCCTTCAGTCACAGAACTGAACTGGGAATGCCTGTGCTAAATCACAACGGGATTCAGCAGCAGGAGGGTGAGGTGGTCAGGCCAGTGGTGGTGGTCTGAAGTTCAGTAAAATGAAATGTCTAACCTGCATCTAAGTGTTGCCATCTTGTTTTGCTGAAAAGATCATACGTGCTTAGGGTGTTCGGACAATACTGCATCTCTCTGTGTTGGGAAGTAAGCAGTCTGTCAGGCTCCCTGGAAGCAGGACAAAAAGTCGGGGATCTCAGCTCAGTTCATGCTCCCCCTGACATGTGAGCAGCCACGTGAATGAGGGGGGCTCATCTGGAGCCCAGCAGCCAGATTGAAGTCCTTTGGACAAAGAGTTTATCTGCTCATGTGCAAGTCATACCCTAAGTCAGTTCAATAAATGAAAAAGGCACCTGTGATGGCTGTGTCAGCTCTTGCCAAATCCTGGAAACACCAAGCCCTCCATTTCTGGAGCAAGCTCACACAAGGTCATCCAGCCAGAGCTAAAACTGTGTTGTCAGGATAAGCTGGATTCAGGCTGGGATGTGTAACTGGCACTGCTTCAGTAGCTGTGGTGGGTGATCGCTCTTGTGAGGATGGGGTTTTTAGTCCATTTCCCTGGACTTCCCTGAAGTACTTGTCACTTCAGCACTACCCGCAGCTACAATGGCACATGGCTACAAGAGTGTGACTGTTGGGCAGGATCTCACATCAGCATTTGCCTGGAGCTGAACAAGGGGAAGGAGGTGAGTGGTGCCTGTGGGAAGAGGAAATTGGGATTCACTGAAAGCCCCAGGTATCCTTTGTGGTAGACAGTTCACATGCACATCTGACTGTTCAGCCAGTCATGCTGGAGGACTTCTGGTTTTAGGCTTTCCTACATCCAACTGCCTGGACACTTGGAGATATATCTGTGGTCAGAGAGGTTCAAACAAAGCTCCAGGCTTTGGTCTGTATGTCCACAGTGCAGGGCAATTACATAATTGATGGTGAAGGGTGTGGGGAATAACCCTGCTCCTCTCACAGGAGAGATGTCTGTATGTCTTTATGGGAGGGGTGAATCTTTTGGCAGCTGAAAACTTTGACAAATCTGACCATCCTGCTATTGCCCTTGGCACTGGGGGAGTTGGGAAGAACAAGAACTTGCCTCTAAAGCTTTCCAAGAGAAATCACACTACTTCTCTTTCCATCTGGGAAGGTATAACATATGTTGGTGTGTCCAGTGTTGCTACTGGAAGGTGCTCAGAGTGCTGAGCACAGATTAGGACCCAAGTAAGAAACAATGATAGTGAGCCATGTATAATGTGGCACGTGTGGGATCAGGACCAGCCAAAGGTTGCTGGCATGGCTGAGTTTACAGCTTTCCATTCTGGCTCTGGCCAGCTTTACAAGTGTGAAAATCGGCTCTAAAACCATCCAATATTTTTCAATGAGTTAGCCTGCTCCCTAGACAGAGGCTCTGGCAATACCCTTCTCTAGTTCTTCTGAACTCACTGCAAACTCAGGCACACAGCCCAAACATGCATTCCCTGGAAACCCACATCTCCCAGCAGTGCTGCCTGGAGCTTTGTGTGCAGAGAGCAATTTCTGCTGCCTCACAGGCCCTTTTCCTTCTTGGGAACGTCATCTCTGGGGATCCAAAACTTCTGTAGGGGCAGGCAGTGCAGGTACTACTCCAGTCAGGTCATTGGGCTCAACTGGCTTTTAATCCTCTGGATATACACTATACACGGCTGTTTGCATAGTGTGGGGGATTTTGTTCTTGAACTGTCACCCCAGCCAAAGTCGGGCGTCACACAGAAGTCTGTGTGGATTATGTCAGCACAGTTACCTTTGTCAGCCAAATGCAAACTCTCAGAAGAAATACTAGATCCGTTTGACAAGCCCTCCAGCCAGAAAACTGTGTTGACTAACAGGAGTTGTGTTTCCATCCCTGAGCGCTCACCGCTCCCTGCCCTGCCGGGAGCACGGGCAGGGTGACCAGCCTGCACTTCCCGGGTCAGCCGTTTGCCCTCTGGTAATACTGGCACCGTGCTAAGTTTTTGTTTGCTTGAGCAGGGTTTTCTATTTATTATTCCAAGACCTCTGGAACTTCCTGGCTGGCCTGGGACATGCTTCTGGTTTGTTGTTTTTTTTTTTTTTAAGTCAAAGTTAGGAATTTGGGTGAGCTCCTTCATAGGCTCTGAGTGCAGGTTTTCTCGTTACAGATGTGAAGGATGGTTAGCAGATGGTGTTGGGGATCTTCCCAACTCACTTCTCAGAGAATTTTGCTATAGCTGAGATTTAAGTCATCCTTATTTGCAAAGATAAAAAGTAATGCTTATACTTTCTATATCCTCTATATCAGGGTACTTTCATTGTACTGTTTTAGCATCAAGCTTAATGTATTGATAGATTGTTGCATTTTTCCTGATATACCTATTGCCTCTGGGTTTTTAAAATATCTTTTAGCTTTCTTTATAAAATGTGTTGATTTCTAGCTCTAATTTTGTAGTGGATTTTTGATTTGTTACATACTTATTTTTTAAAAAATTTGGCTCTTGTCTTAAAAAAATTCCTATTTTAAACCAAATAATTTAAAAAAAATATACTGTTGCTTTTCTTGGTGGGAAAGAGGGCTCTACTAAGGCATCTTTAAACATCCTCCAATAAGCATTGTCACACTTACTTATATTTAGGTGTTTTCTCTCAGTTATTTTTGTATCTGGTTCTTTCTAGTTTTGTGAAACTGACCTTTAGGAGATGTTGTTTTGGACCATGTTCTGTTTCCTTACCTCAAATGTAGTTGAGAACTGTGATTGGTTTTCTTCCAGCTACTGCAGGATTTCCTTGTCCTAGAAAGCTATCTATTATATGTAGGTGTTGAGATTTTTTTTTTAAATTTTTTTTTAGCACCACAAACCCTCCAGCATCTGCCACAAGCCTGAAATTACATCTCTTCTTGCTGTACATTGTGGGTAGATGCTTCAGGAGCTGCTCATCTGTTCCACTGATTCACTTGTCTACAGCAAACTCCCACCAGTGCTGCTCATGTACCCAGCCCATGGCCCTCTGAAATGAGGGGGGCCCTGCTGCAGATGGCTGGGCTTTCTAGGGGCTCTGCTGAGGGAAACAGGCTGTGTGTTGGTTAAACAGTAGGAGGTTGCTGGCACTCCAGGGTCCTCTGATGTGGAAGGGTGGCACCCAGTACCCCCTTGCCCGTCAGGAGGGATGGGCACCTGTGACATCAGAGGGGTGAGCTGCTGACAAATGTCTCTGCTCTTGGGGGGAATAATCCATGCTAGTGGTTGCTTTTAGCTTTGTTACTGACTCGCCAACTGGTCAGTGATGAGTTTGCAGTATCAAGCTGACTGCCAGTGCTCCTCCCTGTGGCACCAACCATGGGAACGGTACCTGCAGCGTTAGGGCTGCTCCGGAGAATCCTGGCTGGGGCTGGGGCTCAGCACAGTGAGGGCATGGGCTGTAGGGCTGGTGCAAAGAAGTTGTTGGAAGTGGTTCTCTTGTGGGGGTGTACCTGAGTGCTGCTGGTGGGCTCTGGGAGCAGCAGAGCAGGAGTGCAGGTGGGGATAGATCTGTGGCTCTGCAGGTGGCTGCTGGAGTGGGGCCGCTGGCTGCGGGAGGTGGGAGAAGCAAGAGTGACAGGGGGATGAAACTTGTGAGAAAATCAATTTGGGTTAAGGTGGAATGTGAACTTTAGGTGTAATAGGAGCATAAAGTGGAGAACAGTCTTGACCTGTCTTTTGCTAGAAGATGTCTTGCACGGTGAGACACAGAGACATGGCATTTGTTCAGGCTGTGTTGGAGCCACAGGCACAGCCCCATGGCCAAGCTGATTTGGAGAGGTCTCTGCTGGCATCACCTTCACCTGCTCCTGCTTTGGTGAGGGTTCAGGTTGGGTTCCCATCCAGGCCCTGGCATATCCCACTGTCCAGCAGTGCTGCTCTGGGCTCCTTCCGGGCTGTGTCCAGAGTGCCAAGGAGGAGGCTCAGCCACTGTCTTGCTTGGAGTGGCATTTGTGGCCCCATGCTGTGCTGCTCCCATGCTGTGCTCCCAGAGCTTTGGAGGAAGCAGCAGCTCACTCAGGCATGGGCAGCTCCTAAGTTGCTTTGTAGTACAGTAGCTTCAGAAATATTTCTAAATTGGTCCTTCATGCAGCTCCATTGGGGTTCCCAAGGGGATTCCATCCCATCAACTCTGTGAGGTCAAAGCTACCAATATTTGGGTTTGCTTTTTTCCTTTTCTGTTTTTTATTCCGGGTAAAAAACTCTTTATGTAGACGCGAGTATTTTTAGGAGCACTGGATCTCAGGAGCCCCTTTGTGAAACTCTGTGTAACTCCAGCAGAATTTTGCTCCTCCCATTCCCAAACGCCAGTTTGGAGCAGGACTTGAACACAGCACTGTAAGTCATGGATGTGTGGCTGGGGAATGGGGTTGAAGCACTGTTAGTCACTCAGTAAGTCAGCAGTGCTCAGCGTGCACTTCAGGTGTACCAGTGGCTTGGGAGCCAGATGGTATGTGGTCAAGTGATAAATACATGATTTGAGAGGAATGAATCAGGTTTCCACTAGAAACAGTAATTCTGGCATTTCTGAACTGAGGAATATTTGTCTTTGCAGTGTTTGACAAAAGTTCTGTTACACATGTCAGTCTCTATACAGTTACCCACAAATTAGTTGAAACAAAAATCCTCTTATTAGGCAGATTTGTATCTTGTGTCACGTAAAATAACACCCTGCCTCCCCAGAGGGCCACCCTATGGACCTTGCAACAAGAGAGCAAGCCATGTTCAGCACAGTGCTGAACTCCCGTTCTCCCTTTCTTAATCCTTCCAAGCCCTTTGCCCTTCCCTGTCTCGAGCAAAGGCTTTTCTTCTTTTCGGCCCCAAAGAACATTGCTGCCCCAGAACTTGATGTTCCTGAAAGATTTGGAGAGCCAAGTACTGGCATAGATAATGGTAAATAATTAATTACCTTGCAGACTGTCCTTCAACACAAGCTGGGACGTGTTTCAGGAAGAGGGAAGGTGGACATACGTGCTCAAAGTAACTGTTCCCTGTGATTAATTAAAAGGCTTAGAAAGACAACTGTCATGTCATGGCCTATAAATAAAATGGAAATTAATTCAGAGATGGGTTTTGTATGCTCTTCTTTTTTTAAATTTTGTTTGCATTTTGTTGTTTGCATTTTGTTTGCTTTTCTCTCTCTGTGCAGGATGTTTAATTCCTTCCAAGTCTGTCCCACAGCAGAGAGCAGGGGTGGAGGAGAACAGGGCAGTCCTTTGGGTTGGTTGTCAAGGAGAAGGCTGTGCCACAGTCCCGGGACAGTCATGTCCCCAGCAGCACCAGTCTGATGGGACTGCTTTTTATGGAAGATGTAAAAGGAAACCTGTGGTGTCGCTTTCTCGTGTTAACTCTCCTCATTCTTGAAAGCTGGAATGAGGACCAGTGAGTCCCTGTCTTCTGAGACTGTCCCTTTGATGCCTTGTGTTGAGAGACCTCAGATCTTGCTTTGTTGAACAATCCCCAGCATCACCCTCAGATGTGATGTTGACAAATGCTGTGGTGACTGTAGGGGTCTGAGGTCCAGCAGCCCAGAGTCCCACCTGCCCTGAATCCCTGCTTGTCCTTTGACATGTTTGTGGGCCTGGGGCAGGTGGATGCACAGAGGGTGAGGGAGGAGGGGGATAAGTGGGAATGCTAATGGAGTGGTGGTGGGATGTCCCAAGCACAGCAAAAGCGACCAAGGGTGGGCAGCGGGATGCTTAGACTGACCAGGCCACACCTCTTCCCCATCCCAAGGAGAAAGGTGGGGAGAACTGGCAGCTCTGCCTGTTGCAGACATCCATGTTTTGCACAAATGGTAGATGGGCTCAAGAGACCCTGGTGTTTTCTGGGAGTGAACCCCAGCCCTGTAGTTCTGAGCAGGCACACAGCCTGCAGTTCCCGCGGGCTCTATGAGCCATAGCTTAAATGGAGTTTAATATATTTCATCTGACTCTTGGTCTGTTGTCTGGCCCTCACATCTCAGCTGTGAGTTTTATTTCTGCAGTATTGCAGTAGAAAATAGATCAAATTGAATCTTAATGGGATGGGTGAAATCCACAGTAGAGTTGCATTTGGATGCATTAGGAAATGGAGCCCTGGCCTGTGCTGCCCCAGGGAATGCTGCCTGACAGCCAGGTGGGAGGGAGCAGCCTCCCCACTGTGCCCACAGCTGCCTGCATGAGCCAGGATCAGAGCACAGGGCTCCTCTGGTGGCTTTGGCTCTGTTGTATTTGTGAGGAGATTCGGAAGGAGCGATTTAGGAAAAGGAGATATTCTCCAGGTGGTCCAGGATTTTCCAGTGGCTTGTGCAGAGTAACTAACTTTCTCTCCTGTGTGCTGCTGGGTGAGGAGACCCTATTCCCACAGATGGTCACTGCAGTTTAAGCTATCCCTGGACTTGCATACAAACATGGCATAGGAGGGTTAGTGCAGTGAGCAGCAGGTAGAGAAGATAAGAGGGAGCAGAAGATTGGAGTCCTGGTGCCTGGGAATGGATTTGGGTTCTGCTTTTAAGGTAGAACTACTGGAGACTGGGAGATGATGATCTGTTCCCAGGGCTGGCTCTTCTGCACCCACCCAATCCACCTACTTGTCTCCTACTTGCAACTGCTGGCCAGTTTCAATGGCAAGAGCCATCCAGATCTCACTGTCCCACTTCTTTGGCCCTCAGTCCCACCGGCAGGCTGCTGAAATGCCCCTGCCCAGCCTTTTTAGTGGTTTGCATTGGCCCTCACAATGCATTTGTCAGCACTCAGCTTTGGGGCTCCTGTGGGCTGGTGGAGTGTCCCTGGCTCATAGGAGACCAGGGTCAGGATCTGCAGGAAGGATCCAGGCTTGCCTATGTGCTGGTGAGGGAAGAGCTGATGGGCACTGTGGTTTTTTTATGGCACACTGATGGAGGAGGGAAGCTTTGGGGTTGTCAGGGGAGGCGTGTGAGGCTCCTGCTCGTGTCCCTGAGGGAACAGGGAGACAGGGATGGCAGCGTGGTGGTACTTCCCTTGTGCTGCTGTCAGTTTTTCTTGGCTGGTTTCTAGGAAAATGGATTATACCACATTCAAAATATTCACTACTGGACTTAATAATATTTCAAAAATAACTTAAATGTATTTCTTTCAGAAATGGTATTCCATGGAAATCCTTTCTGTTTATCTGCTGGCGTTGCCAAGCACGTACTCCAAAGCCAACATCCATGCAAGTCATTGCTTTTTTAAACACAATGGGAGAACAATAGCCTGTGTCGTTAGCCTGGCCCCAAGCTGTCTGAGGACAAGGGCTGTGCGTTGTGTCATTCCCTACCTGCAGCTTTTCCCTGAAGCTGTCCAGGCCATATCTCTGTGTTGGCACTGCCAGAGGCACCTCGGGGAGCAGAGCCAGGGCTGAATGGCTGGGCAGCCTTCCTCTACTACTGCCCCTTTGCCAGCTGAGTTTGTTCTTCAGCCTCTGTACCTATAGAGACAGTTCTTCAGTCTCTACATGTCAAGGTCCTCCCTCCTCATCTTTGAGATCTCCAGAACTTGCCGAACATTGTCTCAATTGTGGAGTACTGGGAAGGTGGTGGAGATCTCTCTCTGGCCTGATGCCTTCTCTTCAGAGCTGACATGAGCCAGCCCAAATAACAGCAAACCCCAGCCCCTGTGACTGGTTGCCCAGCCAAGTGAAGTAGCCCAGCCTTATAGCACCCCCAGGACAGGCTTGTGGCTTCTCTGTGTGTTCAGGGAGGAGGTCAGAGCTGAAATTCAGGAAGAGTTTGGCCAATAGTGCCATGAAGATGTGGGCATAAATGTGCATTAGCTTTACCTCAGATGCAGTAAACACCCTTTCCAATTCCTGGTACAGAGATTGAAAGCAAGGCATGGCAACAGAGAATATTCCTGGAAGAGGCTTCCAGTAGCATTTGGAGTAGTCTGGAGTTGTCAAAGTTAGTATTCCTGCTTTTCTCTCAAGCTCCCCTCTCACCTCTGCTCTTCTGACTCCTGGTGGAAGGCAGATCATGCTCACACTGGCGGTATCTGTTAGCGTCTGACTGAAAATATCTGTCTTTTCTGAGTTTGGCACCATTAGCTTATTTACAAATCGTCAGTATGATCTCAGCACCTCAATAAACAGCAGCACCAAAGATCATAGAATCACAGAATGGTTTTGATTGGAAGGGATGTTTAAAGGTCGTCTGGTCCAACTCTCCTTCACAGAGCAGGGACATCTACTAGATCAGATCACTCACCCTGTCCAATCTGGCCTTCAGCATTGCAGGAATGGGGCACCTACCACCTCTCTGGGCAACCCATGCCGGGGGCTCACCACCCTCATTGTAAAAAACTTTTTCCTAACATTTAATCTAAATCTACCATCTTTTAGTTTCAAACCATTACCCCTTGGTCCTAGTGCAACAGCCTTTGCTAAAATGTCTGTCCCCATCTTTCTTATAGACCTCTTTAGTGCTGTAAGATCTCCCTGGAACCTTCTCCAGACTGAACATGCCCAACTTTCTCAGCCTTTCCTCCATAGGAAAGGTGTCCCAAAATGAAGATGAGTTGAAGAGTTAGCTGTCCTCTGCTTTCCATCACTGGTTCTGCCTATTTTCTTTCTGTCCTTTCCAGAAATATTGGCAGCATCTCTTTAGTTTTCAGTGCTCTGCTTTGCAGGGAGAAATTAAAGCTAGAATGAAGTATACTGGTGCCTTTATGTAGAAGGGCATGTTGTCAAGGCAGAGATTATATCTTGGCTGTTTCAAGGGAAGACTAGAAATGAAAAAAATACTTTCTATTGTACCTAAGATGTGAGCATTAAGTCAGTGGTGAGCTCTGTCTTTATGGCTTGTGTCTTAAACAGTCTTTCGACTAATCAAAACTGATTAGTCAAAATTAATTGGACTAAGTGGAAAGCTTGCTGACAAAACACTTTAAGAGTAGGTGTAGCTGATAGGCACTAAAATGGTCAGACATTACAGTATGGATTGCAAACTCTGCCTCTGCCATGCTCATCTGTGGGAGTTTCTGTAGGGAAGACAGAAGTGTGGTGCAAGGACTTGCAGAAAAACACAGGTGTGATGGGAGAAGAAGGGGCATGTGTGATGGAAACAGGGTGGATACTTCTGGTGGGAGGCTGTTGAGCGAATCCCTGCCTTGGAACAGGCAGTTCTGTCTTCTGAGAGCTACTACCATGGCCAGCAGTCAGGGCAGGGAGGAGCAGCAGGAGTCACGGCTCTGCTGTCCCCAACAAGGTACAAATTTGCAGCTCCTGCAGATGATCCACTTGCATTCCTTGCTGAGATACTGGGGCCCAGAGCAGTTCAACAAACCCAGCCTGCTGGAAGGTGCCCGACTTCAGGTCACTTCTCACCTAGGTTAGGAGGATTGAACATCTTGGCACATGTACTGGTCTTCTGGTCCTTCAGGGATAGAGAATGGTTTGGTTTGGAAGGGATTTTAAAGATCATCTCATTCCAAAGCTCATCTTATTCCAACCCCACTGGCACTGGCATTATCCTCATTGGAAAACAGAATTTGTAAGGCAATGCACTCTTGTTCCTGACAGATGCTGATGAGCCAGCTCCTAATGACCCAAGACCTTGCCGGGGACTCCAGAGGGCCCTGTTTTCAGGAGAACAGCTGCAGTGAACCAAACATTCTCTGCCTGGCCTAGACTTGCATGGAAAGGTGAGGCGATGCTGTCTGCCACCACCTTGCTCTAAGTCCTTCCAAAAAACAAGTCAGGACAGAGAAGCTGGGAACTGACTTGAGGGAAAACCTAGGTGGAAAAACCAGCGTTTCCCATGCAAGGCAATGAGGAAATAAAACTGACTTTCCTAATTAAGACAATAGACTAATTAGCTAATGAGAGAAGTCTTTTCAGTGTGGTTGTACCATTGGAAGCCATTAATTAAGAGTCTTGCTAAATCCCAGACTAGGCAAAGCCTTTGATAATAGCGTGCAAGAGCAAGAAATAGCCAGCACTGTGTCCCTTAGCACACACACAGCCTTCTCCGCCTTCTCCATGGAGTCTTTAAATAATAAATTTGCTTTGGAATAAATTATACAGATATGGAAACAGAGCAGTGGGGAAGCAACAAGCAGGGCTTACAAGGAGCTAGACTGTTTCAGTCTTGCTGTGGCAGCATCTGTTCTTCCTTACTGGTATTTTGACTCCAGTTCTCTCATTTGTTATTTCCTTTTTGAGACAAATTTCTCCCAGGAGAGGCTGGATTTCTTCTGATTGATCGTTAGCATTACAAAACCAGTTGCTGCTGCTGGGCTGTTCCGACTGCTTTGATGGACCAGTCTTTTACAGTTTCCTCTTACCTTTAAAAGTGATTCTTTTAATCATTTGTAACAAATGTAAAGATACCAGTTCTTCCTCCCATGTGGGATGAAGACAAACAATCAAACTCTGACACCTTTTTCCTGGAATATGATCCTGGTTTGTAGTCAACTCTTCTGTTTTTCTCTGCCCTGTTTTTAAATGAGGTTCAGTTCCTGGTGATCAATAAAACTGTCTATGGCCTGGCCTGCAAGAGAACTCAAGAGGGACTTTTTTACTCAAGAGGGGTGTCAGGACAAGATAAGGGGTAAGGGCTTCATGCTGACAGAAGGCTGGTTTAGATGAGATACTAAAAAGAAATTCTTCACTATGAGGGTGATGAGGCACTGGCACAGGTTGCCCAGAGAAGCTGTGGATGCCCCATCCCTGGAACTGTTCAAGGGCAGTTTGGATTTGGCTTGGAGCAACCTGGTCTAGTGGAAGATGGCCGTGCCTGGGGAGTTGTTGTGTCAAGCCCTTGACCACAAGTTTTCCTTAGCTGGACTAAAATTCTCCCCAAACTGGAATGGGAGGATACAGCATGTCAACGAAGAGGAAGTGCTGAGCAGCCCTTTGTTGAGTTTAACTTTCTGCCATGGACATGTAAGACAAATTAATTCTAAAATAGAAAGCCGAATGGTTATTCTGCACCATGTTGTGCTAGAAAAGCACTTCTTTTTTCAAAGACAAAGAGACAGAGAAGCCAATTCCTGCAAAGCATTCATTTTGTGTTTGTCCTTTCACACACCCTTGCTTCTATAATTCTGCTGAGACTGATCTTTCACCAGGGGAGTGAGGAAGGTTGGGGAAAGGTGCTGGGGCATCTAAATGCGCTTGGTTGCTGACTGCAGGATGAGGATGCCAGCACAGACAGGCACCTGGCAGTGTGTTGCACTTCTTCAGAAACCAGTGGCCCTTTTTTGTTCTGAGGGATCTGTTTTAAGTCCTGGACTTCCCTGAAAGCAGGGTTCTCAGTGTGTGCTGAATCCTTTTTAAAGTAACTGGCTTGGATTCGAATTAGCAGCCCTCTAAATACTGTCAGTAGCTGGTGGCACAGCTGTATTTGTAGTGGCATCCTGGCTGCAATGCCATAGCTCTGAGCTGCCATACCAACAGGGACTGCAGGGCTTGGCACCTCCCTGTTGGGAACAAAGGCACTGGACACAGCATGTGTTCTGTCTATGTGTAGGGTATTGAGCACCTGTCCTGCTCTCCTGCCGTGCTGAGTGTTCCTTTGGGGCAGAAGGGTGGGGGAAAACAGAGTGGACTCAGGAGAGAGAATGACTCCAGTCATCCTAGAGCTCAAAGTAGAATTGGAAAAGACCTCCAAGATCACTGAGTCCAACCATTAACCTAACACTGCCAGGTCCACCATTAATCCTGTCCCTAAGTGTCACGTCTACACATTTTTTGAACATTTCCACTAGCTTCACTGCCATTCTTTGGGCACAAATCACCTGCATATTACTTGAACAAATACTTGCTCTGCTCGAATAGGAAGATAGATACTTTGCAATCATGCTAAAACAATACTGTATAAAAGTCTTCTGATTTCGGACCTTTTGTCGTGGCTGGTGCTTACTTTAAAGGAGCTGAGGTGTCTGCTGAAGTGGCCTTGAAGTGGCACAGGAATAGAACAGGGGAAGCTGTTGTGGAAGTTCCCTGTGGTGTTGGTAAAAGGACAGTCTGAAGTTGAAGTGTCCTTCAGTGGCAAAAGAGATGAAAGTAGCTTGGCTTGGATACAGCCCCTTTCTTATGCCCCCGCCTGTGATGTCTGCGGCTGTGTACTTGTCAAAAATGGTTTCCAGTTTCCTGTTGTGGAGGGTGTGAGTGGTTAGAAAGCTCTTGAGCTGGCTTTCTGGGCAGCTGTGAACAAACCCCAATGCTATTGATACCCCTGCCACAAAACTGGGCCTGGTAGTGTTTATTCTTGTCTTTCACCCTTGTGAAAGGAAGACAGAAGATGTGATTTCTTCAGGATGATGACAAGCTGGGACTTAAACAAGAGCCTCCTTCCCAGGGGACTGCTGCCATACCAATACACTTCAGACGATGTGCTGCTTTCTCTGTCCTAGACAAGGAGATTTTTAGAGCTGTGCTCCCTGGAAGAAGCTAAGATGTGTTTGTGTCCATCTGTCCTGGTTTCAGCTGGGGTGGAGTTAATTTTCTTCCTAGTAGCTGGTACAGTGCTGAGCTTTGGATTTAGGATGAGAATAGCGTTGATAGCACGCTGATGTTTTAGTTGTTGCTAAGCTTGAGTTAGTGTTTACACTAACTCAAGGACTTTTCAGCTTCTCATGCTGCCCTGTCAGCAAGGGGGGCATATGAAGCTGGAAGGAGACACAGCCAGGACAGCTGACCCCATCTGACCAAAGGGATATTCCAGACTATACAGTATAATGCTCAGTCTGTAAATTATGGGGAAAGCTGGCCAGGAGCCACTGCTCATGGACTGGCTGGGCATACACTGTCAGGTGGTGAGCAATTGCATTGTGCATCACTTGTTTTGCATATTCTAATACTATTATTATTATTACTTCCCTCCCATTTTTGTCCTATTAAACTGTCTTTTTCTCAACACACAAATTTTACCTTCCCCCCCCACCTCGCCCTTCACTCTCCCCTTCCACTGGAAGGAGAAGGAAATTAGTGAGCAGCTGTGTGGTGTTTAGTTACTTGCTAAGGTAAACCATGACACCATCCCATCATCTGGTTTACTTTATTTCTGTCGGAAGTGCCCCGTTTGCATTTTAAGAGCTGCATCAGGGATAATGCTTTTTCCTTGTGAGTAGTGCTGGTGGTAGGATGTGAGACCTATAGATCACCTGCCTGTGGAGCTATAGTTTTCCCTCACATCGTATTAGTTTCTTTGTCTCATTCCTTCTCCCTTCATCTAAAATTATTTTAGCTTTTAACTGCATTTCCAAGCTGTGGAAAGCTACTGACATTCAGAAGCTCTCAACCTCCGCCACCAAGAGCACAATTTTTCTGCATTTTCTATCAAAAAGTTTATTATAACTCATCATTCCAGTAACACCTAAGTTTCCGAATGTTTATGGGTTTTTTAAATATATTAAAGTCTATGAATTCAGAAGGTAGATGTCTGCTAATGCATCAGACTTATTCCTTATGCCTCTTGTACTTCCCTGCCTTCCTCACAATCCTGCTGTATTAATTTCTTCAGGGACTAACAGTGTCTGCCTGTAATTGTGTTGGGAGTATCTTGAGAAGTAAGAAGCCAGATAAAATTCAAAGCAGGACAAGGCAATCTTCATATGGATTTTGAAAGTGCTGCAAGATTATGCATTAAAGAGATCAAGCACCTCTGCTTTTGCCCTTTCCCTTTTGTCTGAGTAGTAAATGACCTGCATTAAAACAGTTTAGCAGAGCAACAAAACACAGCT
Organism: Dryoscopus gambensis; assembly: GCA_013389985.1. Taxonomy (NCBI): domain Eukaryota; kingdom Metazoa; phylum Chordata; class Aves; order Passeriformes; family Malaconotidae; genus Dryoscopus; species Dryoscopus gambensis. Next base: position 398,068 of record WEIT01013384.1, read on the forward strand.
AGTTGTAAGCAGCAAAAAGACAGAAATAGAGCAAGAGGAGTCCAAACTTAGTTTGTGAAGCAGCTTGATGCCTTCTGACTTAAGATCTGTGTTCTGAACCACTGTGCAGAGGCATAACCCTTTGTCCATGTGAATGGATTTTTATAGGGTTTAAAAGGAAAGGGCAAGATCAAGCCTGGTGTTTGGGTTTGCCCGCCATGAGTCTTCATCTCAGTCCCCCCTCTCCCGTGACACTCCCATGGAAGTGGGCCAAGACAGTTTCACTCTGGGAAGCAATATAAAGCCAGTGAGCTGGGTTTCACAGCATGGAAAATACTTGCTCTCTTCTGCCAGTCTTCTCCTTCCTTAATCTCTGAATATCTCCATGCATAATCTCTTCTGTAATTACAGCCACATTGGAACCTGAGAGTGTGATACCTATTAACCACTTACTTAATATTTATTTATTCATATAACTTTCATTGTCTTTCATCTATGTTGAAAACCATATTTTTACTTTCAGCTGTTCAAAGTCAAGTATTTAAAAAACACACACGCAAAACAAACCGTGTTGGCCCAGGCACTCATACACCAACATGAGTGAATCGTGTGCCTTGTCATCTTACCAAAAGTTGCAACTTGTAAAGAAAAGTAAATTGTTTTATCAGTGATTCTGGCAGCTCAGGCAGGGATTTGTATGAACAGCTGCCTTAAAGGCTAAAGGGACCAAACAGGGGTGCATGTTTCAGTGTTGTTCTGAGACAATGGAGACACAGCCAGCCAAGTTGTTTGAGCTGAACAATGGACTTTTTGCATGCTAATTGACAGCCTGATGTTTTCTTGAAATATGCTGGTTAACAAAAATAATGACTGAATCAGTAGGATACCAATACAGCAGAGAATCATAGAATTGTTTAGGTTGGAAAAGACCTCCAAGAGCCCACTAATCACCCAGCACTGCCATGTTCACCACTAAACCATGACCCCAAATGCCACATCTACACGTCTTTTAAATCCCTGCCCAGATAATGACTTTACTATGTCCCTGGGCAGCATGTTCCAAAGGTTGGCCACCCTTTTAGTAAAGAAATTTTTCATAATATTCAATCTAAACCTCCCCTGGAGCAATTTGAGGCCATTTCCTCTTGTCCTGTTGCTTGTTACCTGGGAGAAGAGGCTGACCCCCACCTGGCTACAACCTCCTTTCAGGCAGCTGTACAGAGTGATAAGGTCCCCCTTGAGCCTCTTTTTCTCCAGGATAAACACCCCCAGCTCCCTCAGCTGCTCCTCATCAGCCTTGTGCTCCAGACCCTTCCCCAGCTCTGTTCTCCTTCTCTAGACACACTGCCGGCCCTGAATGTCCTTCTTGTGAGGGGCCCAAAACTGAACTCAGGATCTGAGGTGTGGCCTCACCAGTGCCCAGCACACAGGACAATCACTGCCTCATCATTCTAGCTTATGACTTTATCTAATTCAATGTTTAATTTAGATTCTAATTTTTCACACCATTCAGATAAAAAGGTTGTAAATCAGGCAATGCCTCTTAACATACATGTGACTTCATCTCCTGCTCTGAGTAGAGGAAAGGAGCTTTATAGGGAGCAGGTGCTGCTCCTGCCAGCTTTATACATACTTGACTGTGATGCTTCTTTTAGGAATGTTTCCTTCTCCAAAGAGCCAAGTAAGAACTGTCATCCTGAAAATGATGACCAATTAAGAAACTGCAACATGGAAATTTCAGGAGAGGGAACAGCATATGACTCTTATAAAGTGCTGTAAGCACTGTGGAGAGCAAACAACTGTATTTGGTTCCTGACAATAACTTTAAAAATTCAAATGTGAAGTAGCCCAAGAGGAGCTGGTTGCAGAGCTCTGTACATCATCAGTGGTATAGTCTGATTTTTCTCCAACACCTTCAAGGCAGAACTTTGGAAGAATTCCAGTAAGAAAAGTAGATTGTAATTTCACATTGGTTAAAAAGGTATCATGTCTTGACAGAATTGTATCTGGCCAAATTTGAAGACTTTTTTCTCTTCTTCCATGGCTAGTTTTGATTAAGACCTGCTTTGCAACGACATGAGTAAAGCCAAAGCTTTTTTACTTCAGAACATGGAGAAAGGTACTGCAGATTTATTGGTGAGGCTGGATGTATTTTATTAACAACACCATGGGGACGTCTGATTCTGATTTATTTGCAGAAATTTCACAATTTGGCAGTGCTGTCTGGCAGACTTCCATTTGATTTTCAATTGACTGAATATTAGGATTGGCCTGAGTAGAAACCTTCGTTTGAATGGGAACTTCAGCTAGAGATTTATCTGTGAACATTTTTGAGAACTTAAGGCACACAGGTAAATGTTAAACAGTTTAGAAGAAACCAGTAGTTCCTGATCAATGCACTTAGTGTTCTAATTCACATATCTGTTAGAAATAGAACTTTTCCAAAAGTTTCTGTCTAAATTTAAATGAGCTGTTTATAGCAACCAGCCAGTAATACAATATACTGAGCAAAATGTGCTGTGCATGTGAAGGAAACAGGGTTATTAAGCCATGAATAAATCATTGGTTCAAATCAACTTGCACTAACGATGATGCCCATTTAAAGGAAATGTACCACGTAATTCAAAGTGTTTCAGAATTTATAATAATAATTACAGTCTTAATCACCAGGAGGCAATGTTTCTTTCCCTTGGTGGCAGAGGAAACCTTAGTAATGTAGGACTTCTCCTTCTCTAGATGTAAGACTCTAATTTCCCCATGGCAATCATATCAGACATGTGCTGTTGTATGGGATTATTCCCTTCTGCTGAATGGGGGAAGGCAAAGAAAGATTACAGATTTGGCCTTGTATATTGTTTTAGGAAGAGAATGTCTTTGACTCCTAATTTCTGTACTATGGGGAATTGCCATGTCCAGATTTGGGTTTTGGTGTTTAAAATTGGAACAAAAAGTCAAAATTCGCAGCAGACTGGAGGTCGATTGCAGCTTGTCAAAACACTCTATTACTGCTGAAAAATGTAAATGTTCATATAAGGTAAAATGGAACTTTTCCATGAGGCAGCTCCTTCTGGCAGTGGTGGCATGGGGCATGGGACCAGATGACCCTCAGGTCTGCTTTGATGTGGCTGTTCTCAGGCTCAAATGAAGGGTTCATCAACCCTTTGGTCTCAATGAGGTATGAGAAAACACTACCTTAACAGACCTCTGTGGATTAATTCAGTGTGGCAAATACTGACCTTATTTACCTGGCTTTCTGAAAACTTTTTGCTTTTAGTGGCACTCAGAAAGTCCAAGCCATTTTTTATAGAGAGAGCTGAAAATGCAGGGTACTGAACGAAAAGGAGAACAATCAAAATGTAAGCTTTCAACAGCTCCATGTACCACAACCCCTTGCATTAGTGCTCTATATGACTCCTGGGGAAGCCTGTTATTTATTATATTGGACATAACTATTTGAATTCATACACTTTAGATGTATACAAATATGTTCCAAATCAACAGGAAGAATTTAAAGTTACTTTATGAGTGGGTACTTGCTGCAGTTTTTATTTTTTATGGTGCTTGATGCTCTTTATCCTCCTCAAACTTGAAAACAGGACAGTTAATGTTGTGGTATGGGATGAGATGGAGTTTGAAGAATAGAAAAGCACCAGAAACAACTTCTTAACTTATAAGGTTATCTATAATCTCCTGCTAAATCCGTCCTTCAAAAACATCTTTAAAGCAATGGTGCAGATGTTGTTGCCACAGAAGCAGTGTGAGTGTTCACACTTGCTCCAGTACACCAGGATCAGCCCTGTTGGGAATGTTCCAAATAGCAAAAAATGGGGAAGGAGGGAATTTACCCTTGAGACTTGTCAGTGCTGAGAAGGGAAGTACCAAGTGGGTAGTTTTCCTACACCATCAGGTTTCCCACTGTGCTTGCTTTTCCCTGTCCTTTACTGAAAAACAGAAGAAAGCACCAAGGGAGTGGGCTAGAAATGAGAAAGAGAGGAATGGTAAGGATTCCCTTATCTGTGGGATGTGGATTTATGAGTCTCATAAAATGCGTTTCTGCTTTTCCTAGTGAGAAATAGTCATCCAATTCTGTTATCTTTAAGAGAATGATGATTTATGCTCTCAGAATGCATGCTCTTTCCAGTTTTACACATCTTTTCAGTGCCTCAGCAATGTCTTGCGGAGATTTCTTTTTGGCAAGAAAGGTTGGACCAGATGATCCTTAGGGTCCCTTTCCAGCCTGGTTTTCTGATAAATCACATTATATGATCACATTTTATGATAAAATGCATTGGTTCTTGTTATTTTTTTCTATATGTAGTTGCATGGTGTTCTCCATTAAGGCCTCTGTGATTGTGTCTCTGGGAAATATGTGTATTCACATAATACTCTGTGCCATAGTCAAAATCTGTGTAATTATCTAAATGACTACACACCCTAAGTGCTATAGAGTTGAAGACATTTGTAGCTTCTAACCTGGGCTTTATCAAATATCTAGTTTTGTGTTTCATATTATGTGGGTAGTTCATATTATGTCATTCAAGTTTGCAAAATACATCTCCAGAGTATTGGTTCTTGGATGATTAGTAATGAACATTAATCATAATTAAAGGCATGTCATTATTTGAACTTTGGAATTTGTGTCCTTTCAATGTTTATGTGACTGTTGCAGCAGCTGCAAGCATTGTTATAAACACATGACCACATCCATGGAAAGAAATCTGTAAATGATCAGAAGACTACTGAAAGTAGGGCTTTCCTTTCCTGGACTTTAAATGGTGTCAGCAGCGCTGTTACCTTCCCAATTTCTTCCTAATACAGAGAAGAGCCAGCTTTGCCTTTGCAAACCCCTGTGTATGATAACAATCCAAATTAATCCTGATACCATATTTATATACCGTTTGCACATTGCAGGAGAATGCATAAGTGAGGGAGGGTAAATATTTAGAGAAGAAGGTACTGTCATAGCCTGTAGCTAGTGGGTGTGTGATGTGGACACGTCACCCCGAAACGTGTCATAGGATGCACCGTGGTGAGGTAAGGCACAAAGCATCTTTCTCATCGTGTGCCCAAAGAGGCTGGACCCAACATTTCCAAGAAACAGCAAAGTTTGGTTTGTTTTCAGAGGGCTTGTTCCCACGCAGTCTCCAGCATGCTGCCCTGGCTCGGGCTGCATGTTGTGGACAGAGCGTTTCAATTTCCAGCTCTGCCTGTAGGGAAATGAAGGAGCATGTGTTTTAAGACCTACTGCTTCTCCTTGCGGAGGTCACACTAGTTCAGTGAGAACTGGGTTTGGCTTCCCATGACACAGCAATCTGAGGGGAAAGATACGTGAATCCTGGCTTAGATAATGTGAAATGCAGATGTGTCATTCTGCCTTGCCCTGCTGTCTGCAGGGGCAGGGCTGAGCCTTGTGCTGCTGCTGACAGGGGTCTTTCATGGTTCCCTGAAAGTGTCAAAAGTTGAAGACAAGCTGTACTTTTTGGGTCTCTAGAGAGAGTGTGCAGTGCCCCCACCCCTTGACTTCCCCAGCATTCCATCCATCCTGGTCCCCTTCCTCCCTCACAACCTGTCTCCTGGGTTTTGTCTTCCTTCAGCCCAATCCTATATGAAAACAACAGAATTGGGAGGGGCTGTCATTTTCCTTCTGCTGTCACATCCATCCCTGAATGAATTTGAGGGTGGCTTCTGAGTTTAAAGTGAAGTAGCAGCAGTTTTAAACATTGTCCTGCACGTTCTACTCTTACTTCTGATTTTTCCCTATTCATTGAATTCAACCTCACATTAGAGAGGGAATTGTCCTGCTGACTCTGCAACAAGCAGGCAGTACAGAAGGAGAAGATACTTTACTCATCAGCTCCCGTTGCTTTTATTTGTGATGTCAGGCCGTGTAGTCACATCTGTGAGTTTTGCAGGAGGGTGGGAATTCCACTGAGTTGTACTGATGTAGGCACATAGTGCAGTCTATGTGTTTTCCTCAGCCTTTTTCTCCATTAAAACACTTTCCTCTTTTTGTTATTCTTGAGCATGTTTCCTCCTGCCCTCCTTCATGTCCCAGGTTAAAAATCGCCATTGAAGATTTTACAGATGACTGCTTATTTCTATTGTATCCTGCAGGCAGCGCTCAAAGGTTGAGAGGAAAGATGTGCCAAACTGGGGTTCTGCCTGAGAGGATTTCCTTTGTGATGGAGCATTCTGGCTCCAGACAATTCTTTAGCCAAATTTTCTTTGTCAGCCTTCATTTCAGAATGTGACCAGTTAATACTAGAAGAAAATATGGCCTTTAATTCTTACTCTTAGGTTTTTCCCTGCTGGCTTTCAAACCAGTGAGTTTGTGAAATGTTGAGATGCAGATGTGTTTATGAGTTTTCTTCCAGGGAGTGAGCAATGGCAGCACTGCAGATCCTCAAATGAGTGCAAGGATAATGTTTTACAAAAGAAACCTTTGTTGGTGAAAAATGAAGTAATCCATTTCCTAGATTCTTTTTGCAGAAAAGAAATTTTTTTGTGTGTTGTAAGGAAGAGCAAAATAGTGGTTTTGACATATTCAGAAATAAAGGTTTTCATGTAAAACTTTCTTGGAAAAAACCCCAACCCAACACTTCAGTTTTCTAATGGAAGTAAAAGAGCTTGAAGTCAAAGTGAAATACTCTGCTCCCACATTTCTTCTTGTTTGATGCACTGAGAATTACATTTTCTGAGGTAATGAAGAACAAATTGTGTTGTAGCAGGAGCCAAACACTCTTGTTCCAAACAAAAGGTTGTTTGTACAACCTGTATGTTGGAGTGTGCCAGGAAGTATGTGAGGAAGGAGCAGTGACACTCCAGATGCCACACTTCGCCAATCCTTCCATTTTCAGGTTTTTTCAATTACAAAGTTTATCTTTTGTTTTGGATGGAATAATACAGATCCAGATCCAACAAGCAGTCTGTCTTCAGTGGCCTGATAAATTGCTCTTAATTTTCTGGAATAGGTTAATTTCATTTAGGTAAGGAAAGGCAAAAAAGCAGGCTTTTCAGAGCACTGCCAAGAAGAAGATTAAGTCAGCATCAAATCCATTAGTCAACCGATTTATCTGTTGGCTAACACCACTTCAGCCTCTTTGTCTTACTTTTTTTTTTCCCTTGGGTGACAATTTAGGTAACCCACAATTTCACTGCTGTATTGCAGTATTACATGGTGGTTGCTCTGCTTAAAACTAAGTTTACTGCCCTCTTAAATTTTTTTAAAACAGATTTTATTTAGTTTTATTTTTTCATGGCAACTTTTTCTTCTTCTGTGAATGTACCATTTCTTTGAAAATTCATTTCTGGAAATGCAATCCTAATCATTGTTGTAGGCTACTGCAGAACATGCCTGTAGTAGAAGCTGCCTCTATTAATTAATATTAATTTATGTGTCCATCATTATTCAGTGCCAGCTTTGAGTTTCCTTTCAGGACACCTGTTCCAGGCTCCATTGTGCTTGCTTGGGGTTGTCTTGGCAGTCTTTGTTTTCCTCATTTTAGTTTCCTGTGACAGAGGATTGGAGATTCCTCACGGACAGAGGTTCTGGTGTCAGTCGAAGTCTAACCACTGATGGAGACTTTTTTTACCTTTGGGATGTTTCTAATGTGTCTGTCTTTTGTGAATTCTTTGCTAATTCCCTGGTGTTATATTTTTCAAATTCCTCCAAGAAACGTGTATGCCAAATATTATCCCTGCCTTTTCCAGTGTTGCTGAAGCAGTTAGGGATTTGGGGAAAAGTACTGGTTTAGAGGAGACTTCTGCTAATAACTTCTTGCCCACAATGAGTTTTCATCTTCTAACCTGAGACATTGCAGGTGAGTTAGTTTCTCTGGAATTCAGCAGCAACATCTCAACAGCAAATGTTCCTCTGGTACCATGGTGGGGGAATGACTCCATAGAGTTGGTGGGAAGAGTGTTGCCTATGGAATTTAAAGTTGCATGTGCTACCATTCAGCATTTCTCATCTAAACTTCTCCCAGCGTGGGGGATTGTGGGGAACTCCAGGACCGGTAAACAGGGATGTGCTTCTCCCAGTTTTATCCCACTTCTTTAGGTTGTTCTTGCATATCACAGGCTCCTGAGCCCGCTCTGCACAGAGCTGTATGGAGTGAAGTGTTCAGTGTGGGAGAACTGCCCGAGAATCAGAAGGTGAGCATGTCAGAAATACTTTAATTTCTATTCTGCCTTCCAGTGAATGACATCCTCATACTTGTAGATATCAGTGAATCCAAGAGAGGCAGATCTTTTGCTGGCAGAGCAGGAAGCCAAAACATACAGAGGCAGCGGTTTGCTCATGCTGCATGGCAGTTAACTGGAAAAATCCTTGCTCAAAACAAGAATGTGTCTCTTGCTTGTCCTTACATTTAGTTCTCCAATATAAGACTAGCTCTTACTAATTAAATGCAGAATTACGCAGTGCAATCACCTCCTGCCCTCTAAAGAAATAGAGAACAAAACCTGTCAGCACTGCACTCCCCCGCTGTGGGATAATCTGGAACTGGCTGGCTGATTATGCACTTAATTTGTTTGGTTTGTCAGTGTTTATTTGGGGCCTGTTTGAAGCAAAATCATCCTGTCTCCTCTGGAAATCAGCATCCTTCTGGGAAAATGTACAGCTTGGCTTGCAGGATACTTTTTAGCCCCAAGTATTTCCCTGTGGTTGCTGTGGTACCTCTACAAAATCAGCTCCAGGTGTGACTTGTGTAGGCCTTGTGCAGTCCTGTTCCCCCGGCAATCCCAGCCGCTTTCCTGGTGTAGTCACCAGTCACATGTCACCAGTGCCTGGTGGCATAGAGAATTTGGGAGTGCTGATACTCGGTGACAGGTATGGTCTTGACCTCCCTGGGAAGAAGGAAAGGTGTGGTCTGTTCCAGGATGGCATCACTGTTGCTGCTACAGGCCCATCGGCATCCTCCATGCTGAATACTTGCATGTTATAAAGGAATATTGTAACACCAAGTGAACAGCAGTAAAATTTAGTCTGGTAAGATTTATTACTTTATTATTGGAGGACTTAAGCTGTTACCAGATTAACATATTCATAGGATTTTAGGAACTGCTTGGGTATTAACTGTTACCTTTTAATCTGAAAACTGTGCAAGGATCTCACGTTTCTTCTGCACTAATGACTCAGTCTGTCTTTGTAAGAAGTTGAATTTCTTTACATGATGTTTTGAGACTAAATATGAAAGAGGGAAAATGGCCCTTAATTTTAACAAGTTCCCATTTGGTCGAACAGCTGCTGTGAGATCTCTCTTGTCTTTTCGGCTGTGTTTGCCGCTTTGGCAGTGTGTTTTTGGTTGTCAGAGTCATACAGAGTTCTAATGAAGTGCAACACTTTTTTCTTTTCCCTACAGCTGTTATTTGTCATTTGATATAACTCTGCCTTGTGAGAGTTTTATTCCTGAATAAATGATAAAAGGACAGCTAGTATCCGAAGGCAGTACTGGCATGAGAGTTTCTGCTTTGTTGCTAACGTAGAAGAAGCCATCGCTCTGCTTTTAAAGGATGTGTTATGTGGCTGAATTTGGGAAAGCCTTTCAACTCCTGAGGGAGCCAAAGCCAGCCTCTTCCCCTGTTCTGCCCTTTGCTGCTGCCCTGTCCTAATTAGCAGTTAAACTCCACGCCCTGTGCTCCCAGTGCCAAGACACTGACTTCCGGCGATCACTCGGGGTTTGTTTTTCATTGCAGTGCACTAAACAATGTGTGTTTCTCCACTGTGCTCCCAGATGAGGGTTGTGAGACCTGCTGAGTCAGCAGACATGGCCCATGCTCCTTGGGGTTCATCTTCGTCCCCCCAGAGCCGGGAGGATGCGGCAGCCAGAGCTGGGTGACGTGATAGCCTGGGCATGGTGTGACCCTGGGGAGGCTCTTGGGTGGTTCAGACTGGAGAGTTTGCTGCAAGAGCTGGGCTCTGTTATTTTGTGTAAATCTGTTATTGAAGCTGCAAATCCTGGTTCCTGCTAGCTCTGACGTTACAAATAACCCCCTGATTCCTTAGAGTACATACAGAACTCACCTGAGCTATTTGAGTGTTAGACGTTCCACGTGGTTGTGGTACAAGGGTGGTCCTGCTGGGTTGAAGGTGACTCCCATACTCTCAAGATGTTTCTTGAACTGCCTAAATGAATGCGTAACCAACACTGGTGTGCTCCCATGCCTGACAGGGAAATACACACCTCATCACCCCATGCTGCCAGCTCTGCTTGGGAAGCAGAGACTATTTGCTGGACTCCACTCATTAATGTGCAAAGCTCTCGTCCATTGCCAGCAACGTGCCAAGCAAATTTTTTAACAAAATTTCCCCAAAGCTCTTTGTAATGCAACCTTGCCTTATGTCTCCCTGTCCTCTCTGTGTTTCTAAAAACTCGCTTTTGGGGTTCCCGGTGAAGTAGGAGATGGGTGACATGCTGTTTGTTTTTGTTCCCTACCAGGATACATCTGTGTTACACTGCTGCTGAGGACTAGAAACCCTCATCCTTTCTAACACTGCAAAACCAACCCCCTGTTAGAAAAGTATCTTTAATGATATGTGATATTCCAACTACCCTGAAGATTTTTTGATGAATGTATGGCATTGGTGTTTGTTACAAATACTTCTCCCTAGAAGACTGTATTAAGACCATGCTTCATTTCATCCTTAGAACTTCTCTTACTTTGGAGTTAGTTGATAAACAAAATTACTTTACTGGGGACAGATAACAACATGGGGTTTCAGCAATTAAATGAAAAGTAGCAGGGAATCCTAAGGAGAGGAAATGGAGGGTCACAAATGGCTCTGAAGAGACTTGAAGGCAGGAATTAGTATCTTATGCTTAATGAATGACAGCTCTTTAAAAAATGCTGTTAGATAAAGCAGTATAGGAGTGGAGAAGGGGGATTTTCAGAAATTGCATAGAGTAAGAAAGGTTTTTCTTTTAGAAATTTAGCAATCTTGACCATTTCTCTTGTCTTTGGAGAGGGTGGCAAATGAAAGCATGACCTCTAAAACTCATAGAAATTCTAACACTTCAGGAGCAAAAGGCAGTGTGAAAAGCTATAGCTCTTCCTCTATTTTGCCCCTGCCAGAGGAGAGATCTCACACTGACTGAAGGTGCTATTGAGTTATTCCTTTGTTTCTGAGCTTACTCAACATGCCTAAAGCTTTTTTTTTTTTAATGGTAGCAAGCAGGGTGGAAGGTAGCTTGGATTTGAGTAGGGGCAATGTAGTTATAGAAATCATAGAATCATAGATTCGTTAAGGTTGGAAAAGATCTCTAAGTTCATCAAGTCCAACCATTAGCCCAGCACTGCCATGTTCACCACTGAGCTGTATCCCCCTAGTGCCATATCCTCAAATTTTTGGAGCACTTGAAGGGATGGTGATTCCGCCATTTCCCTAGGCAGCCTGTTCCAGGTGAAGAAATGCTCCTCGTCAGCAATTTTTAAGAGTTGTGGCTGAGGGGGATGATCAGTTTGCCTGCCAGGGTCCCTTCAGCTTTGTTGTTGCTGATGGGTTTTGTAGTCACGCCCTTGGCTATACAAACACGGAGGTGGGGAGCAGAGTCTCCTTTACCAACCACCAACTGGCTTGAAAGGTCCACTCAGGGTTAGCATTAAAGGGTTGCATGCAGCCCTCACCTTCCGGGCTCCTGATGAGAATCATGAGGCTCAAGTTAACACATTACCACTTTGAAGCGTGGAGGTGTGGATGTTAAGTAGTTTCAGAGAGAAGAAATGTCTGTGATTTATTTCTTGCTGAGAAAAGTTCATTAGGGAGAAAAAGGGAAAGGAGAGGAAAAGTTTTAAGGGGACATTGAAAGCACCATCAATTGATGGTGGTTATACAACTCTAAAAGTAGGCTTGCCCTTATCACTACAGATTAGAAAGTAGGACTCAGGGGTATTCCAGGATTAGGCAATTGAGCTAAGTACGTCAGAGTTTCTTTGGCTTATGTGGATGGCCTTTTTTTCAGTATCTTTTATTCTTTCTGGAGCTTTTTTTTTTTTTCTCCTTTTTGCTGAGTGCAAAATGTAGTTTGTGTAAGAGCAGAATCTAGCAATGCTGTTCTATTGGAAGCTGTTGATAGCAGAAGTGTCTGCCAGCCTCATCAAATATTATCCACAAGTGTAAGATCTGCCCTTGAAAGTGTGTATTGCTGCCTGTAAGTCTGACTACTTACTTCATGAACTTCCTCCAGTAATTTAGGTGTCACAGTCCCATGGAGTCTTATTTGCCTTCAAGCCACCTGGATATTATCCACCGCTAGACTCTCATTGAGACTGGTGTTAGAGCACAACCACTCGAACTATTTGTTCACACAGGCTCATGCTGGAACACATTTACTCTGGACTTTACGGCAAAAACATTTTTTCTGCATTTATGGACCCATACATTGCACCTCAAAGATGATTAAGTTTCATAAGTCATTAGGAAAAGAACAGAAGCAGATGCCATCAGCAATACATTTGAGACTCCCTAGTCCAAGTTTCTCATATCATCGATCGTTTCTTGTTGTTCATCCTGTACCCAGGCTTGACATGAGTTCTGTAAACCCTGTGGAATATCTGGAGTGAAACTTTTGCTGATGTTCTGGGAAACACTGGTTTTTGGACTCCTTTCTGGGAAAATGAGGACATGAGAGTTTTTTATTTTCCAGTACCATTATATTCTTACTGAACCAATTTTAACTGTTTGCATTGGACTTTTGCCGATGTAATTGTATCAGAGTCCCTGAAGTGTTTCCAGGTGAAAGTAACTCTCAGTTTCCAATGGGATTAGTAAATAGTTATGAATGAACCAGGAGGTCCAGAACAGATTTTCTTTTACTTTCTTTTCTCCTACTTGCATGCACTATGCCTCTCACAGTTCACATAGTCTTGACGAAGCCATCACATCTTGGTGCTCTTTCTTTGCCCATCTGTTTTGTAAGGAATATTACTGCTCTTCCTAGCAGATTATGAAGGTTGGATGAACAGTAATTCAGGTATCCCAACCTTTTTCATTGCCTTGGGGCTAGATGCTGGGTTTGGAGGACTGACTATGGACAGCTGCCCTCAGTCATGCTGCTTTCCTGTCCCTCGTGGCACCATTTCTCTTCCAGCCTCCACTGCGTGTGCATACTGTGGCTGTACCTGCTTCATTGCCAGGTTCAGTGTGAGGCCACAGGAGAAAAAAAAGAAAAGGCTCTAAGGAATTCTATGATCTAAGTCTAGCCCATTGGGTTTTTCTGTTTGAAAAAATATGTTAAGGTCTTCCAAAGAAAAGCCAATCTATTGCAGCCCTCACTTTAAGGCATACCAGGACTGTGCTGCAGCCTACAACTAGGCTATCACCTTGGAGATAATTTGGATCCAAATTATGCTTCTTTTTCCTAACTCTAGTGGCAAATGCTGTGCAGAAGCACAGGTGATTGTCACCCAGCTACTGCCCTAACACCCAAGCTTTCATTTAGGTGACCTCAAATTGGTTCAGAATGAGTTAAATGCTAATTGGCCTTTATCAATGGAAACATTTTTGTGTGGTGACTTGTTTTAGTAGCTTCATCATTTCCATATGCAATTCAAAAGAATTGTAAGGAAAAAAAACCACCTCCCATTCCCACCAAGTAGGAAGAGCTGGGATTGGAGAGAGATTCATCCCTGGGATGTCAAGGCTGGGAGGTCAAGGCAAGCTGTTGATTGTGGCAGGGTAGCATCTGCTCCTTTGCAGTGGATGTTTGTGCGTGTACTGACTGGTGCTGGCACTGAGGTTTAGTCAACAAACTGTGCTGGTGAGGCACAAGGAGGAGCAGGAGCAGCTCCTGGGCTCAGCTGTGGTGGTTCAGCAGGGCTCTCCAGGGCAGTCAGACAAGATTTTTATCACCAAAAAGAGCTGTGTGTTCATATCTGATTGTACACTCTGCCTGACAGCTGCCTGTGTGTTGCTTGCACACAGCTCCTTTCCAGGAACACACTTTGACCAGCACCAATAGCAAAAGAGCATTATGAAGTCTATTAAGCCTGAGTTGACAGATTATTTTCTAGAATAGTAACAGATGGCAAATGGTAGTGGTACAGCTGCTGGGACTGGGAGAGGATAGATGTTGGTTTGTCATTTCAATGGATGCTGGCAATGATTCATATTTATGTTTATACACGGTCTTTCCTCTTTCAGAGCACTTTACAAACCAGGTGATAAATAATGGGTCTGGAGTTAACGTGGGCTGGTAGAGCTCATCCCTGTGCCCATGTGGCCAGTGTGGGAAGGTAAACACTGGGGCATTGGCCATGTGCTTTCTACACAGCCTGGATGTGGATGAAGCAGCTGCTTTACATCACATAGTGCCATTCAGCAGGGGTTTCAGGCAGAAAAAGAGGGTAAACAGCTGGAATTTAGAGGGAGACACTGGTATCTGGAGTGTCAGATGCTAGTTTGGGTACCTGGACTCACCTCTGGCTGTGTGGGGTTTTGTGTAGACTCCTCCCAAAGATGTCTGTGTCCCACAAGAAGCTGCCCTAGGGAGTAGGTAGCCACCAGCCATGCTGTCCTTGCAGAGTCAGATGCAGCAGCTGGGGCTCTGCAGGTCATCTGGCACTGGTGGAGGTGCTGGGGCTTCCTCTCGCTCTGTGCAAGTTGGAGGGTGGGCCCAAGGGCCTCCTGACTCTGACATTTGTTCTCCATCAGCCTTGCTGGGATGTGCTGTGAAGGCAAGCAGTGTTTCTAGGCCCATCTTTAGTCCAAGAATTTGGAATTGATACAAAGAGGAATCAAGATTTTTGTGTGGATAGGCTCACTATCTCACAGTGTTTCTGCAGGTGATGAGTTTGGTGGATATAACAGTGAAATAACAGAAATCTGGGGCACGTAAACAGAAAGGGCACTTTTTAGCTCTTCTTTTGTATTTATTAGGAGCTGAATCAAGACCACCACTTACTCCTCCTCCATTACTAGCAGATTCAGTTGCCATAACTGCATCCATGAAAAACATCACACTAGCAAGGGCTAAGTTTAGAAATCCATAAGGATTACAGCACCGTGGTTTTGCCTCATGTGAAGGGTCAGAACTTCCAGGAAAACACAGGAAGAAGTCATTGCAAGGCACTTAAATGAACATTAAATGGTATTTTAGAAACTTGAAAAATGTTGAAGGTAGGTAAAATGTCAACTTTATATAATTTCCCCTTTTTTTATATTATATTCAGATTACCTTTTCAGGAAGGAGTGCCCAAGGTGAGCAGGATGTGTTAGGATTAATGGGTAATAACAGGGAAACTTGCCAAACACTGTTTCCCTGGGATGGTGTAAAAACGTCTTTTTCTTTATAAAATATTTGAAATTCTGAAGATGGAGAACTTGCTCTGCATTGGTACCAAAAGAGGGTTGGTACTTTTTGGTACTTTTTAAGGATTCAGGAGAAGATGTAATTAAAAGAATTTTTACTTATTTGAGAGTGAATGTCCAGCTACCATCTGAGTTACAGCAAGAGAAAAATCCACCCCTTTACATTGTTTCCAGTGTAATGGTAAGTGATATAAGGAAAGATACAAAATCACACAAACAGAGCTGTTCTCTAACTTCCAGCCATTTCCAAGACTTCTGAGCTCAGCTAAGGCTGTGAATCCAGCTGGTCTTAGCCAAATGAAAGTTATGAATCTCTGGAGTGTGAACACTGCCGACTATTGCCCTTTGCTGCATTCAGTTAGAGTGGCTGAAGGTACGGCTCAAGTAGGGTTCTGGCAGCAAGACAATTAAAAGGTCATGACTTAAAAGTCTAAAATCCAGTAATCCAGTCCTTCACCTGACAATATAAGCAATTCTTTAGCCATCAGCCAAGATAATATATGGTGCATTACAAATGTAATTGAAGCTCTAAGGGGCTGGTCCTTTCTTCTCCAGTAAATACTGTGAGGATTTTCTCCTCCTCCTGCAAGCAAGTCTTTCTCAGAAGTCCAGAGGGAAAGGCAGCTCTCACAGCTGTAGTGATGTACTGATGAGAAGGCTCGTGGAGCTGCCGATGCCAAAGCGATGCCGAAGTGCCTGGTCACAGGAAGGCAGAGGAGGAGGAGAGTTTGCTTTGTGGACTCCCTTGGCCTTGCTCTGTGCATTTGCAGAGCTGGCACAAGGCAGGGAGCAGCTCTAAGTGCCCACATAGGGAATGATGCCAGGAAACCAGATAACAGTTGGTAGCCGATAGCATACTGCTGTTCTGTGGCTTCATGGTTGTGCTGAGAGATCTCAAAGGACTGTTTTCAGGAGTTAAATTTTTCTGAAGTTTCATGCATTTTTTAGGACTTTCATAATGGCCTTAAACTGGATATTTCCACATTGTCTAATCCTGTATCCTAAGGATGCTGTGCGTTGGCAATACCTCCTGCCCTTTTTGTTATTACCCTCTGTATCATTTTATGCAGCACAGTCAGGATTTGAGAGCAGCTGACAGCCCAACTGCGCTGTCTGTTTAACTGCAGGAAACCACACTTTATCTCCCTCTGAATCCTAATGGAGTAATGATAACAGATAATTAATTGAATGCCTTTTCCTTTCTTTTGTTTATTCTCTCTTTGAATGTGCTCCCTAAATACACAAATAAAATCCTCAATTAAAATTTATGGATTAATGAATTGAGCAACAAATCTTTTTCTTTTTTTTTTTCCCTTTTGCCTGGATCTCAGTGAGAATTTCACTGATTTTCACTTGTGCTCCCCTGTCAAACATTTTCAGTTGTCAAAATGGGTAAGTATACACTGGGCTGGCTGTCATGTGGGCACATCAGATGTATCAGTGCTTATCAGAATGATGGAAAGAGATGACAACGGTCTGGCATTCCTCCTGTACCATTGTGTGCAGTGTTCACACTGCCCTGGAAGCCAGGAGCTTGTAAGGAGCAGTGCAATGGGGTACACTCCCCTACAGAAGGATGGTTCTTAGTGCACTTTGGTGGGGTAAATATTGTCTACCCCATGAATGACCCTTCAGAGTTTGTGACATAAGAAGTGCTTGTCAGAGTGAGGGCTGCAGGCTCAGCATCCCCCACCACCACAGCATTGTCATCCACTCAATTACAGCAGTACATGATCAATATGATTGCACACACTCAGTGGTATCTTTATGTCATAAAAAGAAGAAAATTGATCTGAAAGTGTTTTCTATGAACTGCCACTTAGTTTGCAGAACTGAGCACACTTCATATCTGCAGGCTGGAGGTTAGTGACATACAAGCAATCACACAGCAAGTGGCAGGTAAAAACAAACAGGAAAAAGAGGCTATCAGAGCTAATAAAGAGTCTTGTTGCATGCTGAATAAAGCTTTTTATGAGTTTATTTTTTTGCTTGGAGCAAACAGTACATTTTGTTTCTGTTTTGCAGTGGGCATAAGCTTTGGAAGGTTAAACAGAGAGTATTAGATTATGGTAAGTGGTCATCAGAGGCTTGCTTTACAGTCATGGCCCGTTAAATTGTTTACTGAACCTCATTATATGTATCTCTCTGAGGTTGATGTGTGTCTTAATTCCCGTTTATCTGGAAGACCTGAGTCTGTTGATTTTTTTTGTAAGACTTGAATGAACAAACATAAAGTTTAAGATTCTCTTTATTATAAGCTGTGGATTATAGTATAATTATAGTAGTAAGAAGTCACAGCAGACATACCAGTTGCATAAATAAACTTTCAGCATTTTGTAATCGTGTATCAGCACATTTTTATCAATACATGTTTTTAGACCTGCTTTTCTACAGCTGTCAGTTAATATGGCAGCAACTGGACAGACCCCAGGGTCTGATCTCACTGCTGGGAAGAGGTTGGAACAGCAAGGTGACTGGTCATGCGGTGAGCCCCATGGCACTCAGCCATTGTGCTCATGGGTCAGCTTGTCACTTGCTGCCTTTGAGGCTGTTGTGTGTGGTTTTGTTTGCCTCAAAATGCTGTGCTGGGCACTGTCTATTTGGGAGCTACTCGAATCCCTGCACAGAGGGTAGGAGGAAGGGGCAGCCTGGACAGCAGGCTCAGTTGGAACTGGACTGCTCCAGGTGAGCAGAAGTTGATCTACACAACTGTGTCTCTGCTTTGGAGCAAATCCTGTCACTCAGGACAACTCAGTTTCAGCACTGGGTGTACAGGTAACAGTGCTAACTTCAGGTTGCGTTGAGCATCTCTATCTTGTTCATCTGAAGGAAAGAGTTCTGTAGTTCTGTAATACTTCTGCAAGAAATGTAAAAGAACTTCATATGGATAACAAAGAAACAAGAGGTTTGGGTGTTTGTTTTGGACATTTTGAGATGTACAAAAAGTGACAACTTTCAGAAAAATACTTTATCTCCTTCTCCCCTCCTCACCTTTTAACCCTGGTTCTAGGTTCAGGATACGTAAGCCACGGTCTGTAAAGGACAGCCCACAGCTGCTGTGTGGGAAATGTAGAGGCTGAATCTGTGCAACTGGAGCCTGGACACCAGGGGATTTCCAACAGCCTCTTGAGGCAGGCAGTACCAGTGACCCTGGTGTTTGTACAGTGATGCTCAGTTAATCTCTGTTGAACAATACCTGTTTGGATGAAAGTCAGGTGCTGTTGGGGCAGCCTGCCAGTGAAGACTTTTACGTATGTGGTTTATTGATTTGCAGAATTCATTGGGATATTTCCACATTTCCTAGAACCAGGGCTTGACAATAAGTCCTCAGATAACCTGTGTTGTTGGATAATCCAGGCAGAATGAGAGGTAGGGCCAGGGAACTGCTGGAGTACAGGAGCATACTGCTGGAGTGGGCAGAAATAGATTTACGGGAGCAGAGAGGGGACTCAAAGATAGAAGTGCTAGGGCAGGAGATGTTCTGCGATAAATTCCCTTTTGCATAATTTGCACGTGCCTATAATCTGCTCTGCAGCTGGGCTTCAGATTGTTTGGAGATGGTTTTTTTTTCCCTAAACAGTTATGGATTACACTGTGAACAGTGTATTGTACCTCTATAATCTGTAGTTTTGTGTTGGACTTCTGTAATGTAAAAGGATTTGTGAATTCTCTGAAAATGTGGACAAGTCTGTATTACCAGTATCCTTGTGTCACACTTGCCTTTCTCCACCATTCCTGCCTCTTCATGTATGACTCCATAACTGGGGGGTGGAGCACAGTGGCACATGAGCCAATTTATACTAAGTAGAAGTTAAAAAAGGGACGGAAAATGTGAAAGCTAATAAGGAAATATAGTCACATGCCAACAAAGAGAAAAAGATACATCTGAAAATAGTATTGCAGAAGCAGATGAATTTAAATTGGAGATAAAGTCCTGCTGGTAGTATTTATGGGCTAGACTCCTTTGTTTTATAGTGGGAAATGTAAAAAAAACACAATAATGAAGATCATTGGCAGGAGACTGCTCTTTATCTTCCCTAAAAGCCTCATATTAGATGGCTTCCCAGTCTGCAGTGTCTTTGGGAAGGACGGTCCAACCTCATCCTACAGAGGGAAGGACACAAGCTGTTGGTGCAGGGTTCAGCACATGGTGGTCTCATAGTAAACCAGGGACTGCAAGGCTAAAGCAATGTTTAACTCAAGTTCCTCCTATTTTAATAATTAGCCGATAACCAGTTAGAAGGGCATGTTCTGCTTTGGTGGCATGCAGTGTGCCCCCTCTTTACAGTACTCAGTCATTAAAAATGCACTGATTTCCAGGACTGACCTGCAAGTGGCTGTTTTATGGGTCTGACCTTCTCCTTCATCTCACCAGAAGAAAAGGATGAAGTTGAGCACATTCCCACATAAACTGGAAGATGGATTTGTTTCTGTGAACCTTTCTGGCTGTATTTTCAGGCACCCAGCACCCTGCCTGGGCCATAGGTCTGCTGGTGGATAGGAGAATTGAGACTGCACCACTGAAGGCACAGAGCAGGGGAGGGCAGGTTTGCTCCCCAAGTGGAGGAAGAGATTATTCTTTTCTTGATAAAACCGTCTCATTTTCTCCCTGCTGGAGCAACATGCAATGAAGTGGTGTCAAAATAATACACACAATACTGTACTCTTGGATTGTATCCAAACTGCAACGTCCATCCTGTGAATATTATTTCTATAGATTTTTTTTCTTATATTTTTATTTCCTCCCAACTATTCAAGTTGGTGAAGAAAGACCAGCAGAGACAGCTTATTTCTTCCAGCAGCTGGCAGTGAAGTGAGACTAGTAATTTTCCCTATGGTTTTTCTAAGCTTTGGATTAAATCCACAAACGTCGTGTTTTAAGTAGGGAATATTCAGCTTTGTTCTGCTTTGCCTGGTTCAGAACTGGATGTTGAATGTGTCTCTTTCATGCCCAGCAAAGGCAGAGACTTGCTTTCTGGCTGGCTGTGTATAAATGGGTATCCAAGTAGGACAGGTCTGGTGAAGAGGGAGAGTTATGGTCCAGTTAGTGGAGTCTGTCTCCAGCATCTTCTGGAAGTCTCCTAAACTGGATTGCTGATACCTCTCCGTCTCTGTTTTGCTCTCTTGAAAATTGTTTTAGAAAAGCTTTCCAAAAGGAAATTCTGGTGCTGGGGGTACATTTTCTTTTTGTTGAAGTGCATATTTTTGATTGAGTGAATAAAAGTTTTGCTGCAGAAGAGCATTCCCTCTCCAGGGTGCCTGCAGCATCCCTAAGCCTGACCACAGTTGGCTCTGCCCTTGACAATGGGCATAAATGGAGTTAATTATATGGGGACCAGGTTCAGTAACTGCACTTTAAAGGGCTCTGAGTAAGTTATTAAATCAGCGAGAAAGCAGCACTGAGGCCCAGCAGACGCAGAAGCTGTGTGCCGTGGTAAACCTGTGTATGTAAAATTTCTTTCTAAAAAGATTTCAGCAGTTCATATGACCTCTGCTAATACTTATTTTTAAGTGACACTTTGTGTCAGCTGCCTCAGCTCCACACTGCCAGGGGCTATTCTCCAGTCTGGACTGCTTTCCGGTCAGCATGAAGTGGCCTGATATGAACTGTTGACTTGTCCTGATAGTTTTTGTTGGCACAAACATAGCCATGACCCAACTGCAATGGCAATGCAGCCATGCTTTCCAACAGCCCTTGGGTGCATTTTCCAAGTGCTAAAGCCTGTGACCTGGTTGAATTGAGATATGAGTGTCCTTTCAGGGATACCACAGAAAAATACCTCTTTTTAGTATTTTTTTTTTTACTAGACAGCAGGATATGAGGGTTTGAAGAGTAGGTGCAGGTGTGATCAGTTGGATGGGATGTTGCCTATATCACAGGGGCACAGGTGTTCACACGTTAAATGTGTTACATGTAACTCTACTCTCTCTATATACTCTCTCTATGTGTATGTATATCTGCAGTCTAGTAATATTTTCCTTCCCACCACTGCAGATACACCTGAAAGTTGCAGAGTTAGGAAAACCAACTACTTTTTCTAGTGTGCTGTCTTCTAACTGAAGTGTTGAGCTCCTGCTGAAATGACACTTTGTGGTCATCAAAATGCTGAGTATGGACAGATGTCCTTTTGAACATTATAGCTGGTCCTGTAGTTAGACCAGTTCCCACAAGACCTCGAGGTCCTTTTCTTCATGCAGTCCTCTATGCTGAGTGGCAAACTGAGCAGAAAGACTTTTTGCCTCCCTTAAAATACACCAGACTCATGAAATGAACAGTAAGTGCTGTTAGGAGGTCACTGGTCACCCAGGTCATTGGAGGCTGCTCCTCACAGTGGGGCTGGTGGATGTTGTCCCACGCAGTGCAGCATTTTCAATCCAGTAAGGCTTAGGTTATTTTATACTTGCAGAGGCTCTCAAATCTCTTTGTTGTAGAGCCTAAATGAACAACCTGCAGCATATACTCTGCAGAGATAGCTGACTGCAACTTATTAACCACATTCTCTGCCCAGGACCAGACAGTGAAGGAGTGACTGACTTTCCATATTGCTCTGGACAACTTTAACATTAAAGAACAAGAAAATATACCAAATAAGATAAGCACATCAAGACTGGCTGCACCATGCTTCCTTGAAGAACACACAATCCTTAGCATGAACAGTGCAGAAATTCTGGTGAATGCATACCTGCTTACATGCAAAAGAACAAAAGAGACCTTTCCTGTGCAACTGCTGTCAGTGAAATGAATCAATGCCTGTAAACATAACCTGCCTACCATACTCCTTTGGCCCATGATGGTCAGAGACAATCAGGCTGGCTGGTTAACAAGTTGAGCAAAATCCTTCTCTCCTACACGACTTAAAGGACAACAGGTACCTGACCCCCAGCTATAGCCAAGTTAAGGTTAACACTTCCAGTTTAGAATAATTCTAATAAGGAACATGCAGGTCAATCGTGCCTAGGTACTCTCCACTGCTGTCACTAGTAGAGCAGAGTCTTATTTTCTAGGGTTTCAAATTTCGAGTGGAGAGTAGAGTGAAGTCCATGAGAAGACTTAGGCCGGAAGAGGAGTTCTGAGTTGCAAGTTGTCCATCTGGACCTACACTAACCTCTCATGGTCTCTTCTTTTTTGTAGGCAACATCTTTGTCGTCAGCTTGTCCGTCGCAGACCTTGTGGTTGCAGTTTATCCATACCCTCTGATCTTGAGTGCCATCTTCCACAATGGATGGACCATGGGAAATGTCCACTGCCAGATAAGTGGGTTCCTGATGGGCTTAAGTGTCATCGGGTCCATTTTTAACATCACGGCGATCGCAATCAACCGCTACTGCTACATCTGCCACAGCCTTCGGTACGATAAGCTCTTCAACCTGAAGAACACCTGCTGCTATCTCTGCCTGACCTGGATACTCACGGTGGTGGCAATTGTGCCAAACTTCTTTGTGGGCTCCTTGCAGTATGACCCCCGGATTTACTCCTGCACCTTTGCCCAGACAGTGAGCACATCGTACACCATCACGGTGGTGGTGGTTCACTTCATCGTCCCACTCTCTGTCGTGACGTTTTGCTACCTACGGATCTGGATTTTGGTGATTCAAGTCAAACACCGGGTGAGACAAGACTGCAAGCAGAAGCTCAGGGCAGCTGACATTCGAAACTTCTTGACTATGTTTGTGGTTTTTGTCCTTTTTGCTGTGTGCTGGGGACCATTAAACTTTATTGGCCTTGCTGTTTCAATTAATCCTTCAAAAGTGCAGCCACACATTCCAGAATGGCTTTTTGTCCTGAGCTATTTTATGGCCTATTTTAACAGCTGCCTCAATGCTGTGATCTATGGGCTTCTTAACCAGAATTTTCGGAAGGAATACAAAAGGATATTGCTGACACTGTGGACTCCCAGGCTGCTGTTCATTGATGTGTCCAAGGGCGGGACAGAAGGGATGAAAAGCAAGCATTCTCCAGCCATAACAACCAACAACAATCACGCTGAAATACACCTATGAGTCAGGACAGTACTATTTATTCTGGATTACAGATGTATATATAATGTATAAGAGCCTTTCTAGCTGTGTGCATTGCACAGCTGGTGTTGCCCTCATGCAAGGAAGGAGTCTGCAACCTTTCATGCTTAGCTTATTGCTGCAACATCAAGGCTTTGAGTAAGGATTTTCAGAGTGGAATCGACTGATCTTTTTTTTTTCATATGTCATCTTTCACTGTGTGCCTAATTAATTGGTTTGGTTGCTTTTGCCACAAGCATGCCAATACCCCAAAAGGGAAGCATTCAGAGTGCATGGAGAAATGCAGTTATGCTTGAAATGCAACCTTCAAGAGACAGTAACATTGCCATTTATTATACTAAGATCTTTCTCCCCTCCCTCTGAATTCTATTTTTCTAGCATTAACTTAACCCAAACTGTATCAAACAAAGTGTAAATTGCATGGCTTTTTACATTTTAGATAGGTAACTGTATTAGCCAGCAGGCGTATGTATGGGCATGGTGTGTGTTTTCCTTTTTCTTTCTCCTTAAGCTTTAGGAGCTAGCCTGGGCTAGATGTAAGGCAGGCAGAAGCCAGACCAGTGTGTGTCTGATGCTCTCATTTTAATTGAATATCTACAGATGTTAAGTACCCTTGCACTCTCCATCCCAGGCCATGAGTAAGAATATGACATATGACATAATCTAATTGCAGGAAGATACTTGGAGCCTGATTCTAATTTAGGCAGTATCCTGTCATGGCCAGCAGTCATTCCAAACATCTTTCAAAAGTCACTGTTACATGAACATCACAAAAAAAAAGATGAACATAGCAGAGTCCCATCTGTGTAATGCAGATTGCAGCTTTTAAGTTCCAGTAACATTTACGCTTCCAGACAAAGGGAGAAGGGGAAGGCAGTGTTTGTTCCAAAAATCCCTCCTTTTGCTCATCACAGAACATGAATTTGCTGACGAGAGAAAAAGTGGAGATTTCTTCCCCATTTTATTCACGTACAGAACTGTAATTAACTCATGGAACTGGGAGACGAAAGCTACTTAAGCATAATTATTCATCAGTTCTGTTAAGCCTGAACTGTGCTATCTGTATCATTGCAAACAATGTCATGAAGTGCTGGAGAGGCCAGTATCACATTAGACACAAGCACATGGGCAAAGATAAGGCTGTTTCTTTAGTGGAGTATGAAAGGGGGGGTGTGTGTGACGGCAGCTGTCTGTAAATATGATGACTTCTTTGTTTCCGTAGCTTCATTGTGAATTCATCTCTTTATGGCTTTAAATATGTGGATCCTGCTTTGAAACAATCCCATAAAATCAACAGGTAAGACTCCCCTGGTGCAACTCTACCTTTATGTTAGCACACCTGCCTTGATGCCGGTGTGCTGAGTGGCACAGCAGGGACAGGGGCAGGTCTGAGCCCTGGGGGTCTAACGAGGACAGTAGGCAGCCCTGCCCCTGGTCAAGGACTGCAGTCTCCTCTCTTTGGTTCTACTCAAAGCAGGACTGGTTCCTAGCGCTGAGCCCTGAAACACCGAGACCAGACTTTGTAGGCACCTGGAGATGGAGATACGTAGGATTTCCCCAAAGCCTGAGCAGGCTGTGTGCCTAATCCTTAGTGAAGATAGTAAGCCATTTGTACACTGCTTTTTGAAACCAACTTGCTGCTGAATGTCCCTTCTGCTGATTTCTGGGGAGAAGAGGACTTGAGAAAAATTAAGCCTCTTTCTGAAGTGGGCCGAGGAACTTTGTGTGGTGTATTGCCTCCGTGAGGACTGAGTGTCTCTGCTGCTGCTGCCACAGGATGAAGGTCACTGCAGTAACAGGGGGGCCCTGCATTTATAGGGTGCCCTGGCACTTAGGAAGTTTCAGACTTGAACATCTCAGCCACTTCAGATGATTGTTGTTTTAAAATGCACTGCAGCCAGCCTCCCATAATAGGAATCAAACTGAGTTCTGTTTTGGCCTCTTAATCTGCCTCAGCATGGCCAAATAAAGGTATTTTGACCCTCAGAAATAACTGTTGTCTGTTCGCCTTCCAGAAAAACCACCCTGGATGAATTCACACCATTCCATGCAAGCAAAATCATTTTGAGTTAAACTTGGATAAGAAAAGCACTGAGGAATCCATAACTGCAGGGAGTGTTTGTCCCATCACGCCAGGGAGATGTCCCGTGTTCCATGACTAGTCTTCAAAGTCATTTGCAATTAGCCACAACAGTGTTAGTTAGAATCACATTAGCAAGTAATTTGAAGCATTTAGTGCCAAGTGAAATGTACTGCTTTAAGACAGTTGTGAAGAATCTTGTGCAAGTTTGCCAAATATTTCAAATACCCCAAAACTGGGGTTTCATCTTATGGATTCTTGTCTCTTTAATTGAATGTTCAGTGAAGGTAATGTGGTAGGGTTTGGGTTTTTTATTCTTTAAGCTTGTATTTGCACTATTTCTTATTCAGGCTCCAAAGTTAACAGCCAGCAAGTATTTGAACCAAACCAAGTCCAAAGATATCCCAAATAGGCAAGCTGTGAGAGTCCCTGCTACACCTGGCAGGAATGGGAGCAGCAGGAGCACGATGGGGCATCTCCCCAGGACTCACAGAGTCACCGCTCAACCAAACTATGCAAAATTATCTGCTTTTCTTCTGCTGCAGGGTCTGAGCCCAGCTCCTGCCCGGGTCTCTGCAGGGGACAGGCAAGGTACCCGCTGTGCTGGGGTGGGTGTGAGCAGCTCCCTGCAGTGCAGACCCCGCGGGCTGGGCATGGCTCTGCGGTGGGTGCAGGGTGGCTCTGGCAGCACAGGGAGCACAGCCCTGGCACGGCTTGTTCAGAAGGGCTCTGAGTGTCCCAGGGAGGTGCCCAGGGCTGGGCTGATTCAGCCACCATGGTTGGAGGCTTGAGCTCAGTCCTGCTGGGCCTGAGGTTTGCAATATGAACCATGGAAAGCAGGGAATGTGGCCTCAAACAGGAAACACTGTGCCATTTGTTAGCACTTTGGGAGAGGCAGCACTTAAGATAGGATAGAGTTTTATATTGACTTATTTTAAAACTACCCGAGCAGCTCCTTATTTTCATGTTAAGAAATGGTTAACAGGGTACAGAGAGTTTATTTTTGTTAGCATTTGTTTACAGAAAAAGGGAAGTGTGTTTTAGTTGAGAATTCTGAGCAGTGTCACAGTTTCCCTACGGGAATCTAGCTTTAATCCAAATTTGAGATTTCAGTGAGATCCCAGAGCTTAAATCACACTCTGCCAGTTCCACCTGTTGCATATCTGGCCTTAAGTCTCATTGAGATCTCATATAAACTAGCTTCAAATGACTTGCTCTGGGTTTGATCTGGTGTGTTGAATACCTATTCTAGTCCCAAACTCTATAATTGTTGTTGTGGAAACTTATGGAGGGGCAGTATTGCTGTGAAAGAAGATTTTCTTGCCACAAAGAAATATTTTTGGATGTTGCTAATGAATGTTGTTTAATCTATTTAAGAAGAATGTAACCAATATATTTGTATATAAATGTGTATTGCATATGCTGTTTTCATTTTAATGTTTGATTGAGAATCCTTCAGTATACTTTCCTATTGCCATTTTTGTTCATAAAATAGATTAATTCCTTTTACCTGTTAAAAATGTAATAAATCTGCCATTGGACTACTTATTGATTTTTTTCTCCACTAGCAGTTACTTTTTAATAAATATTTGGAACATCAACTTGGGTTTTGTTGAGTCCCAAAAAGCAGATTGAATTGACAAACATACTCGAGTTCAGACATATCTCAGCAGCCCAGCTTAGACCTGGAGGTGAATGACCCAGGGCATCTGAGACATCTCCTTGGATCCACATGTTTTCTTTCACCTGCCTGTGAGCCAGCTGCCTGATGCACTCTGGCCTTCCTCATCAGGGAAGAAACTTTCTCCATACAGCCATTGGTTTCCTCACTCTGTGTTCCTTCAAGGCCCTTTGTCTTTCTTGTGCCTCTCCACGCCTATCCATATGTCTATCCATATGTCTATCCATCAGGTGCAATGGAAGCAGAGTTTGTCATATCCATTTCCTTGCCCTTTCCTGGGAAGGACAGCACAGCTGAACTGTGAACAGCAGGGTGTGAGCCGGGGTGGTTGCAAGTCAGGGCAGGAGGTGCTGTTGGGTTGTAGGGAAGGGATGGGACAGAGAGGGTCACCCTGGGCTGGAGGCACAGTGAGGGCTGACACAAACCTGGTCTCCATCACAGAGCTCTGTGAGGGTGCTGTATGCAAGGCATTCTATTTGTGTTCTTTTCCCCACCTCTGTTTTGGGGCAGGTTTTGCTGTATTCATTCAGTTCTTCAGACATTGGGTTTTGTCCACAGGTTGCACTGGTTATATTCCTGTGCTGGCTTGACTGGAGCTGCTCTGGGGGAGTCTGTGCTGGTTGTGTAGCAGGGAAGATGGGAGCATGGAGGGGTCCGGTTGTAACCGTAACTTGAGCTCCTGTTTCCTAACCAGATGTCACATATAGCCATGGTGTTAAAGTACTAGAGGCTGAGATTATCCAGTAAAACAAAGAATATCCATTAAACCAAAGAATTGCTGAAAAGCCACGGAGCAGATGTGTTGAATGAACAAGGACTATTCATTCAATGACATCCCCAAGCAGTATTGTTACTTTTTTTCCTAATCTTTTCCAACAGGCACTGGCACTGGACTTCACCTGCTGCTTCTACAGTGAAGCCTGCAATGCTTGGTGATGTGACACACTGAAAGCAGTGTTTATGATAGTGGCAAATCTCAAAATGTCTATCTGAGCAGAGCTGCCAGAAAACCCTTTCATGGACTCATAGCTGCTGTTTTTACCATGTGGAACTAAATGAATTGAACTGTCAGAAGTGAGGCAGTGTTATTTATTTACTTACTTGTCACAAAGTATAGTAACTGGGAGATAAGACAGAGATATAAAAGACAAGAGGTGTGATAATTTATTACCAGGATAAAATCTCACTCATGGTGACTATTTAGAAATCAATATTTGTCCTAATGTATTTACCTCCAAGCTTATAATTTATGACATGAAACCAGTCAGTAAAGAGCTATTGCATATGTATTTAGAATTTTATTGGAAAAATGTAAATCACTGGACCCAATGCAATATTTCTTACCACAAAAACCCTGAGATAAGAAATGCAGAATAGGTTCTTGTAAGAACTCTGTGATGGGATATGCAAATTTTTTTCACTGGTGATAAGAACCATAAAATTCATATCACTCATTAACTATACTTGTGAATGGAGGCTCCATAATATTGTTAACTGAATTTTCATTTTCTAGTGCTTGTTTATAATATCCATTATTCATGGACTGTAAGTACTGTACAGCAGAGATAGAATTTACAGTACAGGGTCGGTTTCCAGAGCAAACAAGGTGGGTCTAAACCATTAACTGAAATATGTTTCTATGTTTTCTTCCAAGCATGGTCTCCTGATAAGGTTTTTAACTCAAATGATTGCTTCTAAGAGGTCAGGGAAACTTTAATGTCTTTTAGATTAGGTGCAATGTCTGTACAGTCACGGCTTGCTTAGATTACCTTTTAAATAGACTTGAGCCATCAAACCATTTTATAAGTCTGCCCAGTTGAAGCACATAATTTATTTCTTATGTAGAATATTTTATACATAGCACATCTAATAAACTGTTATGTCCTTCCTTCATCATTGTGCTCCTCCTGCAAGCAAAATTTCTGAATTTCCCTGGAAATAGGGTGCAAAATTGTTTTCTCAACTGTAAGCAGGTTGCTTTGCCTCAAGATAGGTTTCCATTGGTTTTGGTAAGTGTGTAGGATAGAGGTATTAATGTGGCATCAAAATACAACCATCTCCTGGGTGAAAAGTAACAGCTATTTTGCAATTTAAAACAAAAGGGCATGGAAAAAGCTCCAAAACAATTTGCAGGAAGTAATTGTAATAGCCATTTCTGGTTGAAATAAGAGGAATATTTGAAGGGATTGTACTTAAACTGGGACCTGGCCAGGACAATGAAGTTAAGAAACCCCTTAATATGAAAAATAACCTAAGGTTTTTTATGGCACTGGGACATGCAGGTGGCAGGGAACGGGTGTCTGGCTGCAGAGAAACAGGCACACAGTAAGGAAAACTTTACAGAAAACCAGAGCACGCTTTGGAAACTATTAAATGAACACATATATTGGTAGTTTAGTAAGCTTTTGCTTTTTGGTCTTCTTTGTCTTTCCCTCCCCAGCTATGATTTAGTTGTAAATAAAATGAGGTGGTTACTGTCAAATGCTCCGAAAACACAATTCTCTCTTGGTTTGTGTCCGCTCTGGAGAGCCCCAAGCTGTAGGAATGGTAACCTGGGCACATCTTGGCCAGGCAGGGATAGGATGTGTCTGCTGGGCTGATGAGCTGCCCCTGGGCAGGGGGGGAGTCACACCCACCCCAAGGGTGTAAATCCCCCTGGGGAGAGGCTGTGCTTTCCCAGGCAGTGCATGGCTGGAAGAGGAGGATGCTCTTGTGCTGTGGCTGATGTGCCAGCCCCGAGGGTTCTGTAGGGTTCCAACACCCAGAGGCGGTTTGAAACTGGAATCACATCCAGTTGCAGTGGGTTCTGGTGAGGATAAACCAGGAGAGACACCGCACTGAGGTAGGAGGGGGCCGATCTGCCCCAGGAGTGGGGATGCTGAGGGAAGGAGGATTGCTTCCTTGGCACAATGCTCTTTATGGGAAAGTTAAAAGATATTCTAGAAAGCAGATGTCTCCTGTGGAAAACAGAGCTGCTCTGTCCTGGTAGCTTGTGCCTTTCCCTGGCCTGCTGGTGGTGATAAAGGAATTAGAGTTTTGACAAAGGATGTTTTTCACACACAGGTCCTGTCCCTCTTGCTGCCCTGCACTGACTGTGCCCCTCCCAGCCCACCTGTCCCCACAGAACTGCTGTGCTCCTGACTGAGATGATGACACCAAGCCCCAGCACACCCAGCCCAGCCTAGGGGGTGTGAGGAATGTTAAATATTTAGGCAGTGACACAGGTTAAACCCTACCTGGGTTAGTCATAACCAAACCATGCATGAAAGTGGTAGCAGGGCCTGTCTGCAAACCTTGAGGGTAGTTGCTTCCACATGAGACTCTCCTGATGTCTCCTAGACCAGAAATTTCCCTCCTTCCCAGGGCTCATCCCTTGCCTGCAGGCCACCACTGAAAGAGAGGAATAGACTGGTGAAGGTAAAAGAGCTGCACTTTGACTTGAAGCCCTTTAGATTCTAGAGTAGATCTTATACTGCTTTCCTCATTGTATAGAAACGTGTATATGTATAATTATTTATTTATTGACACAGCCTGGGTTTTCCTAAAGGAATCAAGACCAGTCATTCATTTCAAATTATTTGCTACACAAATGTTCTGGGTTTTTTCCTCCTGGGTACTTCAAAGCAGATGGAAAACGCAGCAGGTGCTGCTAATGTTTTTCTACCCTTGGGAAAACTTGTCACAGTTACCTGTTTATCTTGTTTATTTTGACATTTTGCTGCCTGAAACTGCTCTATAACGTAAAAGCACATGCAGGGCGGTTAGAGGTGAAGTCTTACAGATTTGCTTATACTTGAACAACTGAAAATCAATAACCTACAAGCAACAAAGAAAAATGTGGGGGTTTGTGCATGTGGAAGAAGGCTGGTATTTTTATTTTTACTGAGGAAATGCCATAGAATTATTTGGTTGGGAAGGGACTAGAAAGCTCATTCAATCCCAAATCCCTTGCCATTGGCAGGGACACGTTCCACTGGACCAGGTTATTCAAAGCCCCATCCAACCTGTTCTTGAAGACTTACAGGGATGGGGCAACCACAGCCTCTCTGAGTAACCTGTGCCAGGTCCTCACCATCCTCAAA
Source organism: Dryoscopus gambensis (assembly GCA_013389985.1). Taxonomy (NCBI): domain Eukaryota; kingdom Metazoa; phylum Chordata; class Aves; order Passeriformes; family Malaconotidae; genus Dryoscopus; species Dryoscopus gambensis. The sequence goes on from WEIT01013384.1 coordinate 429,216, forward strand.
GGGAAGAATTTCTTCCTTATACCTAATCTATGCCTGTCCTCTTCCAGTTTGAAGCCATTATTCCTTGTCCTGTCATTCTATGCCCTTGTAAAAATCCCTCTCCAGCTCTCTTCTGGCTCCTGTAGGTACTGGACAGTGCTATGAGATCTCCCTGGAGGCCCTGTATTTCCATCAGGGAATGCAGGGGTTTGCACCTTGTGTATCAGTGACTGGAAAGTGTAAAATGAGCTTTGCTTTACTTGCTGTGCACAAGCTTTTCCTTTGTTTCTCAGCAGGCAATGGAAGCCTCAGTTTATTTTTGCCATGTTCTTAGGACTGCATAGAAAAAATATTAGGAGGTTGGTAATACAGACACTGAAGGGTTTCTGTGCTCAGCATGTTTAAAAAGTGAAGTTTGTAGATGAAAAGCAAGGCCAGTCCTGCTGGCTGGTCTGCGTGAGTCCCCCTCTGCAGCGGGAATTGGCGCCACTCAGTGCCTTTGTAAGAGCTCAAAAGTGGGGATGCTTCTCCCCTGCTGATCCCATCTGAGGGCTGGAGAGATTTGGCCAGGCTTTATTCCAAGAAGGAAATAAAGACTTTGTTATTAACTGTGGGTCCTCGGGCTGACAGAATGTGTCATTTCAGATGCCAGACCTTTCCCTTGCTCTGTTTTCTGATGCTGAAATACTGGAAAAGAGTGAATAGTCTTTACTGCTCCCATCCCAAGAGGCAGCATCTTGTGAGTGCTTGTAGCTGGTTGCTTGCCTTGGAGTGTGTTTGTGGGTATTGTTGTTTGAGGAATTGCTGTTACATATAAGTGACCTCTTCGAAGGGGCACGGAGCTGGGCTGGAACAGCACAGCTGGTGATAATAGCTGGAATGGCAATTGCACAATCTCTCCATCTTCATGCTTTGTGGAGTACGGTAATCGGGCTTTTGGGTAGGGAACAAATTGCACCTCTCTAACTGCACTGTCCTCTGGGGCTGCAGCAGAGAGTATTTACTACAGCCTGGGATAGATGTGGGATGGCCACACTGGAGCAGTTTCTGTAGGTCTTCTCAGTTCTGAATGTTGGTCTCTTGATTTGCTCATAACTCAGACTTCTTAGTTATGCAGTTGCTTCTGAAATTTACCTTTGAGCCTTTGAAGTAAAATGAATCCTGAACAACTCTCTGAATTCAGAGCTTTCAGCTGAGAGTTATCTCAGTGTTTAACAGAAATTAATACTAGCCATTAAACATCTCAGCTGCTAATTAAATGGACTACTTCTATGTTATGTGTAAATCCATCCATATCTTCACTTTGCAGCCAAATAGAATTTCATTAAGGCACTTTAGTAACTGTAAAAGGACAGAAACAGCATTTTGGGGTATTTTGGGTTTAATGAATTATGTCACTGTCTTGTAGTGATTACTAAATACCTTAATGATATGTCTGGTGGAATTTATTCTAGTTTTGGCAGGGCCATTAGGATGATAAACAGCTCTGCAAGGAAGAGTAAATTACAGCTGAGTTCAGAAGTGGTGCTTGAATCTTCTAAGTCCATAGTTGCTGTAAGTTATTACAAGGATGTGTAAAAAGAGCTAGATAACTTTGTATACACGTCTATTTGTCAGACATACTGCACATCAAACACTGACTTAAGCTGCAGTTCCTTTATATGATCAATGTGGAAAGGCTCCTTTTCCCAGCCTCTGTTCTCATATTTTTAGTTAGCAGCTAGCGTTGACTTTGGTTTCCTGGGTTTTGTGTCAACTTGAAGAGTGGATGCTACCTAGTGGTTGAAGCAGGGGACTGAGTGGAGGTGACAAGTCAAGACATCTTGCCTTTGTTCTTGCCTCTTTCTGCTTGTTTTGTGACCTTGAACTGCAGCATGTTCTACCTTTGGTTCTGAGACATAGTTAATTACACTGCAAAACAGTGAGGATGAGACAATTAGGTTATCTAGGGGAATTGCACAATGATTAAGCCTTAATTTGCTTTGTGATTTCTTTGTTTCTCATTAACCCTGCTGAAGCAGGACCTTTGAAGTGAAAAATCAAAGGTGAATATTGTTTTTAGAAGTGTAGAGGACTGAATAATTCAGCTGTGACAAGGCTTTACAGAACCCATGGTTTTACATTGGCCTGGGGCAAAACCCAGGGCCTGGGTCCTGGGTAACAGGTTGTCATGCTGCTGCAATCCCCTGATCTTTTTAATTTTTTTTTCTATAACAGATCAACTGTTGTGAGAACAGTCAAAAGCAGTGGGGGAAAGAGCAGATCTGCAGGCCGTGTTTAATTTGCTTAGGTGTGCAATTATCTGTAACACAGGAGAGTCCAGTCAAACTCATTTATAATTTCCCTCGTGGTGTTTGTGGAATTGTTTCAATGCAGACGTAGGACTGATTTTATTTTGGTTTGTTTGGTGTTCATACTAATGTCTACTGTCTAATTCTAGTGTCTGCAGGTGTTGTGATAACTGAAATGAGCCAGTTTTCTTGCTGAAAATGATTAGTGACAATGAAACATCAGATTTGCTGCAATACTCATTGGCCATACTGAGTAATTCTCCCTCCAGTGCTGGGTCATGCATATGTATTTGTGGACTAAACTCCTCCTTTAAATGTATTAGGGAGGAAACAGTAGGACTGATTCTTTTTCTTTGTTTCCCAGCAAAGTGAACAAGACTAACTTCACTGAAAGCTGTGGTTATGCTAATGTAACACTAGTGTAGGAGGAGAACTGGGCCCAATCCAGTATGATTTGGTTTTATCAGTTAGAAATTAGGACTGTTGGAGGTTTAAGTGGCAATAAAAAGATGAAAGTGAGAAGTGATTTAATGATAGACGTATAAATAGATCTTCTTAAAAAATTGGAGATTGCTCCAGCAGTTCACGTATAGGCAAAATTAACAGTATCCATGGTGTTTGCAAGGGGGGGGGAAAGTACCATGTCCAGCTGACATGGGGCTAGGGGTTTAGTGGGAGTTGTCAGGCAAAAGCAGCAACCCTTTTAAGAAAGAAATGTAGGAATTATAGTCTGTGAGCCTGGGGGTCACTATGTCTCACTATACCAATTCCTTCTGGTATTAAAAAGTCACTTCTGGGCTCTACAAAACTAAATCATGTCCACATTGAATATTATTAAATACAATGGAAGACTGTATTTGGAGAGAAATCAGAGATACTACATTAATTTGTATATATGCACATATATATAAACACGCACGGGTAGTATTGTTACTGCTAAAGCCTCTCAATTTGAGGAAAAACAGCAGTGGCTGTGTGCACCAGTGAGAGATATATTCATGTAGAAGATTTATATTTTAAGCTACAGTGAAGGGCTGTCAAAACTGAGGCATAATAGCTTGTGTTCTCAACAAGAATATCTCATCCCTTAGATTAGAACCATTTAGCCTGGAAAAGACCTTTAAGAACACTAAGTCCAACCAAGCTCTGCCAAGTCCAGCACTAATCCATGTCCCCAAGTGCCACATCTGTGTGTCTTTTAAATCCCTCCAGGGATGGTGGCTCCACCACTTTCCTGGGAAGCCTGTTCCAGTGCTTGACAGCCCTTCCAGTGAAGGTATTTCTCCTAATATTCAACTTAAACACCCCCTGGAGCAACTAGAGGCCCTTTCCTCTTCTGTTGCTTGTTACCTGGGAAAAGAGACTGACACCCACCTGGGTACACCCTCCTTTCAGGCAGTTGTAGATGGTGATAAGGTCCCCCTTGAGCCTCTTTATCTCCAGGCCAAACACCCTCAGCTGCTCCTCATCAGCCTTGTGCTCCAGACCCTTCCTCAGCTCCGTTCCCTTCTCTGGACACACTCCAGCCCCTCAATGTCCTCCTTGTCCCTAGGCGCTCAAAACTGAACACAGAATTTACGGTGTGGCCTCACCAGCACAGGGGGACGGTCACTGCCCTGGTCCTGCTGCCACACCACGGCTGGTACAGGCCAGGTGCCATTGGCCTTCTTGGCCACCTGGGCACAGTTGGCTCCTGTTCAGTTGCCCTCTACCAGCACCCCCAGGTGCCCTCTCTGCCCCAATCCTGGAGCACTTCAGGGGGTTGTTGTGTGTGCAGGATCCGACCCTTTGCCTTGCTGAGCCTCACACAACTGGCCTTGGCCCATCAATCCAGCCTGTCCAGATGCCTCTGCAGAGCCTTCCTGCCCTCCCAGCCAGCTTGGTGTCATAAGCAAACTGACTGAGTGTGCTCTTGATCCCCTCATCCCGATAATTGATAGAGATAATAAACAGGACTGGCCCAAAAAGAATTTGTCACAATTAGCTGTAAAATTGCATCCTCTGCTTCGGTTTGTCAGCTAGACTGAGTTTCTACTGCTTCCAAGTCACTTGGGATGGATTTTATGTAGATGGGACGAGATGCATGAGGGGTAAATGTCTTGCAGACAATTTCACAGCTGCTGTGAAATTAGATATTCAATTATATTATCTGCTGGGTTTCATTATTCAGAAAGATATCTAGAGGTTTTGTAACCATCCTTTTCTAAATAATTTAACTCATTTTAGGACTGTTGTTGGCTGCATGAAATTCTGGCTAAGTGCTCATCTCTGGGCCAGCTTCAGGCAAACAGCTTGTGCAGTGACATCTTGACTCATTGCCATTGCCTTAGATACCTGTTTCCTGCCCTGTCACTGGGGCATGGGCGATTTCAGTGCTCAAATACAGCCCCAAAATGATCTATGGAGTTAGGCAGGAATCCTGAGAAAAATGAGCCTGAATTAAGAGAACACCTCCGCACTGGACTAGGCTGGGCATGGGGATCTTTGAGCACCTGCCTTTGGCTCTAGGTGAGATACCAGAATATTATTAAGTCAGTAAAGAATAGCTACCATGGTGGTATTTCTTTTTGTAAAGGGAAATGCAATCACTTCTTCATCTGACTTATTTCTAAAAAAAAGCTGGTTAAATCAGGTGAAATGAAGGTATTGTGTTTTAGGCCCCCTATTCTGCTAACAGTGTGGAGGGTATGAGTCAAAAGGGAAAGGTAGCACCAGTGAGGTCTGCGAAGAGGATGGTACACAGTGATTGCTCTGAGGACTCCCTGGTCATGGGATTTATGTGCTCAGTCAGAGCAGAGCTCTGCAGTCACTTGTGCTGGTGGCACCATCACCACTGGCTTGGCCTGTGGGATGCAATTCTGCCACAGAGTCCTCTGCAGTGCAGAGCAGTGCTTGGGAAAGTCTGTGGAAGAGGCTTTGGTAGCCAGCCAAGCTGGTCAGCCCTCACTTGATGTTTATTCTTGGGTATTTTCTTGTTGGAATAAAATGTGTTTGGGAGTCTAGTGATAGGAAATGGGGACTAAGGAATCTGAAGGAAAGACTGAAACATAGCAGCATCACTGCTCCTGTCTTTCCTTGTTTCCACATCTGTCCCATTAGCTGTACCTGGCCTCTTCCAGATTGAGGGGATGCCTGGAGCATCCATGACCAGGTGGCTCACTGTTGTAGGACTCCAGCAAAGCTGAGTGCAGGAAAAGCTAAAAAATACCAAGCAGCATTTGCAGAGATGAAGTGAAAAAAAGGCATTTGCTGATTACTTTTTAAGGTGAATCAATCCTAAAAAAGAAGAGCCACAAAGACTCTTTTTATTATAACATTATCAAGACTTAACTTGGGCAAAATGCCATTATAGCAATTACTGCACTTTGGTGTTCTGAAGGCTGCCTATGAGACAGGGTTAAGAGGTGAAACTATTTGTTATTTCCTCTACTATCCAAATATAAATTATATGTCGTGTAACATTTGGTAAGGCTAGACTTTTCAGAGAAATCAGAAGCTCAATTATTCATGTTCTATATTAACATCACTATTTCATGGTTAAGAGGCATTTATGTTAGCCTGGTGAGATTTTTAAGCCTCCTTTATTTTGTGTTGTTTTCAGGGAAGGACTAACTCTGGAAACAGACCAGTAGACTGATGCATGGACTTAATTCATGTGAAGTTGTTCTGCTCAGCTGGAGCTTTAAAACAAGGTGATGGGGCCATGCTGTACTTGATCCTCATCCTGGTGCAGATCCCTCTTGTGGCTATGGCATGGGACATGGAGCTTTTGAGAGATGGTGGGAAGTCTTACTGTTAACTTGTCGGGATGCTGGAGCAGGTCCTGTCCTGGGTGATGTCAAGTCAGCTCCTCAGTTTTGAGGAATTTGTGTGCACATCTACAAATTATGTAGGTGCCCAGAGGGAAGCTTCACTGAAATACAGGTCACCGAGCCCAGCAGTCTTATTCAGACTTGCCTTGTTCATCTTTGTGCTCTAACCTTGGAGAGCTGCAGGTTGTCACATTTGTTCCCGTCTGACAAGTGAGATGGAGTTGCTCGCTCTGCCTGTGTACAAAGATGCTTGGACTCATCTTGGCTCTCCTGTGTTTAAATTTATAACCCTGAACTTGAGTACCTACTGTGAGGAGAGATTTAAATACCTGCAGTAGCCTGAATTCCTCTGTGGGTGAGCACCATAATCAAATTTAGATAAAGGGAAAGAGCATTTCAGAAAACCCAGGGGGAATAAAATCTGGTGATTTCTACAGGGGCAGGGTTCATGGAGGTAGGCAAAGAGTTTTCACTGCAGGACTTGTTTTGGTGTTTTATCCCTGCAATGAGCATGTCCTCCCTCTGGCAATCCCTGGTCCTGCCAGTGACATGTTGAGGGGAGAGCTTGTGACACAAGTGGGAGATGCACCAAAACACTTGCTCTCTTCCACTGAAACAGTCCAGCATTTCTATTAACGCAAATATATCCCCATTTTGAGTTACCTTTCTTGTCTGCACTCTTCTCCCTGTTGTATTAAGGAAAAAAACCCACCAACTGCTTTTTTGCTAATCTGATTATGATCAGGTCACAGCCATTCAAAAAACAAAACAACAAACAACCAAACAAAACAAATACTCTTTCTGAAATCTTCCCTTTGTGGCATGGTTCAGCTTTGATTTTGATGTTTTATTAGAGCAGCAGAGTTCACACTGCTGTAATCAGAGGCCAATTGCTACTTCAGTACAAAGCTTGATTCCCAAGAGTCTCATAACTTGCCTGTTCAACAAGTAAATAGCTGTTGTCCTGCAAAACTGAGGTATTGTCTTAAAAGTATTCATGCTTTCTCCTCCCTTTTCCTCTCTGTTCACCCCACCCCTTCCTACCACCAAGGCTTCCCCAACACTCTTGCTCAAATTCAAGCACACTTCAAGCAAGCAAGCAGCTGATGTTGGCAAAAGGAACGTACAAGAGGTCACCCTGGTCATGGGTCCTGCCTGCATCCCCACCACCCCCAGCTGGAGCCAGCTATGTCACACAAACTATCATAGGCAGAACAAAACTCTATCTTAAAATCAGAAAGGCAACTCTAACCCTTTCCAGCTCCTAGAAGGCTGTTCTAGTGACTCTTAGTTCCCAGTGAAACTTGCCGGCATATGTCAGTGTTCAGGGGTTTTTGCACTGTTCTTCATCTTACCTAGCTTTTCCCCTTCTTCAGTGTGGTTATCTTGCTATTATATTTCAATAAAGTTACTGTCTCTATCCTTACTCGTGCCTTGGTTAATGCTGGCAGGTTCTGTTTCCAGCTCAGGTAATGCCAGAAGTATAAAACAGGAGGAATGAAGCTCTTGTGCTCTGCCTCCTGGTGCTGTGGGAAGCTTTGCTTGGAGCAGCGTCTTTTCCTGCCTTTGGGAATAGGTGAGGGAACAAAGGGGAATACACACAGCTGGAAATGTTTCTGCTGTGTCTGTTCTGTAGAGCTGTCCCGCGCACATTTCGCTTGGTTTTAAAAGCATCAGTGGCATCTAAACAAGTGGAAAAACATTTCAAACTTGAACATTGCTCTAGGACTGAAGATGGGTCCTATCTTTTTGGGCCTCTTCCTGCTGTAAGAGCTGAAGGCTCCTCAAAGGATTGGAGAAGAACCTTCCAGTATGCTTTGACTGACTTTTCAGTGATGCTCCTCAATGCTCTGCATCATTCATGCTTCTAACACTCTGCAGCGTCAGAAATGGCACTAAACATTAAACAGAATCACTGGAGTGTGTATACAAGTTTGCCCTGGCTGCACACTTCACACCTGTAAGTTTGGTTAAATTAGATGCTTCAAAAAAGGAAAAGATTTCTTCTGCCAGTCTGCTTCAGAGTCAATTGAAATGTCTAGTAAGTCAAATAACTTTTTTAAAAATTATGCTTATTTCTGCTGGTGTCCCTGGGGCTGTATCTGTATGCAATACTGACTGACTACAGCAGTGCACTCTGGAGAATCTGCACTTTTTTGTCAATTTTCTATTCATTAGCTGCTGCTGCTAACACTTTCTTCACATCTTTGTCTTGAGTCACTACATTCTATTATTTGAAATAGGGATTGATTCTTGATGTGTTCTTGCAGCAATATCCAGTATCATTAGGCTTGAACTTAGCTACAAGTCATGGTCTGTGTTCCATTGCTAGCACTAATTGATGTCAGCGTTAATTTTGTGAATCCCTGACTACTTGGATGTGTTTGTATATATACAAATATAAAGAATGCCTGTCTAAAACATCATGTCACTGGTGTTTGTGGGAAGCGCTGGGATCTCCTGTGAAGCATCTTAATTAGTTTTGCCTTTCATGTTGACATCCTAAATTCTAGGCTTGAGTTATGTATCAGATTTTTTTCTCCCTTGTTTGTCAAAACAGAACAACTTCTTTAGAGCAGAACATAATGCAAATACTAATTAAAACTGACAAGTCAAATTGATGTCACCTATTTTTAAGTGGAAGAAAAAAACTGACTAAGAAAAATCTATTCTGCCCTTGTTGAAGTTGACTGAAACGTGATTAGTGAAATCTATGAGCACAGAATGAAGCTCTGTGTTCTGCTTTTGCTGTTTCTTGAGGCAGGATCAGCCATCCATGACTTGAGAGAGCAGAGCTGTTGCCCATGGGGGCAGGACAGCAATCCTAGCTCCCAGCTTGCTCTCAAAGCTGCTGTGCTGCACTTGCTGAGAGCTAGCTTGGTGCTCTCTACTGGCAGATGGGCTTTGGCCAGATGTGATCCCACAAGCCGCAGATCCCACAGATTGCAGATGTGAGTGTTGAGACTGGTACTTATCAGCCCTGTCTCTCCAAAGTGCTCTAGAGACTGCTGAGAATGAGCTCCTTGGTTTGAGGCTGGCAGTTTGTGCTGTGCAGGAGGGTGGCCCATGCCAGCACAGGCAGAGTGGTGAAAGCAGCCTCGTTCAGCTGCTGTTTGGCAGTGGGAAAGGACAGGTACTGCCCACAGAGAAGTGGCTGTTGTCACAGCTGACAGGAGCGTGGGAGCCCTCTTTGTGTAGCAGGGAGTTTGGATGGCTGATAATTACTTCTTTCCCTCCCTCCCTGGGAGGCACAAGGTGTTACAGGCACCTAATTATCATGAAAACCTAAGGAGTTTTTTGGTTTAGAGCTGGTTTTCTTCCAACACCGAGCACTGCATCATTTCCAATGCATCCTGGTGGTGTGCTGACAGTGCTCTGCTGCAGAATAGCCCAATAAGAAGTAAATACTCACACTTACTTGGTGAGGTGCATTTTCTTGATGGTGAGACAGGTAGATGCTAAGAACAGACATATTTCCTATGTGGATAGACATCTCGTGTTCCGTGCAACCCTAGTATGCATAAACTTTTATAAAAATGGAGATATATTAGGTATATTCTGATCATGTCTTAAAAGAACACTTGTGGTATGATGATCAGTGCCTTGCATTTCCCTTCAGTCTGTGTGCATCTGCTAATGATAGCTGCTATTTATATGGGGCTTTTTTCCCATGTCTTGTGAAGATTCTCCTACTGCTCTCCAAAAGCCTGATGTTCTTTCTCATGGCCTTACTCTTTTAACCACCCCTGGGACTCATCACTCTGCTAGTGCAGCTTCAGTGCTCAGCATGTTGCTGAGTGCTGGAGCCATCCTTAGGTCAGTGGGGTTTTTTCTTATTCTACTCCCATCCCTGTTTGCTTGGGAAGTAAAGGCTACTAGGAAAGAAAGCCATTGCCTTTCATTTCCTCCAAATCAAATCCTGTTTTTCCACTGGCATGATGGAGTATTACCCAAGAAATACCCATTTTTCATGTTTGGCTTTTTTTATGGGTTAAAAAAAAATGCCACCCTTCTTTCCTCCTGAACTCTTGTAGCTTATTGTGCTGGTTGAAATGGGTTGACTGTCCATAGCTTGAGTATGAATTTCAGACAAATACCTGAGTATCTTTTTAACTAGAATTCATACTTCTTGTCAAACTTTTAGGCTAAAACTCTGGTAAACAAGACTTCCAGAGGTGCACTTGCTGAAGGCTGGCCTGGTGGTATCAGCTGGCACATGGGCTTTGGCCAACAAAACACTTGAGAGAGGATCCGTGACTCTCCAGGGAAGCAGACTGGTGTAATCCATCTCCACGGATGGCACTCAGAGGGCAACAAGGAGGCAACTTGCTGAAGGCAAATAATGGCTTCCATTTATTTTGATGTCTGGGCTTCTGTGGGGTGAATGGACTATCTGTGTAATTCAGATGAGGAATGAAGGCCAGATGCAGGGCTGGGCTGGTGCCAGTTGCAGTTTCTAGAGTTTAGGTCTGGAACATGAAATGAGCTGCAGTGAGGCATGTGGAAAATCAAATGTCCCAAAAGGCAAAGTGGTGATCAGTAACCTGAGTAAAGTGAGACCACAGGAGATATTTGGGACACTGTGATCTGCAATCCTCTCTCTGTATAAGGCAACCACCCACTCTGGAGCTGCAGGAGAAGCTCTCTGCCTGGGACATGAGGCCTGTCTGGTTGTGCAGCAGGCACCTCTGCTGCCACCCAGCTCAGATCTAGCAGTCACTGCTGTTCCCACCACCTCAGCCACCTGAGCAGGACACTGTCAGGGCTGTGAAAAAGCAGATGTGAAGTACCTGATGTCAGCCAGCATGAATCCACATCTTGCCTCTTGAGATGCAGCAGTGAAATTCAGGAAGAGGTGGGTAGGTGTTTAATGACACGTGGCACATGGCCATGATGCTGTGACTGAGCTTCATGGGGTAAGATATGGTGGTAAGAGGCCCTGGGGAGCAGGAGGAAGAGCAAATGGCTCTAAGATCTGGAACTCAGATCTAAGATCTGAAATCGATGGCTCTGTAAGGACTTTCCCAATGGTTTGTGTTCATTACAGACAAACTGCCCCAGCAGCAGCAGGAGAATGGAATGTTGAATACAAAGCTAAGGAGAAAAAAACATCTGCTGCAAATGTAGTCCTTGTGACCCTTAGGGAGCCGATTTTCTCCTAAGTGAAGCCCCATGTGACTTGGACCCATGTCCAGGGAATCACTGTAGTACAAGTGTACCAGACTTTATGCCACTGATCACCAAAGGACTGGTGACATCAGCTGCGATAACAGGTAAAGACCTAATCCTCGTTTACTGGAATAAGGTGACAGTACAGCCAGGCTTCTTTACATTTTTGAAATAGGTGAGCACAGAGATGAGGGAGTTGTCTGGGCACTTCCAATTTCCCATCCATACTTTCCATTTCAGCAATGGGAAATAAAAGCTTTTCATTGTTTGATAGCAGTTAGGAGTGTGACATGAGCCTGTGTTACTCCAACAATTAATATCACATTATAACCAACAGGCAAGAAACCTGTTTTAAGTAGGACTGAAATCTCAGGTGAAAGTTACTGTGACAAAAACTTTATCCTTTCAGCACCGTCTGGATTCCCACATATGACACAGGGCTGCACTCTCTTGCCGGGGCAAGCGAGTGATGAGTGGAGCTGTTGGCAAGGACAGCTGTAGGATTGATGGAGGGACACGCTGCTGTGTCAGAGGCAGGGCAGGCTGGGCTCTAGCTGCTTTCCCTACAACCTGTGTGTCCCTTCTCCTGCCTCCAGCCCAACCACCACCTATGGGGAGCTGCAGGCTTTTGCACCACAAACACGTAATGGGAAGCCTGGATGTTACTGCAGCAGTGGCTTGGCTGCTGCAGATTGCTGTGAGACCGCAGCTCTCCCCAAGGCTATGGCATTTTCTGGAGAATAACTGTGTAAATCACTTGGCAGGGAAAGGGGAGGTCTAGTGCAAAGAGGGCAGAGCTTTGGCTGCCACGGCCCAGGTGCCTTTAGCTCCCCAAGTGCTGGACCTAGTGCCTGTTTTATCCCGACACAATTTTTTTTTCCCAGTCTCTTAGCCCATCGTGGTAGTGCAATCCAGCTGACAAGTCACACTGGGATGCAGATAGATATGTCTGAAGCTGCAGTTACTGAGTGCTTTATTCTGAATGAGTCCTGGCAAGCAGCCCATGTGCTGTAACGTGGCCAGCTAACAGCATGCTCAGTGTGTGTGAGCTGGCTACTTTAAGCCTCAGCAAAAGCAACTGGAAGATGTTCCTAAGACACACATAGGAGAAACTGTCCTTTTCCCATGGAATTGCAGCTAAGAGCATTATTCTTTGGCTCAGTTTCCTAAAATATGAATTCTGAAATGTTGTCACTGCTATCTCAAGATCATCTGAGAGCTCAGCCCCACCTATTGTCAGCCCTCCGTTTTTGCCGAAGTAGTACCAGCACCTTGGTGAAGATTTTGGTTCGTGACTGGGTGAAGCAGGGAATCCAGTTACCGGATGCAGAAAAGAACTGTTCCAACATCTGTCCAGCATGCCAGTCACACAAAGCAGATGGAAATCACATAGCTTATTTAACTGCGCTGGGTAAAGTGCAGTTAAACTGCCAAAATATATGCCTGGCTTTGCACTTCATGCAATTTTTCAAGGTTAATATTTCTGCTGCTGTTGTATTTGATTACCAGAGGTAGTGAAGCAAGGATTGTCAAAGATTATTAAAACAGAAAATGCTGCAGGTTTAGATAATTTGCCAGTAATACTGGAGATATGAGACTACTGAAATGCTGCTGTTTCAAATCATGGTTTCATAACCAGCTTTGCCTGTGTAGCCCTGCTAGTCGCCAAGATACTAAAAATTTTGTACAGTGATGTCTTCTTAGAGGTGGGGGGAGTGTATTTACACTGTGGGTTGGATGCTGTTATTTTCTAACTACTGTTCAGTTACAAATTTTCCGATTATCTCTTAACACTGATTGTGGCTTTTCTTGCTCTCTGGTGTTTCACCTGGCAGTTCTTTCCTTAACAGCTCAAGTAATGTTCAGAGTAGAGTATTGTTAATAATGACACCAAGGATATGTCTTTCTGAAGGCAAATATTGAAAATTCAAGACTAGAAGACCCAAGTAGAGACCAGCAATATTTGAACATAAACTCTGGCATCAGTTTAGATTATGGCTTTATTGCTGATAATCTCTCAGCATTGTCAAATGAGGAGTCGCTGAGTTTTTCTTTTACACAAGATGAAGTAAGGGACAGAATTGTCTGGAAATGGAAAGCTTAAATCTTTAACACTGGTTCATACATCGTATTTTGAAATGAGAGGCATTTAATATCTTATTTTTTGCTCATGTGTACAAGTGCTACACAGGTGAAATCCAACTTTTGTCTGCTAAACTGAGAAAGCTTCTTTAGCAACCAGTGTTAGCAGCTGCTGAAGCCCTCAGTGAACTACAGCAGAAGCTGTTGTAGTCTGAGAAACAGTACCTTGGAGCTGCTCAGCACCTGGGAGCTCCTTCCATGTGGTTCTCGGGCCAGCTCAGAAATCCTAATGACTTGACCTCAGTATGGTTTTTAAAGACTTCTGGATCAGGATCAAGGGTGGGAGCTGTTTTGCCCTCAAAATGCCTGAATTACGTCAATGACTTGGATTTAGTTGAAAACTTAGGAAGGAAATAGAGCAGTAGTAAGGGGGAAGGCAGCTGAAAAATAAAGATATGGCTCAGGGTCAGTGAAATGTAGAAATAATCAACATAATATTTTTTGAGATTACTACTAATGCTAGAAAGCTGTGTCTAAATGAAGACTACACTGACCCATGATACTTAACCCCTGAATCACTCAGTAAATCAGGACAGTGTGTTTGCTGACGTGCTGCACAGCTAGGTCAGGGATACATGACTTAGAAGGGGTGGCTTAAAGGCTGCCTCATGCTCATGTTGGGCTCAGCAGAGAAGGATCATGCCCTAGTGATTCAAAAATGAGGGTAATGTAAATCAACAGTCACATATTTTGTTGTTCTATTGTTTGGGGTTTTTTCCCCTTGGTTCTTCTATGAGGAATTTAAACATCAGGAAGTGGCTTGGTTTCTCTTAAGGAAATTCCCAGCACAGACAGACATTTCTATTGCAGGGGACATAATGAGAGTTACATCATTTCAGCCAGCTCTGCATTTGAATGTCACAAACATGCAGAACCTTTCTTCACTGCCTGGAACTTGCAGGATCTCTCTCTGCAGAGCACACATGACCTGTGCCTCAGAGAGGGTTTGTACAGACTAAACTCTTCTAAAACAATAAAAGGAGCAGAACTTGTGATGTGAATGCCTTGTAGTATGCATCCACTGCATGTTTGCATTTAAGGGTCAGACTTGGAAGGAATTGCTTGACTGGATTAATGAGGCTAAAATAATCTTTTAGTCACAGTTCAAAACTCTGGACAAACTTTCTTCAAATTAATTCTCTGTAGCTTCTCCACCACAAGGAGTTGGGAGCTCAGAGTGGCCTGGTCTGCCAGTCTGTTCCTTAAAAATTATTGAAGACCTGCAGCCAAACCCTTGATTCAATTTCCTCCCATTTGGCTCTACTGGTTCCATCCCTGGGCTCAACCAGGGACCAGCAGTGATGGAGATGGAGATTAGCGGTGATCAATCTAATTTACTGGTTGGTACATTTCCAGTGAACTCAAATGGACTATAGTTAATCTAGTTTTCAACTATGCTTGTGTTGTGAGCGCAAGTTAAAATTTGCTTTATATCCCTCTTACCAGATGGCCTTACAGCTAAAAGTATCAGAGTGGGAGGGAGGAGATCTGGCATTAGTTTGTAGCTTTTCTACAGCTTTTCTATCTCATCCTGGCATGACTCTGTGAGGAATTCTCCCCAACACAGTGACTTAAGAGCTTTTTTTTTCTTTCTTTCTTTCTTTCTTTTTCACATTTTTTTGAATAAAAGGAGCACACACAGTTACCACAGCTTGGCTTGCATGAAGTCATAGAGTCACAGAAGGGCTTGGCTTGGAAAGGACCTTAAAGATCATCTTGTTCCAACCCTCCTGCTGTGGACAAGGATGCCTTGCCCTAGACCAGGTTGCTCAAAGCCTCCTCCAAGCTCACCTGGAACACTTTCAGGAATGGGGCATCCACAACTTCTCTGGACAACCTGTGCCAGGGCCTCAGCACCCTCACAGGGAAGAATTTCTTCCTAATATCTAATCTGAGACTGCCCTCTGTCAGTTTGAAGTCATTTTCCCCTGTACTGTCACTCCCTGCTCATGTCCAAAGTCCCTCTCCAGCTCTCTTGTAGCCCCTTTAGGCACTGGAAGTTGCTCTAAGGTGACCCTGGAGCCTTCTCTTCTAAGATGTGTGGCACCACTCCATGTGTGCAGCACAGGGGGTCCCTCTAGTTGTAAGGGGGAGTTTGCACTTTCTTTTGTGTTTGATTCTGCATCAGGTAAGTTTTCTCGTGGTGCTAGTAGGTCATATTTTTTATTATTTTATTATTATTCCTATTTTTTTTCTTATTACCTATATTTTCAGATAAACCTAGAATTAACCTAGATCATCTCTGATGATCAGGATTCTTGTGCCTCACTGACTGTGTAACAGACCACACAAAACTGATTAAAATGCAAATAGCAATAAAGGTTGTACAGGTGAGGAAATGCTGGTGTGTGTCACTAGTAAAGGTGGACATATGAAGATTTTCTTGCCCTTCTTTTTTCTCTGCTGCTATTTACTTTCTGTATTTCAAAAGGCAAACCACCAGAAATGAGGTACTGAAAGGATGTTTCACTTAATTTTTTTTCCCCCCAAGCTTTCCTATGGATGTCCAGATTAAGTCTCTACGATGTGTAAATTACATTTATAAAAAATTCTTCCCTGACGAAATGAGGCTAATTCAGACTCTTTGAGTTTTAGGACTCATTTGAATGCATAAACCCAGGTGTGTTCATTATTTTTTAAGAACTCCTTTTAATCTTCAGAAGGAAGTATGTTCAGTAATTTTTGTTTGATGCAAAAATATTCCTACTTCTCCTTCATTAGAGCTTATCCTTGCCATTTGCAAAATTCCAGGGCTGTAAACGCCTCTCTCACTTGAACACATAATTTGTGGAATAAATGAAAGGGCAGAGAGGGGAGAGGAGCATCCCGGGGTTGGTGGGCACACGCAGGCTTGAGGTGCAGTGTGGTACAACACCCCCCACAGGGTGCAGGTGAGCCCAGGGAATGGCAAAAGTGAGGAAAACAGCAAAACTGAAAATAGGTAAGATAGCAGGAGACTGTCCAGACAGCTTCTGTGCGTGTTTGGTGGCTTGGGCTGCAAGTCCCTTCCCTTTGTAGGTGCTGGGATGTTCAGGTTGCCCAGAGAGGTGGCGGATGCCCCATCCCTATAAACATTCAAAGGCTGGGTTGGACAAGGCTCTGAGCAACCTGATCCAGTTGAAGATATTCCTGCTCATGGCAGTGAGATTGGACCAGATGACCTTTAAAGATCCCTTTCAGTCCAAACCATTCTGTGATTCTGTGGTGCTGAGTTAGCTCAGTGGAGGGAGGACTAAACCCTGGAGACTCCAGTAAAGTCACCTCCAAAGCCAGTTCTTCCGGAGGCCTTGCAAAACTTGGCCTTTGTGTCTGGCTTTCCAAAACTGCCAGATGGGAATGAGCACCATGAGGGGCTCTTCATTCCCTTTGTTTAGCAAGCCCCTGTCAAGGGCTGGGATGAGTAAACCACTCCCATGCATTTGTAAAGGTGTAAAAACGACGTGGGGCTTGGCTCCATCTGGTAGCAGACGCCTGCATGTGTATAAGTACTGTGGAAAGAATAATCTCCTTCTAATGCTGAAAATGGAACTCTGTTGGAAGGAAAAGTTGTCATGGAAGTTACTCTTCCTCACTGCAGCCTCACTCATTCCTCTGCTGCGTGACTGAAGCAGTGAGTCATGCAGCTCCCCGTGCAGTTTAAGCAGGAGAGCCTATGTGATGACATCTGATTGTTGTTTTGTTAAAACTTTTTTCTCCTGCTGGTTTTCAGCAAGCAAAACGAAGGGTTTGTTTTGATGTGGGGAAGATGTATCAAGCATGGGGGTGGGGGGAGTGGGCTTGTTTGCCCTCTAACATTTCTCACTGTACAGAAAATACTGTCTTTTCCTTGGAGATGCTTCATGTCATCCTGGGTTTTTTCTAAGAATCACTTGAGATCCACAGAACAACTGGCTTCAGCAGTTTCTGTGTGGAAGGAAGTTCCATCACGCAGGAGAAATTTGAATTTATGAGCTTCTTTTGGAGCCTGGTTATACTCAGGACCAACTGTGCTTAGTCCAGTAGCGATGCATGAATTGTTGTGTTGTGCAAGTCAGTGAAAATCCTTATTCTGTCATACAGCAAGGCACGTAAAAATGAGAAACGACAAAAGATTCGATCTTGGTGTCTCTTATTCGTAGAATCATAGAATAGGCAAAGTTGAAAATGACCTCTAAGGTCACCAAGTCCAACCATTAACCCAGTGCTGCTGTGTTCCCCACTAAATCATGTTCTCAAGTGCCATTTTCCAAACTAACTGCTTGCATGAACAAAAAAACCCCAAACCCACAGCTTTTGTTGCTGGAGTATTGTATAATACCCAACTACAATTCGTATTAAGTAGTTTATTGCAATTTAAGGTAGATCTTGTGGTAGACTCTTGGTGTAAAGCAGGCCTGGTGTGCTTTAGCTTCAGATGAAGCTGCAGAAGCCAATGTTCAAGGCCTTCCAGCCCTGTGTTTCAGGGCAGGGGGTTTCCAGCCGCTGGGCCGGGGACAGAGGCTGCAGAGTGGGATGTCCTCAAGGAGGAGCTGGCACAAGCTCTCTGTGCAGGGGTGTGGGGGACCAGCCTTGCCTGCCCATCTTTTCCAGGTTGCAGGATGTATGTGTAGGAAAGCCTCCATTTTTCCTCCAGGCTCTGATGAGGTCCTGTGGAGGATGGCCACACTTCCAGGCACGGCTGTTGTGCTCATCCCAGGGCATCCTCCTGGGCAAAGTGGATGAAGGCTTCAGTACGGCCCACCGTCCATTCCTGACATTCTATTACCTTTCTCAAAGTAACAGTTCAAAGATTTGGTAATGGCCCTGGGTGTGCACATGGATTTTCCTGTAGCTCGCCTGGATGACACTTTGCTTTCAGGTGTTTTGTACATTTTACCTTGTTCTTAATAGTCACCTTATGTAATCCATGAGTTATAAAGAAATACATAATACATTAATTATTCTGCTGTTTTGGGGGTTCAGAGCCAGGTAATGAAAAAGCTGAGAATCATGCAACCATAAATTCTCTTAATCCATGATCAGTATTATTTTAAATATTTAAAAATAAAACTCCACCATATCTTTCATCTTAACTGTATCTCATATGTCATGATTTGGTGCTCGTGTCTTCCTTCTCAGTAGCAAGTCATTACACTTTATTGTTTAGGTTAGAAGGGAGTAATAAAATAAAATCTCTTTTTTCATAAATAACTCGATTGTATCATAAGACTATCAGCCCCGACTTGTTTTATGGCTAACCTTACTGAAAGTCAGTGTTTCAAATGGTGGCATGAATTACAGCAGCACCAGAAAAAAAATATGTTCTGAGGATAGCAAAAAATGATGGCATGTAAAATGTTTCTTGGAATTAATTTATTGACATTGTGTCATCTTTCAATAAAATGAAAATCATACATCTAATATAAAAATAATTAGGCAAGGCATGCAAATGATTATGAAATCCAAATCTTGTGTGTTGATATTGATATATGGTTGGAAGGGTCTGGAAAGTTTAACAAAGAGAGTTTATAGTGATGAACTTTAAAGTCTGAACCTTTGCTGAGATTTCCCTTGTGAATTGTATCTGAATGAGAATTTACCACCTGAAAGAGATTTTTCACCTGAAAAATCACTTACATGTAACCTTTAGGGCATTCTCTATGCTGAAAAGGCTTCTTCCAGACTTCTGTTTCTGCATGCAAACTTTTTGAACTTTTTGATTCATGGAAATGGTATCAGTAACTCCAGCATCCCCTTTTTTCCCCTTTGAACCTCTCTCTCCCACTCAGTGCCCACCACCCTGGGAAGGGGTTGTGTCCCTGGATGAGCTGTGGTGCTTTCTGGGCTTCTCCCAAGGTCACAGTGAAAGCTAGACTTGGGGATCTGAACCTGACCCCGGTTTCTCCCCACAGATTTAGTATCTCCAGCCTTCAGCTTGGAGACCTGGCTGCCCTTGGAGGGATTTCTCCACGACACAGCACCTGTGTCTGGATGGGCTCTGCACCCTGCACAGTCACCTGCTCTCCCCGGGGAGCACGAGCCCTTCAGGTTATGGCAAATGCTTCATGTGAACTCAGATGTTTTCCCGCCTGTCTCTCCTCAGGGTCTGCAAATTACCTTCCTCTGATGGATTCCAACATGTTGTACCACATCCAGGCTGACATTTTGATTATGTATTATTCACACTGTCGAAGAAATTAACAATTGGAGCAGTTAAAGCTTTTCAGGATATTTTTCCCCAAATAACAATTTTGTATTTTGAGTGCCAGCCAGATTCTCCATATGGCTAAAATGTACTAGAACAGAAAGACAATTAGCATGGCTTAATAAACTTCATGCATGGTTCACTACTGCAATATCAGAAAGAAAACAAATATAGCCACTAGTTCTCCTTGGAATAACTCTGTTAAATTACTGTGGTTTGAAATGAGCTCTTTTATGGCTTATGGCTGATATAATTTGCATTGTGATAGGTAAAGCAGCATTCTGTATGTTTAATGCCTTTGGATTTGACACAGGCCTGCTTGGGTCTTGCATAAATCTTCTCCTCAGTGGGAGGGGAAGGCAATAAATTGAGTTTTGGTATGGATCAGAAAGCAATGGATTTGGGGGATGCTGGGCCTCTTTTCCAAACTCTACGATGCAGCACAACTTTTGTGATAGATTTTTAGCCTGTTTTTAGTCTTTGTCTATTTCCTTTTCTTGGTTAAATGTTCTATTTTGAAAGCCAGACCTAGCTGGCCACACAGTCTGACTTTCCTCTGTGTTTCACCAAATGGTGCAGTGCCCATAGTTACATCTGTGCTGGGGCATTTGGTCTGTCAGCAGAGGATCCTGCTGAGCACACTGCTAATTGCCCCTGGCTCTGCATCTGAGTCTGGTGTGTGTGGCACTGGGGAAAAAAGGTAATCCCCATGTGTCTGAACTGTGTGACTTTAATGAACTTTGCACAGAGGAGTCTGGCACTCAAATGCTCATGAGAGCTTGTGTTTGGGTTTTAGGCATGCATGATTTAGAGAGCTTTGTGTGTATATGAGATTTGCAGGGCTCAGGGTGTTCTGCTGTATATTATGGCCATGAAATTACTGTGAGATTCAGGGATAAACTGTGCTCTTGGGACATCACTGACCCCATGGACACGGCCTGCCCATGGCGACAGTGCTCAGATCATGCTCTGGTAGGAAAACCTGCTCTGCCCACTACAGCTGACTCCTTGGATGATGCTGAGTGTGGGCTACACACAAGGAGCTTCTAGTGGTGAGTCCCACAACAGAACTGCTGCTGCTGCTGGGTCTTGTGCTCCCAAACCACTGTTCAGCATCTGGCACTGGGGGAGGATGAGCTTGGGCTTTTTTCACCTCAAAGAATGGCAGATATCTCCTCGCTACTGATGCAATCTGTCTTGTATGTTTTCATGAGTGACAGTACCTATGAAAAATGTTTATTTACAGGCCACTGGTTTGGAGGCACTTGATGTTTTAATTAACTTTGAGGGATTATGGTCAGAACAGTTCACACAGCTATTCCCCAGTCTGATCTGAACCTCTCTGGATTCAGAGCACATCCACCCTAATGCACTGGAACACATGAGTGAGCTGGGATTACCGATGTGCGTAGGATGAATGTTTCTATTACCCCATCATCGTTATCATCACCATTTTACTCCTTGGTAGCGAAGTGACAGTGTGGCCGTAATTAGTATTGATTGTGCAGGATGGCAGGAGTAATCGGGAAGGTGTTGCAGGAGAGGGGCAGGCTGCGGCTCCCTTACATTGCTGCTGCTGGCAGTCTGTGAGTGCAGTGCTATTTGCATTTGTATATTAAAAAAAAAAAGGAGGAAAATGGTGCTAGAAAGCAATCTTCCCTGGGAACACGTTTTCCTAGCACTCTGGGCTTAGGAGTTCACAGTTCAGCTCTGGCAGGATGTGAGTCTCTGGGCTGCCACCCACGCCATGGGCTTGGGAGTATTTCTCTGCTGATTTCTGTTCTACAAAGGAAAATACTGCAGGTAGGAAAATATCTCAGTCAATACAGTAAGTATGTAAGGTTTCTTACCTCACCACGGTGAAGCCTCTCCCAGGCTGGTTTTCTTGGGCAGGAGTTCTGCACCATTTCCATGCTGTGCCTGCTCAAATCCCTTACCCCGTGAGATGTCTGGTAGCTTTTCCCTACAACACTTGCATCCTGCTGTTTCATGATGCCTTTGGTAGATTAACTCCTACCGCCGGTATTCATTAAGAGAAGTAACAATAGCAAAATATTTTCTTTTCCTGCTGTAGCAAGCTGGCACCCCAGGTCTGCAAAGTCTGTGCTTAACTGCTCGCCCCTTTGCAGCTGACACCACGCTCTTGAAAATACTGCTTTGGCACCAAAAATGGCGTGTTTGCCCCAAGGACAAACCTGTAGAGAGAGTCCAGAGCTCTCAAGCTCTGTCTCTAGGCCTCAGCCTCAATGAGTCATTTAGAGATGTCTGGCTTCACGCAAAAGCAAAGAGCAAGCAGAGCTGTGGGGAGGAGACGCCCAGCCAGTAAAGCTTGTAGAGGTCCTTGTGATAATGCTGGGCTGCAATCTGCCTTCGCTGCCTTGGTACTGCCCAGCAGGAGCTGCGGGATGGAATCAGAGCTGGTACAAACCAGAGCGAAGCGTGGCCGAGTGTGTGTCGGCTGCCTCTGCGAGCCACAAACCTGCTCGATTGAGAGCAGCCAAGATGAATGGCATGTCTGAACACAGAATATAAATAATTGTATGGCAAGCTTAGTGCTCCCATGCCAGTGTGTATAAATATTCATATTATTCCATGAATCTGTCATTATGTGTAAGTGCTTCATCTTTCCAACTTTACTCCTGCCAAAAGTTCTCACTCATGGAAACACTCTCACTGGAGGCAATCAGATGATTGATGTGAGTAAAGGGCTGGGGGAGCTCTTCTAACAGCCTGATTTACTGCAGAATTTCATTCCTAATTTCTGCACACTGGGAAACAAAACCCAAACACAAACTCAGCTGTTTTTGAGAGACTTTCTCACTGTAGGGCTCTTACTTCGTGAGGACTGAATGAAACCACAGAGCTTTTCCCCAGTCACTAATCGTCTGCATCCGCTTATTATTATCAGCGATGCTGGTGAGGTAATTGTAGGGGGCTGAATCGTCTCCTGAGCTACTGCTTTCCATAGTCTCAGCCAGGCTTCTGGCACGGCTCATAGCCCACAGGAGTGGCTCCCATGTTATGGGTTGTTATAGTTGTTAGTGCAGGGCAAAATAGCTGGAAGTGATGAAAGAGCAGAGCGTGCTCTGAACTCTGATATCTCAGGAGCATTTATATGATCGAGAATCAAAAAGCTTCTGTCACTGAAGTTCTAGTGTGGCTGTACGGGACCCAGTCAGTCCCTTGCAGGTAGATCCGAGCACGTGAGGGGGAAAGCTGAGATTTTGGGCAGAAAAATCAACCACCATCTCGGGACTGCCCTTGAGGCCAGCCGAGCTGGGGAAGCCTGAAGCAGCTGCAGCCTGCACAGCGCTCCTGATACAGTCTAGGACTGCCATTCCACAGAGCCAGGAGTTTATGCCATGCACTGATCACATCCAGCCCCGTTTGCGTCAGGAGCTGGCCAGGAGTGTGTGATGGTGCTTGGGACTGCCAGCTCGGGCTCCTGCCTTATCTCCCTGATATCAGCCTGTCTGGGGCCTCCTCTTTTGGCACTGCTGGAGCAGCTACAGCTCCTGTTCTTGTCTTGGCTCCCATGGTCACTGATGGGATGTTGGTGTTTAGGAGCTGCCTTGGCTCCTTCCTCTGGAAGGAATAATTGCAATGTCTGTATTTTGTGCTTGGTGCCCTTGCCCTTTGTATACAAGTTATTTGTGGCCAGCCAGCTTTTTCTTCTCTTTCAGCCCTGCTAGGTAGAAATACAGGTCACTCTGGGCACATCCTGTACTAAGTTCCTAATGCTCCCTGCATTAAACTCCGTGGTGTTACCCACCACAGCAGGTTCAGAGCCCTAATGCTCACAGCAAGCCGGGGAAAATGAACAACAAAAAGTGATACCCGTTCCAACAAAACTATCATCTCCATAATATGACTTTATACAGAAAGATGAATATTACTGAAGTTAATTTTTGGAGTGCTGGTTCCTACTTTAATTGATCAGCCATGGATGGTAGCTAATGAGGTGGTTCACGTTGTTTTTAACAAGAGGAAGATAATTAAACATGACAAGCTCAAGTTTCCCTCAGGGTGGCCTATTAGACTCCCACCATACAAAAAATGGAATGATACAAAACTCTTCCTCCTGCCCCCTCCCACCACCCCAAGATTTCTTTTGAGTTGTGTTTAGCAGTGCTGAAATATGGCAAGTTGGGTCAGCCCTTGCTTGAGCTGCAAGAGCTCTCAGACTCTTAGGAGGCTGTGGAAGAAAGTAAGTGCTTGTCTGAAAGCTGTTTGGAGGAAGCTGAACCTCCTACCTGTGCTCCTAGGGAAAAGCTGAGGCCTTTTCAGTGCTGCAGGAGAGAAAAGTCCTGGGGCATCCGTCATCCATCCCACTGGTTGTGGTGGGACTGTTGTGTCCCTGCTCTGTAACAAGGTGGTTGTATTTTTGTCTTTCTGTGGGTCCCCAGAAATATTTTTTGATCTTAATAACCCTTTTCTGGATGTGCTCAACAAAGTCCTGGCCCATCTTTCTGGGATGTGGAGGAGAAACTACACAGTGCAATCAGTCTTCTCTTTGTAGGGCCTGAACCCAATCAAGGGAGCCCCTTATGGCTGGGACTGTCAGGCCAGGCTACAGGGTGACCCCTCTGGGACCTACAGGCAGGACATGACCTGGCCAGGGCACCAGGCTGGCAGCCCTTCTTGCAGGACATGTTCCATGCCTAGGAGAGAGCAGAGAGGGTGGTAAATGCAGCCTAGGGGAGACACAACCAAGCTTACAGTGCAGGTGAGAGAGCCAGCTCCTGGTGTCCCCTCCTTGCACCCAGCCTGACCAGGTGGGGAGTCCAGAGGGAGAGCACAAGTGTACTTAAAAAATTTCCACATTTATGTACCCAGCAGATTGTAATAGCTGTAATGCTTAAATATGCATTCACTCAAACTGTGTGTGAAATGTCATCTTTACTGCCTACTGGGCAAGCAGGGCAGACAGTGCTCATGCTGCAGCTCTATTTTTTTGTGCATTTTGTTCTTTTGGAAAACAACCAAATGTGCTGGACTGCAAGGTGGGGCTATTTGCTTGCAAAATACCTTTTTGCTATCAAAACTGATTTCAATATTGAACACAGTTGCCCACCACTATTGAAAAGTTTGTTTTGTATTTCCATATTCCTCTACACATACTCTTCTTTGACAAGAACTTTGAAATAGCAGAGGTGGATGGTGCCTACAGCCCCTGCTTAGTTTGGAGCCCAGCAAAGGTTTGCATATTCCAGCAAGTGGCTTCTCTTTGTGGCTGACATACAGAGGCTGTGGTGGATGCTGTCCCCCAGATCCATCCACACCTAGCGAGGAGGCAAGGACCAGACCTTTTGTTCTTTTGCAGAGGATTGTTGCCTCCTGTTGGCAGCAGTGCTTGAGTAGACATCTGCCTGCCAACCTGGGCATGGCATTTTGAACAGAACTTGGTCCAGCCATATTCCAAATGATGGCATGGGAGCATGAGCAGGTGCTACTGCCCATCAGCTGAGGCGCAGCTCTGACTGTCTGTGTGCTCCTGACTGACCACAAATACCATCTTTGCTGAGTTTGTGTAAACCTTGAGCTGCAGCAGAGACACTGGAATAAATACAGGCTGATACTAGAGAGAGAAGGGATCAGCACTTTCCCATATGGCTTTCATGGTCACATGCCTCATCTGTACCATTTCTACGCCTTCTCATGCTTGAATATCGGTGTTGAGTGTAGAAGAGTGTGGATCAAAATGAACACAAATGCTGGTGCCAATTAAAACTCCCATTGGAGATAAAGGGTGTTGGCAATTGTCCCAAAAGTATCCTTTTCTCTGTTTTCATGGTTGTGTAGGGCTGCTAATTTCCCCGTGATGAGTCACTGAAAGAATTTATAGAGGTAAGAGGGATTTCATGCTCTAAGTATAGCCTCAAGTCAGCCCACAAGGAGCAGCCTCAGGAGCTGGCTGCTGAGCTAGTAAATACAACTCAGTGCTGCTCCCAGCTCCTCCTGACTGATGGGGTTTGAAGGGAGGGAATGGGGAGTTAGAGCAGGAAAAGAGTCAGCATGTGTAGGTTGGGGCCACAAGACCTGAGATCACAACACAGTGAGATAAATCACAAGTGCAGATGAATATGGGCAACAATGGGAGACCTTTTTTCATAGCCTGTTCCCAGCTCCTCCTTCAAGCAATAGTTAGACTCCAGCTGGCCCCAACTTTCTTGGCAGTAGCTGTTACCTTCTGTAGTTTAGTCTGAAGAAAGGAATAAGGTGATTCCTTACCAGTTAACTCAGTACCTGCTTGGACCTTGGTTTTGGCAATCCAAAACTTTTCCCAAGTGTTTTATTCACAATGATTTCATTGCAGCCGCTTGCTCACATCCCCCACATCGGGATGGGGGAGAGAATTTGGAAGGGTAAAAGTGAGGAAACTCCTGGGTTGGGATAAAAGCAGTTTAACAGGCAAAGCAGACCAAGGAATTAATTCCCCACTTCCCAGGGCAGGCAGGTGCTCAGCCATCCCCAGCACAGCAGGGCTCCATCACCTGTGATGGTGACTTGGGAAGACAAACACCATCACTCCAAATGTCCCCTCCTCCCTCCTCCTCCCCAGCTTTATATGCTGAGCATGGTGCCCTGGGGTTTGGGATATCCCCTGGGTCAGCTGGGGTCAGCTGTCCTGGCTGTGTCCCCTGCCAGCTCCTTGTGCACCCCCAGCCTCTTGCTGGCGGGGTGGGTGAGGGCCAGGAAAGGCCTTGGCTCTGGGTAAGAGCTTCTCAGTGACAACAAAAACAGCCCTGAATTATCAACACTGTTTTCAGCACAAATCCAAACCCCAGCCCCATACCAGCTACCATGAACATAACAAACTACCCCAGCCCAAACCAGCACACCAAGACTACAGGTGATCTTAACACTTTTATTGCATTAGCTTTAATGGACTTTTCAAAGTTACCTTGAACTTAGTGCAGGAAAAAAATTGGCTGCTTGCTTTATACTATCTGAAATCCATATGATGACTTCAACCAATTTAGAAATCGTTTAGGCAGAACTGGCTGTAAAATAAGCTAGAAATATTTCTGAGTTTAGGCAGACCCTAAAAGTCAATTTATAGGAGCATTTCTCAAAGCAGAAATTATCTACTCGGGAACAACCCGAAAAAATGCACAAAACTTTCTTGCCAATAGGAAAAAATGAAACTGTACATTAAAATAGTACTTTATTCTTCATTAATTCTGCTGCATTTTCATCCCTTCCTTGTGACTATTCCTCCAGGGCTGGGCAGAGGCAGCTCCTCTCCCTCCACCTGCATAGCTGAGCTCACTTTCCCACGTAGGAGTGCTGCTGTGATCAGGTGAAGTCTGTGAGCCAGAACAGACAATTACACTGGTATTTGCACACATCAGCTCCCTCCACATCATTTTTGCTGTGCAGCCACGGGAGGGAGGGTGTTTTGAACTACTTAGTGAAGTACCTGATGTGGGGGACATAGCCAAACAACTGCTTTTCCTGTTCTCCTGTCCCTGGTGGTGCTAGCAGTGGTGTGTGAGCTGTCTACAGTTTGGTGGTGCTTTGTCAGCGTTTTGAGCAAACGGGATGGGGAGCCCGGGCAGATGTTCCAGGAGCCTGTTTATTATTTTATTCAGGCATCAGTCTCATATACAGAATTGAGACACAAGAGATGGTTCAAGGCTCGTGTAGCCACAGGCAGCCAAAAATGTCCTTGTTACAGAGCATTCTTAAAGGCTTTTTAGCCAATAGCATGCTTCTGAAGTTTACAGACGACTGTTCCAACCAATCTACAAGAGCGCACGTACATCTGTTGCACATAATACTTGCTTGTTATGCCTTATATAATAATGCACAATATTCCATCATTAAGCTTAAACTTATCTACCTTGCTAAGCATATTTTCTGCAGCTTCAAGACCTATCTCAGCCAAACCTAGAAACTCCAACCATTGTTTTACTGTCCTCGCTTGCTATACAATTGTATCTTCTTCTATCGCCAAGCTTTTGCAGCCACAGCTGATCTTAAATTCTTTTGCTTCATCTCTGAAACCCGCTTTTTTCTCACACCTAAGAGCCTTTTCACCTTTTGTGTTTCCCACAGTACTTATTCTGGTTTTCTTAATCAATTTGCTTACCCTTTGGCTGCTCAACCACGTCCGTCTCGGTGCTGTTCCAAAGAGGTTATCTCCGGACTGCTCTTTGTTTGCTGTTACAAGGTCTCTGGGCTCCCGTGCCGTGTCCAGCGTGTGATGCCTGTCCCCAGCCTGTCCCCAGCTGCTCGGGGTGCAGGATGTGCTACCGCGGCCCTTTCCCGTGCCAAGTACATCTGCTGGCAGCGCGCCCGGAGGGCGGCTCTGCTGATAACATTGTGGTGTCCATCAAACCAGCTTGAATTAGAAGCCTCCTTTTGTACGATTTTATCAATGCTCTTCGGCAGAGTTGCTGGCCAAGGCTAGCACAATCCTTTGTTTTCTCTGAGAGCTCAGATAAGACCCTTTTGATGCTGGAAAGTCCTGAGCTGTGAGCTCTGGTAAGAACAACACTTGCTCTGCTTTCACTGACCCCTTCCCCGAGATGTGGCTTGCTTCAGACCCAAGGCCTGAGCCTGCTCCCTGCTTGCAGAGCAAATGAAACCAAGGATTCCTTAATGTATTTATTTTCAGATGAAGAAAAGCAGTTCAAATGGGAAAACCCAGCAAACAGCAAACTCAGGGGGCCGAGGGATGCTCCACCTCAATGGTGTATTGTGCTCACTCAGGTTAGTGCCAGGAGACAAACTTGGTGTTGGACCTGTGTCCTGGGGGGCTTTGAGCCTCCAGACTTGCAGCTGAGATGATGTTTTTGAATTTTGAGCCTAATTTTAGTTACCACTTTAGTTGAGGGTAACACCTGTGTCTTGGTTAGACAAAAGGTAAAGGAGGGAAAAGCATTTTATTCACAAGCTAACTTTGCTGGCAGTCTGGTGTTGGCACAAAGACAATGATGGAAACCTGGGCTGGGATGAAGGGGTAAGTCACCGACGTTCCTCTTCCAGCAGTGAGGGCAGCCAAGGTCAGCTGAAACCAATGTCAAAGCTCAAAGCGGGAAGGCTGCCAAGTCCTTTCTTCATCACCCATGCTGCTCATTCCTGCCCTGTGGCCCCCCAGGCTCCCCCGGCACTGGCTGAGGTGTTGGGAGGCTGTGCAGGGGCAGGACTGTGCTAAGAGCCTAATGAAAACCAGCCTGCAGTAAAAAATAGTTTTGATCTGAAGCAACCCTTCGGTACTGCTCTTCTCAGAGTGCAGGAGGGGAGGACAGGAGCAGAGAGGAACCAGCTCTTTCCTTTAAGTGCTGCTTTATTTCAGCTCAGGCCCCTCACGAAACTACAGTGAAGGCCAATGCACGTGGCTGGGTGTTGGAGCTGCCTTGCAGGCTGCCAGCACGGGACAGAGACCACGAAAATGTGCAAGAAATGTCATCTTTGAGAGGATTAGGGAGGCCTGTGGCAGCTGTGAGAAACGAGGTTCGCTCTCCTGTGAGAATTCAAAAGTTTAATAGAAAGACAATGAGACACACAGAAATAAAGCAAAGAGGTCACAGCCGGGTGCCTTGGTGCTCAGCCAAGAGCACACCTGAGACCTGGGGTAGCCTCCTTTTTATACAGTTTTTACTGTCTATTCCTTATGCATATTCAAACTTTTCCAGGAATTGTTCTGCATGGACACTCCTTGGATCCGCCTTTTTAGAGCACGCGCATTTCCTGGCCTTGCGGTTTTATTTCTCTTGATTCCTGGGCTTGGGCTTTTTAATTCCCCAGACAGTGAGGGTTGATAACGGTTTTTGTCCTCTTTATTCTTCACGCATAGTGTTGATAACAGCTTTGGGCCTCTTCGTTCTTTACACTTGGGCCCCATTCTC
This sequence comes from Dryoscopus gambensis, assembly GCA_013389985.1. Lineage (NCBI taxonomy): Eukaryota > Metazoa > Chordata > Aves > Passeriformes > Malaconotidae > Dryoscopus > Dryoscopus gambensis. The sequence continues at coordinate 458,629 of WEIT01013384.1, forward strand.
TGCCCGCTTGGAGGTTTATCTTACCCATTCAGGTAGCTGAAACATACTTGCTGAACTCTTGCTAAAAGAAAGAAAACTACATCCACACAGCAAAAGCATTTCTAACACTATGTAATATTCATCTTAATGCTTGCGAAAAGCCAACAATACAATATGCATTTATAACCCAGCCTTTGCAGGTGTGCTGCTAGTGCTCCAGTGTGTGCGTGGGCTGGAAATGTAACCTCTGACCCAGAATTAATGGATTCCCTTGCTGTGTGTGAAGCCGCCAGGTGCCCCACCCGTGACATGGGCTCACAGCAGCATGTGGAGTCCTCAAGCTGGAGGGCTTGAGGGCTGGCCCGTAACTGCAGAGCAGGACCAGGGACAGCTGTGGTCATACTTGGTGTTTATGGCTGAAAACACAAAAAGGAAGAGGAAAAGCATCTCTCTAATTACATCAAAAACGAATACAGCTTTTCATGACACGCTTGCAATGTTAAACTGGGTACATAAATTTCTAGGAGTCATGGGTTTATTTTAAGGACAATTTAAGAGCAAGAGGAAGAAAAGGTTAAATCCCTTGAATTTGAGAAAACTGCCAGGGAACCTGCTTTACTTTTAGCACATCCTGGCTTCAGTTTACTCAGGTCTTCCATGTATGGTTTGGGGAGTCTGATCAGAGTGTAGATCATAAAAGCATAGGTCATGGTTATCATCCTTCCGTGAGAGGACTCTTCCCACCCTCTGCGGGCTTTGCTGTGTTGCACAAATACTGCGCTAGGCTGTGTTTGCTCTTAGTGTGGAATAACTTGCTACTTCCTGGGAAATCAAAGAGCTGTTGTGCTGACATGAGAGCGCAGGACCTGACTGTGTGCAGGGTCAGTGCTCAGGAGCATGGCAGGTCCATGCAAGTCCTTCCAAACAGACTCTTTCCTTTTGTCATCCTGGTCTTATGTGCTGTGGCTCCAGAAGGCCTGTGCAACCTCCTGGCAGCTTTGTCCCAGTCCACCCATGCAGCATCACTGCACCCAGCATGAACTGCAGGGCAGAAGCCGCTTTATACTCTACTTTTCCTTTAAAACACTTTATTATTCAATTGCCTTTTAATTTTTATCTCTTAGACTTGAACTGGCTGAAGTTTTGTGCTTGGGTTGGAAGAGGCTTGCTGTGTGCCTGTGGCTTTCACCGTCTCCCTCCCTTCTCTCCTCCCTGGCTCTCCTTAGCAGAGGTCTGGCTCTCCCTGTCACACCAGAACCAAGTGTCAGCTCTCGGGAAAGGGCATCCTGAGGGTCGTGCAGGCGATGAGCAAAGCCTGACTGATTGCACAGGCTGCACTTGACTTCCACCTGAAGCTCTGTTTTGCCTTCTTAACCTTGCCCTCAGCAGCTCCCTCATCATCTCCTCGAGCTAAGCGGGGCCAGAGGAGCTGTGATGCCACTCTGACATGCTATTGCTTCCCCTGCCCTCCTGGGAGAGGAGGGAAAGTAGGGACAAGGAGGGCCCATTAATTTTGCCCAAATGCTCAGTGACAGTCCTGCTACTGCTCCTACTTCCTTTCCCCTTCTTTTCATTTTGTACCAACCTCCTGACATGTTTCCTTTGCTGGGATCAGTGTGGAGGGCTGGATGCTCTCAGAAGGATGTTGCAAATCAGTGTGGGGCGCTGGCACATCCCCATTAGGTTGTGCTAACCAATCCTCAGCATGTAAATTCTAAAAACTTAAAAAGTAAAATAATTGCAAATACAGCAAGTGAATACTTACTTCTCCTTTCAAATTTTCCTCACAGTTTTGCATCCAAGTCCTGAATTAAGTCCTCTTTACTGGATTGTATCCAGATAGTGCTATTATGCTGTTGTCATTTTTTCTCCTTAAATCAAATTACTTTAAAACGGTGGCCTGTTGCCTGAACACAAATATTTTGAAGTTACTTTGGAAGACTTTTTTTTTTTTTTTTTTTTTTTTTTTTGCTTTTGGCAACAACACTTCCCATAGATAATATTTTCTTTTCTCCCAAGTAAAGTCACTTTTATGGCCCACACAAAGTAACTGTAGCAAGACAAAAAATAAAAATTGTCTGTAGTCCAAAGTATAATTAACAAAAAACAATTGAGTGATGGCTGGAATATTTTTGTGCAGATGACTGTGATTTTTTTTTTTGTTATTGCTCCTGTTGTGTTTAGAAAGCTGCAGCAGTGAGTTATACTGGAAATATTCAAGGTCAGGTTGAACAGGCTCTGAGCTGAGTTGAAGATGTCCCTGCTCATTGCAGGGGGGTTGGACTGGAAGCTTTAAAGTTCCCTTCCAACCCAAAACATTCTGATTGTGTGATCCACATTGAACTGGGTAAAACACAGGTGGTGTGAGTGGCAGTATTTACTTCAGAAATGGAACCAGATTGTTTTCTCAACACTGAAGTTTACTTAGGAACCGATAATTTCAAATTTTTTTCCCTCTAGTTCTTTGGTAAATATATCATCATGTTTATTCTTGGCTTTATGGTCTGCTCTTTGGGAGGAGACAAAGCATTTAGCAGCAGATCTCAATTTTAATGTATGAGAGTCAATTCATCTTAGAAGAATTCCCTTTTGCTAAATGAGTCTGTCTCATTTATTATTATATTTATTATTAGTCTGTCATGTTTATTGTCTCCTGAGAAATTCGCTCAAGTAATTTCATTAGTAAAAAATTTCAGGAAGAGCTGAGCTCAGGAAAAGGAAAAAAAAAATAAAAGAATGTGCTGCTGTCTTAGTTTAGCACAGTTTGTGTGTCTATATTTTTAAGTCACATTTTCATGTGTGAAGCCAGTTTTCAAATGCAGGGACTGAGTTTCCTACGGGTGCCAAGCTAGTACATCCAGCTGCCAAAAACATGGCATTAGACAGGTCAGGTCTGGGACCCCAAACTGACCTGGGTGCCAGCCAAGCACCTACCTGCCTTTGGGTATCAGAGCAGTATTTCACTAACCAGACAGGTCTTTAAATTGGGTGGGTTGGTTGAGCAGTAGGTCCCTAATTTTCTGGAAGCCTCTTGGAGAAGAAGAAAAACCCTGAGCTCCAGGCCTGCTCTCTGTGGGGTCCCTGGAAGTAGCTGGAACCTTTTCAGTGGTGGCCCTTGGTTACAGGTGCAGTGTGTCACAGCTGGGACCTGGCTCCCCTCAGCAGTAAAACAGCTGTGCACAGGTGGTTTTTCAGGAGTGGCAGCAGCATCTCTGGGGTTTGGGGGGCTGGGGAGGATGGACCCCTCCCTGGGCTGAGGGGCTTACACTGTGCCACCTATGGCTGATCACATCAGCAAGGCAGGGACTGGGTAAGGAGCATGAAACAGAGGTGATAAACTATCAATTGTCATCATTCAATGCAGAGTTAATTAAAAATGTGAAGGAGCTGCCCCTTCATCTTCCCTGCCGTGAGAAAGGTTTCACAACCTCTCTTCAATTCACTGTATTTAGTGGTGAATTAAAAATGGAAATGGAAAGAATTTGCTGAGGCTCTCAAGAAGATGAATGATTGTTTCATGTGTTAGCTCTCCTCTTTCAGCCATGCTCCCCCTGTTATTGCTACTTACTGCTGGAGTGAGGTAGGTTAGGAAATCCCACAGCTGGTGGGGAGACCTCAGGTGTGGCGTCAGGGCATGCGGACCCTGGGCAGCTGTCACAACTTTGGGCTTTCATGTATGCAGCTACAGAGCTGTTTCCTTCCCTCTTTTAATCTGTGTAATTTTCTCAGCTCTCTGTTCTCTGTATACAAAGATATTTTTGGAATTAAGCTCATGAAATGTTTTTTCCTTGGTGATTGATAGATAAGTATCACAAGCTTCCGAGCAAATAAATTCCCCCCTCCTGCTTTCCCTGCTCAGCAGTCACCCAGAGGACTCATGCTGCTGCATTAATCTGTATGCAAGCAATCAGGTTGGTAATCTGTGCCAATAAAGGGATTTATGGTCTCTCAGAGCACAGAGGCTACACTCAATCTTGCTGACAGCACTAGGGTATGCCCCATTTAGTTGTCGGAAGACAGCAGGGTGTTTTTTCCTCGCTGACTTTAAAGTGATTTCCGTGACCTAAAGGACATGAGTGTGAGAGGACTAAGGACTTTTAAAGCCCTTAGTACAGAATCTGTTTTAGAGTGCACAGTGTGTCTCTAACACCTGCATGAAACTAATAACAATAGTCTTCCATGTCCCCGAAACTAATCTTAAATTATGATCTGATGCCTGTACTTGCTGTGTTTGTCTATTCTCGTTTGATCTCTGCCCGTTATACCTTGCTCTCACAGTTGTCTCTGCCATTCCCAAACCAAACTCTTCATTAGCTGGTTCCCCAGCCTGGTTTCAGTCATGTCCTTCAGCCTTTCAGCTCTTTTTTTTTTTTTTTAATTACAATTGTTATTTATTTATTTTTTTATTTTATTTATTTCATTTAATGGCTTAGTCCCAAATCTACCAAGGGCCACAGACTGTTTCTGGAGGATGAATGGAAGGTAACTGAGCAAAGCAAGGCTCACATCAGCTGTCTGACCCTTGTTGTTTGGAAGGGTCTGCTCTGCTACAGCAAAACTGCTAGGCTGGAAGTATCCAAAGGGGAGCAGGATTTGAGACAGAACCTTCTTAGCCTCTGCTTCAGCCACCTATGGTGACTCCTTGTGCAGCTTTGGGCTTAAATAATTCCCTCTGTTTCACAGAGAAAGCTCTGCTGCTCAGCCTGGATGTGAAGGGGTTCCTTTAGGCCCTGCAGTGTTTGCTGCTGAGTTGGTTCTCCAAGGAGCCCAGACCCCACTGACATTTGGGATATGGGCAAGGAACCTCTCCTCTTAATGCCATGTCCAAACATGTGGTTTCTGCTCTTTTGGCTGCCCTGGAAATATAATTTTACCTGAAGTACAAGCTTGTGCAGAAACTGTTTTATTTCTCCACACTTGTTAAACTAGTATTTAAGTTGTTAAAACTTTGCCTATAGCTGTTTCAGGTTCTTCATTAGATCTGGGGTGTGACTTTCGGCTGCCTGAAAGTGTTGTATGAAGTATTGACCTGCTATGATTGTTGCACTAAGGCCAAGTTACACCAGTATATTATCTGGAAGAAACTGGAAAAATTTCTCTATGCCCTCTGACAGATCTGAGGAGTAGATTGTAGGATGGTCAAGACTGATGACATGTCCCAGCTCAGTGGGGTCAGGAGGACCACCTAGATGACATATGTGTCACTGGAGGCAGCTTCCATCAACAGTGGACTTAGTACAGTGTGGAGTGACATCGTGTTTTGCAAATCTAAATTTAATCCAGATGATATTTAGGTGACATTTAAATGAAAACAGTTCACTGCTTTTAAGAGATTGAAGGTGTCACAATGCTCTTGGAGTGACCAAAATGGCTAGAAAGGGGGGAAAGGCTGTGTCTGAGAAGGACAAGTCAAAGCAGAAAGGAAGGATGATGTTTTTTCATTTTCCTGTCAGCAGCAGGGATGTGGGAGTCCAGCCCCATGGGACACTCTTGTAGAGATCTGTTATTCCATGCAATTTCACCTGTAACCACTTTGTCCAACTCATAAATCCTAACATCCCCTTATACTCCATTACTGGAGTACCTGCTTCACAGACTCCTTGGTGTGAAAACACAACCAAACTGAGCAACAAGAATAAAACCTCTAGAATTTCCTTGACGTCATCCCTCCGTGCTTCACCCCATGCAGGACGCAGCTCTGTGAGCTTTGCCTCCTGCTTCAGCACACAATCACTCCTCTTCACTTTGACCTTTTAAAAAAACTACCAGGAAGCTCCAAGACTCCGGCTGGGATGGAGCCCTCCCACGTCTATAAACAGTTTAAGAAAAATGAAATGCAAAGGTTAGCAAGAGGCTTGCAGAGACTTCGTTAAACAGGTGGCCATGTCATGGTTTCTTATTAAATAAACAGAGCTAGTCTGGAAATCATCCAAGAGACGAAGAGGTGTTGACATTCTCATTTTCATTGCTGCAATTCAAGTTTTAACTGTTTCTTACCACTGAAAAATATGACTATGTGCTTTTTGAGCATTAGTGACAGCACAGTGTAGCACTTCCTGGGGGTGAGTGTTCCTCCAGACCTGTGCCTCTCACATAGGAAACAGCTGAGGGAAGAGATTCCCCATGCAGTGGTAATTCAATGGGAACAAAAAGTGAAGTTCTGGAAGATGTCTGACAAAGCCAAGGATCTCAAAGCAGCTGAGCTTTCATACCTCTAGGAAGAGGAATGAAAGTGGAACTTGCCAGTAGAGGCAGCATATAAACCCAGGGCAGACGGACTACCTGGGACAATTGCTTCATCACTGGAGTAGGGAGAGATGTCTATTGAAAAATAAAATAAGCCACTCCAGAGAGGCAGAGGCATTGCTAATGGCCAAAAGCTAAGGCAATGATTAACACAGCATTCATTTTATTTGCATTTTATTCTATTCTTTTAAAGCTATATGGGGAAGAAAAACTTCTAGGGTCAGAACGAGGTGCAGATTTTCAGTACCATGCTCAGTTTAATGGATGCATAAATTCCATTAGCAGTAATGGAAATCAGTTGTCTAACCCAAGTAATTGAAATTGTGTGCTGAATTTGCTTTCTTCCACAGTAGTAGGTCTGAATCCTGCCTCTTGGGTTGCTGTGGGTAAATACAATGTGGTTTGTTGCTGCCAGGACTATGCATAAAGAAAGTGTCATCTTCCAGATTTCACAGTGTAGCGCAGGTCTCCAGCTGCAAAGTCATCAGGACTTTTTTGGGAAAAGTCATTTGCCTGAGGAAGGTGGGGACAGGGGGATGCTGCCACAAGGGAGGTGCCAGGCTGTGTATGGACTGATGTGTGTGGAGCATCAGTTGGTGTCCAAGCGACTGTATTTACAAGGCTCATCTTTGTTTCTTGCTGAGGCAGGATTACACGTTTCCCTGTTTTCTAAAAAACTACCATTGTGCTGTCCTGCTGTGATTAAGGACGTGAGCCTCCAGGCTAGGCATAAAATTGCTCCAGGCCAAGAATTGCTACTTTTTAAAATTTTAACTAGATTTAACAGGCCACCTTCTTCTTTTGGCAAAACTGGTTCTTCTTTGAGGGCTACTTTGAATTTGCTCTCAGCTTCCAGCAGGATTTTAGTGAAGGTCAGGCTTATGTGAGTAAAGGAGGACATCAGTGAGAGATCAGCAGAGCCCTTACTGACCCCAGACATGTTCCCCCAGTGAAACTGAGTAGCAAAGGAGTCTCCCAGCAGGTGACAGGCTTTGAGGACCATCAAGTCATGCATTTTTGCTCAGTAATTTTCACGTGCATGTTCTGGGGTACCAGGGGGAAGAATGCCCATCACTTCAGGAAGAATGCACTCAGCTGGGACGTGAGAGTCAGTAAAATACATAGTGTTGATGCCCCAGAACTGGGCAACGCTGATTTGTCACCACTTCTGCTGGATGAATAAATCATTAATGTGGTTTTTTTTCTGAAAGCTGGAAGGGTGGTGTGTCATGCAGCTCTGGCAGTCTGGAGGCATGTTCAGTTCTGTCCATCAGCCCTTCTGCAAATGAGAGGGAGCAGCGTTGATTAGGACAGGCCTATTATTCCTGCTGTGCTAACACTCACATGAATAGCAAATACAATCCTAGTGGATCAAGAAATTACTGTGAAAGTTCTAGTTCAGACATTTGGGTATGGCTGGGAATTTTTTTACCTTTTTTTTATAGTTTATAAACCTGGAAATGAGACTCTAGTAGGAACATGTGTAGGACTTAACACCCCTTGTCAGATCATGTTTTGCAAGCTTGAAGGAAGTCAGTGTTAGTGATCCAGACATGAAACAACCATCCAGATGACAATGTTGGTTAGGTGAAGGTAGAGAAGAGTCTATGCATTGAGTTTATCCTGAAAGAGTTTGCAGGATTCAGGTGCAGTTTGACTGTGAGAACCCAGGAAGTGCATAAAGTGACAAACTATGACCAGTTAGAAGGGTGACTGGTCCCAGTGGGCCTTTGTATCTTCAGGTACAAGGAAAGGAGGTCGGCAAGCAGGCTTGGCAAGGAGAGATCTATACAGCCAACACGTCTCTAGGAAGAGAAGCCAGTCAGGTAACGCTCTACAGAAGTTCCTCCACTGGCAGCATAGCTGGGAGAGACAGATGAATGTCCTTTCTCTGCAGAAGGATTGGAGCAAGTATCAGGCTTTGTAAACATGTTGTCTTCATTTCAGACCTAATGAGAAATTGGCTCTTTGGCCTGGAGTTCACAGACCTAATGAGGCTACTGGTACCTGCCAGCTGCTGGTGTCTCTTCTGCATATCTCCTGACTGCTGGGAAATCAAGAGTGACTTGCCTGAACTCACCTTGCAGTGTGAGTGGGTTTATAATGTTACAACTGCTTCTTGTGATTTATCAGTTAATGGTCTTTCAATTAACTTTGATCTACATTGATCTATCCATAGTGCTGACTTCAGACCATATTGTCCTGCAACACCAGCATCATAAAGTCACTCACTTGAGTAAAAAACCATACAGAAGCATGTTGAACCAACAGGGTCATCTCTATCAGCCAGAGCTGAGAGTTTCACAACAGAGTTATCTTGATGGGACATTCAGTTATGTTATAATCTTAATTCTTTTGTGTTTGCGTAGCATATTAGCCTTTCTGTGATTTTGCTTGGATTTGTGCAAGATTATGGTTTCATGTGCATCTGCTTATTCTGGCCATCTATTTCCTTCCAGTCCTCTGGAACACCCATAACATTCCATTTGTCAGAAGTCAACACTGAATGATGCTAGTGGGTGTCAAGGAAAATGGAATAAAAACTGTTTCCTGGTGGTTTTTCTCTTCAGCCACGTTATTCTGCTGTGAGATCCAGAAACGGTCAGGCATGGTAAAAAGTGCTGTTTGCAAGGTTTTATTTTACAGACCCTTGTGCAAAGAGAGATCCTTGGAGGCTCATGGACTTCACAGCTCTCCCTTGATTTGGGGCATTAGTGATCAATGCCAATGTCAACTCTCTCAAGGCAGTTTTTCTAAGCTTTTATTTTTCTGGCAACTCTAGCTTATCAACTTTATAAGGGTGCTTGTGTTCCAAGTTTGACACTTATTTTCCATGGATGAATGTTACTTCTTCACAGCAGCCTGTAGCTGAGTGTAGGAGATTTTTTAGATCATTAATTTCAGGGAAGACTTTGACTCAGGTATGATAATTGAGACAATTACTGTCATTTGGTTACCCACAGATTTATTTAGGCTGAGATACTGGCATAAGTTTGACCCTAACTAGGTGTTAATAGGCCAGAAGTGAACCTCACTTGTGCAGGCCCCTGGTGAAAAAAATAACTGCCTTGGCCATACTGGTCAAGCTCTCCAGGAGCCCCAGGCTGGCCCTGCATATACAGCTGTAAACAACAAAATAACTGAGCATGCCTAAGAGGCAAATGAGTTATTGCATGGCTCACCCCAAGTAGTCAAGACCTTCTGTGCCCTTAGCACTTGTGTTGTTTTGATATAACTGCATTGAGCGTAGAGAATGTGCAGCAATGGGGAATGGCTGAACCCAAAGGACTCTCTGTACCTTACTAAAAATAGTTCATTTATTTTAAAAAAAAGTGTTTTTTGCAGTTCTGTTAGGGGAATGATAGGACAACTTGACCAAACATATTTACAATGTGAGCTTTGGGGTGGTACTGGAGGACAGAAGGCACGTTGTTTCTGGTTGCAGTGGACCCAAATGAACATTTGGCATAAGTAATCATAGAACCACAGAATGGCTTGTGTTTGAAGGGACCTTAAAGGTCATAGAGTTCCACACTCCGTGCCATGGGCAGGGACACCTTCCACCAGGGCAATCACACCCATGAAACCCATGTGTCTCCAGTTCAGAAACAAGGATGTTGTGCAGGACAGTGTCAAGTACTTCTCACAAGTCCAAGCAGATGTCAGCTGCTCTTCCTTTGTCCTCCACTTCTGTAACCCCATCATAGAAGGCCACCAAATTTGTCAGGCGTGTTTTGACACTAGTGAAACTGTGTTGGCTGTCACCAACCACCTCCTTATTTTCCATGTGCCTTAGCATAGAAAGGAGCATCTGCTCCCTGATCTTGAGGCACACCAAGGTGGCACTGACTGTTCCTGTAGTTCCCTATGTCTTTTTTTCACCTTTTTTAAAATGGGGGTTATGTTTCCCCTTTTATAGTGAGTGGGAACTTCAGTGGAGTGCCACGACTTCTCAAATATGATGGCTTACTCACTCCCTCTGCCAGTTCCCTCAGAGCCTGTGGATACGTTCTCTGCTAAATGAATGCAGGGGACAGATTGTGCAATTACTTATCTTTAGGAGGGACAGAATTGGAGAATGAGTATGATTTATAAATATGGAGGGGAGGATTATTTTTATATTAAAAGCTGAGAAATCAAACACCAAAATACAGAGCTAAGATCAAATTTAATTATTCTTTTCAGTACTTAAAACATCTTGGAGAGGTTTGTCTTCATTTCTGTATTCATTTAATAATTTGCATAGCACAACACAAGCTAGAGGTGTTTATGGAACCCTCAGATCTAGTAAATTATAAGGCAGTGCCAATTTATCTTGATTAAATTGATATGAAGTCTAGGTACACAAGATGAAACTTTGCTTCTGGCACTGTCCTTTAGTGTTCTGATTTGAACCGAAATACATTGGCTGAAAAAACAGCCCTCAATATTTCACAGGTCTGTAAAAGGGTGTTGTGCTCCAGTCTCATTTCTCCATGTGGCTTTCTATTTTAAACAAGGTTGAATTTCGGTGCAGGGTACTAAATACGTGTGGTATCTCTGCACACTCAGGGACATTGCCTCTATATTTTCTTATGCGTTAAAAGGAAGTTAATTGCATTGCCAGTTGCTTCATTTGATCTTTTTAAAGGATAAACACAGTCCACTGTGGTTCATGCTACAGAGTGAATCAGGATTTTTATGAATGTGAACAAGACATCTTAGTCACTTAAGAATGAAGGTTAGCATTTCTCAAACCCATTGAAGAATATGGGTGTTGTTTTCAAAGCTCAGAATTTAGAAGCTGCAATTAAAATATTGTCCTCTATGTAATTTTTTTAATCTGTCATTCCCCACCCCCTCTTCCTCAACTCTAAAAAGAATGAGAAAATAAAATAACAGAGCAGTAGTTCTTTCAGAGTGAGCCCTTGTCCCTAATGCAGGCATGAATTAATGCTTATTGTTTCTTATGCCAACTTAATTCTTCTAGCTTTTGGCATGTCCACAGTGTGAAGTCAGTCCAGATTTCAAATGCCTTTTTATTTCCAAAAGGGTATGTGATTTATATGTTCTGCAGTGACTAGCAGAGCTGGGCTCAGGTGTGGGGAGAGGTAAAATAAGGATACACTCTGAGCAGATGGCTGTTGCTCTAAGGTGAGGTTACTTGTCCAAGTCAGGAGCTGAGGGGACCTGAAGCTGCTTGGTGCTCCTAGTATAGGAGAAAATTTTGGAGTGGTACTGAAATGACTGTGAGAAGTTCTAAGTTAGGTGCAAGATTTCTGTTGTGTCTTTTAAGCAGTGTCCTAGGTAGCTGCACATATGAATTATTTTGACTTCACTTCTCCACAGTCCTGCCTACACATTTAATTTGGTGCATTGCAAGTAGGTGCTAATGGCACCATGTGAGAAGTCTTTGCAGGAATGGCTTCTGAGCACTGCAGCTAAACAAAATGCCCCAAATTAATATCACTATTATTTTTCTGTAGAGGAGAGGCATTGCAGCAAGCAGGTTTTTACAGATAACCTCCAGCTCTCTGCAGACACAGTCACTTTTGTGGGCGTTCTCATCTGAAGGTATTAAGTTCTGTTTGAGATTTGCTTTCTGCATGGAGTAAATCCCTTGTTTTAATCAAATACCAAAAATGTCGACATGTTTTGATGAAAAAATAAACCTGAGTGTTTTTTAGTTAAGGTTAAGGCTAAACTTTTCAGGAGTGCCTAAAGAAAGATGCTGTGGTTTTGTTTTGCAAAGGTGCTTAACTGGTTAAATTGTGGAGGGAGGGAGGGGAAATGAGAGTTACAGAAATGCAAGGGTACCTCATTCTCCTGGCAGTCACACTTGCTAGGATTTTTGACTTTTTCCTGTCATTCTTACTAAGCACTGCTCCAAACCTAGAGGGAATGAAATACTTTTTGCATAAGCAGCCCAAAGCTACACAGGCACGGTAACAAATTTAGCCAGATAGGCGGCTTCTCCTGAGAACAGCCTCCTACAGCTTGTCTCAGCAGTAGTATTTGCTGAGGGATGTCTCGGTGGGTGAAGTTCACAGGCACAGTCCTACACTTTGTGTAGCTTGGATTCCACTCAGATGGCTTTCTCCTGGTTGTTTGTTTCTTTGGAAGTGTGTCGGGTTTTGTTTTTCGCTCTGCAGACAACTCCATTTGCCATGGGAAATGGATAAAGATGTTACTGCAAAGCCAAGTGCAATAGTTCCTACATTGGTTTCTCACTTGAGTATTACTTTCACTGCCCTTAAAAGCATTGGTGTTCTAAGCAGATACTTTATATAGGTCCTGTATCATCTGGTGGGAGTTAATTTCGCCCACTAGATAGTACTTCATGTTTAAAAGTGCTGATCTCTAGAACGCTGCCTACTAAGCAAGTGAGCAGGAGTGGAGAGCTGCTCGAGATAGCAAGGTATATCCATGCCATCTACAGGTAGAAGAATGAAGCTGGGAATGTGCAACTTTGACATCTCCCGTGCTGTCCAGATTTGCTCTCCTGGATCCTGCCACGGTGGCAATGAGCTCTGCCACGCAGGGAGAGGTAAGGGCAGCTCTCTGGGGACAGACCCCCATCCATCCTTCTCTGCCAGGGTTGGTGGTGGCAGCGAGGAATCTGCAATTTTGTGGTATATGGCTGAGATTCATGTGTAAGTGAGATCAGCTGTGACATTTGTGTCCCTCTGTCACCTTGGCAGGAGACATGAGTGGTGCCCAGTTGTGGGTGCTGTGGTGCTCCTCCGTGGTACAGAAGAGCTTGAAGAAAGTCATCCCAAAACAGGCTGCTGAAATAGGGTGCTCATAGAATCCCCGTGGTCAAGGGGACAAGGTGAAGGTGTTTTATCAGTAGGGAGGGGGCAGGAGAAAGTCAGTGGAGCCCAAGAGTTTGTCAGGGAAGAGAGAACTCTTTAATTGACTGTCAAACCATAACCTTGGAAACCTAAGGAGAAGAGGCATCAGCATGTCTGTCAGCACAGATAGGCATCAATCTTCCCTGGCCAGACAGCAACATGATTACTTCTGGAATAATGTCAACAACTTGGAAGTGCAGTAAGCTGATTTGGCCTGTTTCAAACGAAGGGAAGAGGTGGGATGCACCTCCTCTCCTCATTCATTCAAGCTGTTTCATTTAAATAGATTGTTTACAGCTATTTTTTCATTAGGAGCAATTTAAACCTGTACCTCTATTTTGAAAGATTTACCTTCATTTTGTTAGGGCCTATTGCAAAATAAGGTCAAACTGAGGACAAATATCATCTTAACAATTTTCTTTCCATGTTTCCTAATGTTTTTGTGATTTACTTAATCTCAGCATAAGGTATGGAGTGGTTGATAGGAAATACTACTAAATAGCCTAAATTTTATCAGAAAAAAAAAATTTGTTACATTATCAGGAAAATTTTTCTTCAGAACAGTTTATTATCTGCAAAACATTTGGAACCAGTCAGCAGTCCTGCACATCCCATGGCCGGACCTCATCTCCTGAGCAGCATTCAGTGCTACTGGTGGAGCACCTGAGCTGATCTTCTGTCCCGCTTTGCGTGGCGCTGATGTGCCAGCCAGTGCCAGTAGTTTTCATTGATCCACAGCTGTTGGGTTTAGCTTTGGTTTTTTGTCACCCTACCGATGCTGCAGACAAGCTACAGGAGTTCTTTTGAAAGGGAAAATGCACTGAGCTGTTGAAAAACTTTGGACAGACACGATTAGAGATGTAATGTACAGTGACTGTGTGACACGATGAGATTTCTATTGTTGTCATTCTGCCTAGGAAATAAGAGGACTGTTTTCTGCTACTGGAATGCAACTATTGATGAGCATGGTCTCTGCTCTCTTCACTTTGGTTGTGCAATCTCTTCTTGGTTTTGGAGCACCTCTGTGTTTTCCTGTGTAATGGCAAGGGCCGTGGGAATGAGGTGCATTTTGTAAATGAGGTTATGTCAAGACACTGTGATTTATGACCATAAATATCACAGTCTTGTCTCAACTTCTTTGCTCAACTTATACTAATGGCATCTACTGTTATCTGGGAGGAAAAACTGAACCTTAGCTTACAGCTTAATTTATATTAATTGCATTTCCTTCTTACGCGCCTGGACCAAACTTTTGATAGTTGTTTTGCAGGAGTTGAGGGAAGGCAATCAACAATACCATGGCCTGTTGTACAGCACATTTCAAACTATTAATATGACATTTTCTGAATTAAAAATAACTAGTAGCATAAATGATCAAAGTGGTTTGTCAAAGAGGAAACGTCTGCGCTGACTGAAAAGCTTTGAAGGCACCAGCCCATTAACACCCCTTAAATCGGTGATTTATGGGGCTGTGCTGGAGAGCAGGCTTTGTGGGCGTTCTCCAAACACCTTGGGGTATGTAAATTTTATCCCCGAGGTGCTGACAATGAGTTAAAAAGCCCTTTGGTGTATCTTACCTTCTTTATCCCCACCTGTTCTGCTTTTGGAAGTGCAGCACTTTGTCTGGAGGCTCCTGAGTGTGCAGGTAGTGTGTCCAGAGAGGATGTGAGTGTGTGAGCATGGGCTGACTGACACTCTGAACTACGGGCTCTAACAGGCAACTTCTGGTTATTCAAGCACATCTTTAGTTGCCTTCCCAGTTGCTGATGGAAAGAGGAGGTGAATGGCTGGAGACAGCAACCATCAGTGATGGAAGGATTTAGGAGATGACCTCAGGCAGCCAGCAAATATTTGATATAGAAAGCAATAGAAAAACAGAGCTTTAGCCCAAAAGCTCTAGGTGTGTTGTGACATTAAGACATTTTTATTCTATCTGCTCAGCTCTATCTCCTCTGCATAAAAATTCCTACCAGCCCTTTTAAATTTAAGCAAATTAAGGGCACACACTGAACTACTTGTTATTAATATCTCAGCACTATTTTCTAATTCCCAATTCATACTTGAAATGGATTAAAACTGCTAATCCTTGACAAGGCAGCAAAATTTGATGCTAATTTATTGATGTGCTCTTTCAAGAAACTTCGGGTTTCTTGTCTATAAATTAAATTTAAACAGAGCGTTCAAGGCCCTTTCCAAGTTAGAGAGTTGAGAGTGGAGCTCTGTGTGCTGACACACCACGTCCTTGAGCTTAGCGTGCAGTGTGGCTGGGGAGGGGTTGCCTTTGTTCCTAAAAGGATGCGTTTGTGCCTTGTTAGCTGTCTCTTAAGGCTGACTGTGCCGATGGCTTCTGCAGCTCACACCACTTGAGCGGCCTTGGCTCACCTTGAAGAGGGCTCTGACCTTTTCTCTTCCGCTGAGCTTTTGCTCCCGTCCCTAGCTCAGGTTCTGCTCTGTGCCGTGGGTGTTTTTAATAAGCTGTCCCAGACGTGGGATGTCAGTGCTGAGCCTGGAAGAGGCTCTGTTGTTCTGCAGGGAATTGTTTTGAGTCCTTGCACATTTTTCATTACCTTGCAGCCTAATTTCAATCTTACTCCTGTACGTTAGTTAGTAACATGCTCCTTTACCAAAGGAAGTGGATTATTTTCAGAATATTGCAATTATGTGGCAATTGTTGCTTTCCTTGGTGGTTGTTGTCTTGTCTGGGAAGGAGTAAATACTGTGGAAGCTTAGAAAAACCTGCCATAGGAATCTGTGCTCCATGCCCTTCTTCCTGACAACGAGCAGAGCAGCCCTTTGCTGGAACCAGCCTTTTCCAGCCACACGGGCACTTTACAGCTCTGGGAAAGGCTACAGGAATAGCTTGTGCATCCATGCCAGATTCGAGAGCCCTGCCGGCTGCTGGGGTGGGCTGTCACAGGAGAAGGCACCTTGTTTGTGCTGGGGTGGCAGCGTCACTGGAACTCAAGGTAAAGCAGGTTTCCAACAACAACATCTTGACCGTGGCTGATGTTACAGTGAACCCTGCACGGGCATTAAGGCATCAGTATAGGTTCCTTTGGGTGGTTTTGAAATAAATTCGGGCAGGACTGTGAGTCCTTCAAAAGCCTTTATTAAAAGTGATCAGCTTGGGTTGGGTGCCCGGCAGGCTGCGCACACCTCCGCTGCTCCCAGCTTCGACGTGGGGGAGGAGGAATTCGGCCTTGCCACTCAAAATGATAAGGCCGGACCTTCTCTCCTCACAGGGGAGTGGCCAGGAAGGCAATTTCAGCTTGTCATCGGAGGGGGTGTTCTCAGTCAACCCTCTTATTGCTTGTAGTGATCAAAAACGAAACCCAAAAGCTGGTCAGGTGATGTTCTCCTTCCAACT